>CM060913.1:935759453-935847733 GCA_030737875.1 Allium sativum | reverse complement strand
TAAAATGTGGTCATACACAGTTGATCAACTATATGGCATGAATTTCAACTAGCATAGGGACAACCAAGGCCAATATGTTATGCCAAGAGAAAATGTAGTATTAGCTTTAGCAGAAAACAATGGAGAGTCAGCTTTTAGTAAAAACAAATGGGTATTAGCTTTTAGCAAACCCAATAGAGTATCAGGTTTCATTATTCAAAGACATATAAAATTTTCTTTTGTTTTCCTCTTTCCATCGACGAAAAAAACACTAACTACATTTAGGTTTCCATGAAATTAAGGGTTGGTGAAACCTGTTTAAATACACAAATGATGTCTAATATATATACTAAGCCTTAACCTATGTATGTCAGCATGGCAAATGGAACACCCTTAAGTGAAGCCTGGTAGCAACTCGAAATATGCAGTAGCTACAAAATCTTCGAGTGGCACAAAAATGCATATGTGTAGGTACATCAAAAAATCAATTTAAGACCCCTCCCACATCAAGCAAAAATCATATTAACCAAATTGCCTTCAGCCAAAAACATTGAACCCAAATAATCATGTAAGGCATTACCTTGAAAACAAGATTTATAAAATAGCACAAGATAAGTAGTCAACGTTGAAAGCAACAACACAGGCCCTGTAAGTTAAAATAAACAGGATACATCTGTGCCAAATAGGAGCAGCTCATGTTTATGTATTAACAGCAACCCATGTTTATGTATTAAGAGTAGCCCATGTTTATGTATTAACAACCGCTCATGTTTATGTATTAAAAATAGCCCCTGTTTATGTATTAAAAACAACCTTGTTTATGCATTAAAACAACCCATGTTTATGTATTAAAAAAGCCTATGTTTGGCATTAAAAACAGCTCACATTATGCATTAAAAACAGCTCTTGTTTATGTGTTAAAAGAGCCAATGTTTATGTGTTAAAACAACACACGTTTATGGTTAAAAAACAACTCATGTTTATGTGTTAAAAACAGCTCATGTTTATGAGTTAAAACAGCCCACATTGATGCATTAAAAACAACCCATGTTTATGCATTAAAAACAACTCATGTTTATGTGTTAAAACAACCCATGTTTTGCCTTAAAAACAACTCTTGTTTATTGTTAAAACAGCCAATGTTTTGCATTAAAAAAAGCTCATGTTTATGTGTTAAAACAGCCAATAGTTATGTGTTAAAATAGCCCAAATTTGTAGCATGCAACTCAGCACTTTAATATATATATATATATATATATATATATATATATATATATGGATATTTCTGTAACCATAGCATGATGAATGATTATACTGTTCAAAAATGGTTGTATTGGATTTCTCCTATCAATCTAGGGTCAATTTGAAGCATATAGGGATTAAGGCGCATTAAAGAACATGCACAACACAGGAAGATGCAAGTATTCATCAAAAGAAAATGATAATTATAGGTGAATCGTGCAAGACACAATACTTCGGTGATGATGTGTACCAAGATGCAGCAAACCAAGTATTAACATATGTGTATACATATAAACACATATCTCGATTTCAATCTAAGACAGCAAGGATACACGAAAACAACTATGGCCAAACTTGTGAACATACATAATATACCTTAGTCTAAGGTAGGCATGTAGGGGTTAACTAAATTCATAACGACAATTTACTTCCAAGTCATACATGATGATATGGTTTTGCAAAAATAATGAGACATCGGGCAAGGCACAGGAAATTCCAAAAGGGTACAATAGGGCAGGTATGTATATATATGTATATATATGTATACAACTCCATATTAGTTAAATTCACAAATTAATGCATATACATTCACTCTGGCATACGATACAAAAGTGCAGCAAAACATGGTGTTACTCCTCTTCTTTCAGGAAGTTGAAACGACAATGTTTAAAACTAATTTTCCCATGATAAAATTTGTGCGTTCAAGATTATTATATGCATTATAAAAGCATTTATACTAATGTAACTTATAATTTCCTATTTACTCAAAATATCTTGATATAACAAATAATTTGTATTATGCTCGTATAATACAAATATAAGTTGCAGAATTGACTCCTTTTACTTATGCTGATGCTCCTAGGTTGACAATTTATTATTTTCAACAAAAAGTCAAAACAAATAATTGATAGTTGTTTTGTTATAGGTTGCCCAAGCAAGAGGCTAAACAGGACTTAAAAACCAACATATTCGGTTAGTCTACAAAGTTACCAGGAAAGAAAATTGCTATTGTGAGTTCAATGTTCAATTCTAAGTAAAATTATTATTTAATAATTTATCAGGGCTCTGAACTAAAGTAAGTAACCACAAAATACAATTGATATAGGTTGGGTCTAGTAGATATTATGTATACTTAAAATTCTGGATTGCATATGCTAACCATACTTAAAAGTTACCAAGTTCTTAAATGACAACTGACATGCAGAGAACAAGATTTGTATTGATACTAACCGCCTAACCATTACCATTTTCGAAGACTATTGACAGCCAAACAAGCAGTAATATTAACAACAATAAAGCCATCAACAGTAATCCAACAATAGAAAACCTCAACGATATCAGTAATAGTGAGTTGATAAATAAAGTTCATTATCAAACTCATACAATACTACGTACTATTATGGCATGGTTTCTAATGCTACGAAGATAGCCTATCAAGTAGAATAAGCTGTAACCATGATGCACCTTTAACCAAATTTAGGTTTATTTTCTTTCTTATGTTATTTTAAAACATCAGCCAGATCGCTTTGCTAAACATTTTCAAGCTTCTACAATGGTATGCGTGTGACTAGGCTATTTCAGATTCTAAACACAGTAAGTTCACACAGATGTTCCTGATCTTTATAGTCTCGGGTTTCTGAACATAAATCAGATGGGGAAAAATTATCATGCAAAATCCAAAACCAATGTTCAACACAAATTGCAACAGCCACAAAATTTAAACCAAAGCTTACTATTTAATTAGTTTTCTACCGAAATTAAGATACTTGAAACTAGATTAATCGTGAGTGAGATGCTCAACTCGAAACAGTGGTGAAGGCGAGCGAGGCAGCGGTTAGAAAGGAGCAGCATGCGGCTCCCTTGATTTGCGGAGGACGAACGAGGCAATGGTCTAACTTTGGTGATGCTATGTTGGAGCTGAAATGTGCAGAGCAGCAGCGAGGGAGGAGGCTTAAGGCTTAGGTAGCGAAAAGCAGTGAAAACTCGGCTTGGCTTCGATGTGAACATGACGATGCCGGACTTCGAATTGGAAAACAATCTTCGATTAGGATTTTTGAGAAAGGGAAATGTAGCGCCTTTAATTGCGAACTTGTGGGTAACTACGGTTTTCGATACACAAAAGGATGCAACGGCAATCGATTTTGGTTGCAGAGAGGGGAGCAGCAAAGCCGATTTGCTGGTGGCCATGATTTGAGGAGCGACTCCTTTCTGGAATTTGGGAAAAATGATTTTCTGAAGAAAGTAGGTGAGGGGCACGATTCTTTTATAGAAGTGAACAGTGGGAAGTAAGGAATTAAAGTAGATTGCATTTAGGGTGGGTGGTTTATGAAATTACTTGACGCTGAAGGAATAAAATGTGAACCATATGTAATTTGGTTCTAACGACATTTACGTTACACATTTTTATTTTTATTTCATCATTAACAAACTCTAAGCACTACGAAATTTGATGTATTGCTACGTTTTCATATTCCGAATCTAATAAAATTAGTGTGGTTGTTGCCTGACTCTGTTAGTATACACCATTATTTTATTTTCATCATATATATCAGTTTACCGATTTTATTTCATTCGTCTATCGATAACCGCGTTCGCTTCCAAATTTGAAAGTTAAATTCGATTTCTTTATATTTACGAGTGTACGCATATCCAAGCTACCTTTCCATATATTTTAAAATATCCAATTCATTTAACATTAGTAACATATATTTCAAATTCAACCATTTATATTTTTCAATTTGAGTTTCAAATCTAATCCAAATTTGATCAAATATTTAAAAATAGATATTTGATTCCCAGCCAAGTATTCTGAATAAAAAGTTGAAATCCAATTCACACATAAAACCATATATTTTTTTTTTCTAACCCACGTATCAATAGAAAATTCAGTATTAATAGTTAAATTTTTAACAAATCCCTGATTCCAGTTGTCAAAATTTCTGGGTCGTTACAATCTCCCCCCTTAAAACTTTTCGTCCTCGAAAAGAAGAGATTGTTAGGGTTATATCAATGTATACTTCAAATTTTCATATTTGTGTGGTAATTTCCCATAACCAATTAAAAATTAATATTTAAGTTATCAATACTCATTGTTTATTTATCATATTCAATTGCCTTGAAAAGGAATCAAATTTCTTCCCAAAACAAATCTCGTTACGCATCCCAAATTATTCCAAAACCAATCTATCAATGTTTACTTATCCTTCGTTGCAGTCCATAATGGGTCTAGGCTTTTCAATAGTCAACCCAACCTCTTTACATTTAATCCATTAAATTCTTCCCAACACTTTTGAAGTGTGTACATAACATATAGCTTTAAGATACAAATTATCGACTTGAAAATACGTTGAAATCTTTCCTTAACTCATTAAACTAGGTATATTTTAATTTTAAATTATTTATTTTAAAAATACTTGGTAACTTGAAGTTTGACAAGTCTATTGTCATCCTCACAGATGTTAGGCATACGCTGGCCAGGCGCACAACTAAAATCTCCAAGCGCTAAATATCCTTGCTTTAACTCCAAGTGAAAATATTTCAAAAGTTCTTTTTGAAAGAAAACAAATACAGAAAGTACCAATGCGATATTGATATGTTGATTGTTCATGAATTGCAGATACAAAATGGTTTCGTCTGGATCCCCCAGAAAACATCCGTATCCATAGGAAATCACTTCCCTATGAATTTCGTCATGGACAAATCAACGGACGATATTTTAAAATCAATAGAAAATCTGGGGTCACTGAGCGTTAACTGCTCTATCTCAGGATCATGGAAACAAAATATCAACTTAGGAAGATAAACCAAGTCTCGAGGACAGATCAAATCATGACGACAAATCATGTTACCAAGACACATCATGTCACGAAGACAAATCCAGTCACGAAGACAAAGTGTTGCATTAATAGGTGGCTCCACATCACTAAGATATCTCAAACATTGCATGACTCCATTCTACCTTTAGTAACTCTAGTGGTTACATCTTTTTCACTTGTAGATATTCCATGTAGACCGTGGGTACTCAATGGTTACGCCTGATCCCCTCAGGAAACATCCATACCCGTAAGCTATCACAGCTTTGCGGATTACGCTATTATCACGACTGTAGATCGCAGCAGACACAATGGTTACGCTTGGTTCCCCCAAGAAACATACGTCCGCTGTAGGCCATCTACAGCCCTGCGAATTACGCTACACGGCCGTGTTCTTCAAGAAACTGACAAATCATGAGTTTTACGTCCAGACAACCTACTACCACCAGCAGCACATTTTAGATAAGCTCGAAATCCAAAGGAGAAGGATGGTACTTTCCTTATTTTGCTTTGAAAACATATAATACTATGTATATATAGCATTTCCTGATACCTTCCACCTATCTCATTAAAAAAAATCCTCAAAATATTTTCCCAATCATATTTTTCGATCCTTCATTCTTATATAAATTCTGTTATATAATATTTTATCTCAATTCATTATCTTCCCAATCAATTGTTTCCAAATTCACTATATTCTTATATATTTCCCATATAAGTTTCGAAAATTCCTATATCCAATATTCCAAAATCGAATATCCTCATACTCCATTCAATTTTCAAAAATTTAGCTTTGATCACTTAACCAATTCAAATATTTGGTATCTTTTCAAACTCAGATTTACAAATGTATTGGTTATAAACCAAATTTTCTTCCAAATCTCCAATTATTAAGTTCATTACTTTAATCAAATCTTTATGCTTTCAAAATTTCCGAATTTTTCCGTCTTATAAAAATTTCCACATTCACGCATTATTATTCTCCCACATTCCTATCCCTCGACCGTAAATTAGCAAGTGAACAACTTCCTAAGTATCAACCCTGAAGGCCAAAACCAACATCAGATCAACACTCAGGAAATTATTCAACTTAACTAATCTCTAGTAAATTTCTAAATTCCTTAACTCCATTCTTAAATTTTTATCAGAACATCACTTACGAAATCCTTGGATTCAAATTTCAATCCACTTCTTATACGTTATGCCGCTCTTCGTTCTTGTCGTCAAGTTTTATTCTTCGGTTCTCGCCATTCGTTAGCCCCTCACGATCTTTTTTTTAAAACATTCCTAATTATAATATTTATTTTCTTTAATTCTAGAAAATTCCTTATTGGAAAAAAATTTCCATATATTCGCATATCTTATTCTTCTACAGAAAATATACTTTATTCTTCATGGAAAACATTTCTAAATTCGTTATTTGAATTAAATAGATGTTAAGTAAAACATCGATATTCCCATTTACTATTGACACTCATTAGCTTACTTCACCTAACCACTTCTTGCTGTCGAACCTTAATCATTTCTTAATTAACAATGAAGTCAATCAAGTTGGGATTTACCTCTCAGACCTTAACTGAACAACATTATCAACTTTGAAATCGATAAAGTTCACAACATCGAATACTAACAAAACATTCATTTTTGTAATTCTTGACTTCAAGTTAAGAATTTTCTTGTTTTACGAAAATCGATAATTCATTCAAAATATTAAGCTTTAAAATGTATTTTATTCATTAATCTGAATACAAAAAATTTAATAATAATATATTAAATTTTTATTAAAACGAAAAGTACATAGTTGCTTCCCGAGAATAATCTTTTTTTTATTTTTTTATTTTAATAATCATTTATTTGATAGTATATTCCAAACTTCGGAAAAATCTCATCAGATTTATATTTTAAACTTCAGAATAATCACGCCATACTGGTCAACTCCATTTCTTTATCTAATTTTATTTGCAATATTTTTGCTTCTAAACGTTGTTTACTTCTAAAAAGTAAATACTATTCCTTTTATCGAAATATGAATTCGTAACATCCAATCAACTTTGATTTCATTATAATCTCAATTAATATTTTGCATCATTTACAACTCTCGTATACAATTCATTCCTTGTTAACTAAATAACAATTCTATAACTTACTATTGAATTCATATATCCAATCATACGTTTTTGGTTTGAACCCAACTATAATTTATCTTGCCACGTCTTAAATAAATTAGTAATAACATTTGTAACCATCAAATTCCAATTATAACCTTTTGGATTTTATTTCCATTTATTCTGAGTATCGAAATAAGATTCATTTTTTTCTTTTATACTTATTTTTCTTTGATACCATTTAATGATGAATTCGAGATTCAAACTTACGGGGGACTTGTCGAAGAACAATTCTCGCAAACCTGGATTCGAAGACCTCCGAAGATTGGGGATTCCGGAAAGAATCAAAATAATTTTTGTTTCCGCTGTATTGGTTTCAAAATAATATTTTATTTCCAAAATAATTTATCTTCCAAAATATTTTACCTTTCACAAAATATTTACACTTCCAAAATTATTTTCAAAATATTTATTTATTTTCAAGATCTGTTTTTAAACACAATAAGCTAAGCTTTGAATAAACCAAAGCTCTGATACCACCTGTAACGTCCCGCCATTTTGACGGCTTCAAATTGGTAATTAAACCAACTTAAAACGTTCAAATGACAGATCGTTATTTAGCTTACAGAGTTTAAAATAGAATCAACACAGAACAAATAAATAACACAGTGTTGAACAGCTCAATAAACTTTTATTTATTAATCAGAATTTTGAATACAAAATGTTTATATATAGCGGAATTTGAAAGGATAATTTAAATACAAGAAAAATCTTTATTGGTTTAAAACTTCAGAGTGCCCCTTCTCGGAATCCCAGCTTCGCCAGTCTTCAAATCCTAAGTTGTAATCATTAAATCTGCAACACCCAAGGTCTAACCCGAGCATTCCATGCAAAAACATAAGAACATTCGAGTCAAGATTAAATCATAGCTCAAGTAAATTGATTCCAACAGAGACTGAATAAATAGTATATAATTCACTAAATTTCGAGTACATCACACCCGTAAGGAACTACAGGAAAATATCATAGCCACTAGCGACCAAACAAATCGGGACAGCATATGGAATTATATATACGTATTAGAATCATGTTTCGAATAAACGAGGAATGCACAAGGGGTACGAGACAACATGTGCATCAGTGATCAACTATATGGTAGTAGATAAAATGTGGTCATACATAGTTGATCAACTATATGGCAGTAATTTCAACCAGCATGGGGACAACCAAGGCCAATATGTTATGCCAAGAGAAAATGTAGTATTAGCTTTAGCAGAAAACAATGGAGAGTCAGCTTTTAGTAAAAACAAATGGGTATTAGATTTTAGCAAACCCAATAGAGTATCAGGTTTCATTATTCAAAGACACATAAAATTTTCTTTGTTTTCCTCTTTCCATCTACGAAAAAAACACTAACTACATTTAGGTTTCCACGAAATTAAGGGTAGGTGAAACCTGTTTAAATACACAAAATGATGTGTAATATATATACTAAGCCTTAATCAAAGTATGTCAGCATGGCAAATGGAACACCCTTAAGTGAAGCCTGGTAGCAAATCGAAATGTGCATTAGCTACAAAATCTTCAAGTGGCACAAAAATGCATATGTATAGGTACATCAAGAAATCAATTTAAGACCCCCCCTACATCAAGCAAAAATCATATTAACCAAATTGCGTTCAGCCAAAAGCAATGAACCCAAAAACATACATAATCATGTAAGGCATTACCTTGATAAACAAGATTTATAAAATAGCACAAGATAAGTAGTCAACATTGAAAGCAACAACACAGACCCTGTAAGTTAACAAAAATAGGATACATCTGTACCAAATAGGAGTAGCTCATGTTTATGTATTAACAGCAACCCATGTTTATGTATTAAGAGCAGTCCATGTTTATGTATTAACAACCGCTCATGTTTATGTATTAAAAACAGCCCCTGTTTATGTATTAAAAACAACCCTTGTTTATGTATTAAAACAACCCATGTTTATTTATTAAAACAGCTCGTGTTTGGCATTAAAAACAGCTCACGTTTTGCATTAAAAACAACTCATGTTTATGTGTTAAAAGAGCCAATGTTTTTGTGTTAAAACAACCCATTTTTATGCATTAAAACAACTCATGTTTATGTGTTAAAAACAACTCATGTTTATGTGTTAAAACAACCCATGTTGATGCATTAAAAACAACCCATGTTTATGCATTATAAACAACTCATGTTTATGTGTTAAAACAGCCCATGTTTTGCATTAAAAATAACTCATGTTTATGTGTTAAAACAGCCAATGTTTTGCATCAAAAATAGCTCATGTTTTTGTGTTAAAACAGCTAAGGTTTATGCGTTAAAACAACCCAAATTTGTAGCATGCAACTCAGCATTGTAATATATATATATATATATATATATATATATATATATATATATATATATATATATATGGATATTTCTGTAACCATAGCATGATGAATGATTATACTGTTCAAAAATGGTTGTATTGGATTTCTCCTATCAATCTAGGGTCAATTTGAAGCGCATAGGGATTAAGGCGCAGAAAAGAACATGCGCAACACAGGAAGATGCAACTTTTCGTCAAAAGAAAATGATAACTATAGGTGAATCATGCAAGACACAATACTTCGATGAATATGTGTACCAAGATGCAGCAAACCAAGTATTAATATATGTGTATACATATGAACACATATCTCGATTTTAATCTAAGACAGCAAGGATATACGAAAACAACTATGGCCAAACTTGTGAACATACATAATATACTTTAGTCTAAGCCAAGCATATAGGGGTTAACTAAATTCAGAACGACAATTTACTTCCAAGTCAGACATGATGAGATGTTTTTGGAAAAATAACAAGACATCGGGCAAGGCACAGGAAATTCCAAAAGGGTACAACAGGGCAGGTATGTGTGTGTGTATATATATATACAACAACATATTAGTTAAATTCACAAATTAATGCATATACACTCACTCTGGCATACGATACAAGAGTGCAGCAAAACATAGTGTTACTCCTATTCTTTCAGGAAATTGAAACGGCAATGTTTAAAACTAATTTTCCCATGATAAAATTTGCCAGTTCAAGATTATTATATGTATTATAAAAGCGTTTATACTAATGTCACTTATAACTTCATATTTACTCGAAATATCTTGATATAGCAAATAATTTGTATTATGCTCGTATAATACAAATATAAGTTGCATAATTGACTCCTTTTGCTTATGCTGACGCTCCTAGGTTGACAATTTATTATTTTCAACAAAAAGTCAAAAAAACTAATTGATAGTTGTTTTGTTATAGGTTACCCAAGCAAGAGGCTAAACAGGACTTAAAAATCAGCATACTTGGTTAGTCTACAAAGTTACCAGGAATGATTTTTTGCTTTTGTGAGTTCAATGTTCAATTCTAAGTAAAATTATTATTTAATAATTTATCAGGGCTCTGAACTGAAGTAAGTAACCACAAAATGCAGTTGATGTAGATTGGGTTCGGTAGATATTATGTATACATAAAAGTCTGGATTGCAGATGCTAACCATACTTAAAAGTTACCAAGTTATTAAATGACAACTGACATGCAGAGAACACGATTTGTATTGATACTAACCGCCTAACCATTACCATTTTTGAAGACAATTGACATCCAAACAAGAAGTAATATTAACAACAATAAAGCCATCAGCAATAATCCAACATTAGAATACCTCTATGGTATCAGTGATAGTGAGTAGATAAATAAAGTTCATTATCAAACTCATACAATAATACATACTCCTATGGCATGGTTTCTAACGTTACGAAGATAGCCTATTAAGTAGAATAAGCTATAACCATGATGCACCTTTAACCAAATTTAGGTTTATTTTATTTCTTACGTTATTTTAAAACATCAACTAGATCGCTTTTCTAAACATTTTCAAGCTTCTACAATGGTACGCGTGTGACTAGGCCATTTCAGTTCTAAATACAGTAAGTTCACACAGATGTTCCTGATCTTCACAGTCCAGGGTTTCTGAACATAAAGCAGACGGAGAAAAATTATCATGCAACATCCACAACCAATTTTCAAACACAAATTGCAACGACCATAAAATTTAAACCAAAGCTTACTATTTAATTAGTTTTCTACCAAAATTAAGATACTTGAAACTAGACTAATCGTGAGTGAGATGCTCACCTCAAAACAATGGTGAAGGTGAGCGACGCAGTGGTGAAAAAGGAGCAGCACGTGGCTCCCTTGATTTGCGGAGGACGAACGAGGCAAGGGTCTAACTTTGGTGATGCTAAGTTGGAGCTGAAACGTGCAGAGAAGCAGCGAGGGAGGAGGCTTAAGACTTAGGTAGCGACAAGCAGTGAGAACTTGGCTTGGCTTCGATGCGAACATGACGATGCCGAACTTCGAATTGGAAAACAATCTTCGATTAGGGTTTTGAGAAAGGGAAAGGCAGCGCCTTTAATTGTGAACTAGTGGGTAACTACGGTTTTCAATACACAAGAGGAGGCGACGGAGATCGATTTTGGAAGCGGAGAGGGGAGCGGCAAAGCCGATTTGCTGGTGGCCATGATTTGAGGAGAGACTCCTTTCAGGAATTTGGGAAAAATGGTTTGTTGAAGAAAGTAGGTGAGAGGCACGATTCTTTTATAGAAGTGAACCATGGGAAGCAAGTAATTAAAGTACATTGCATTTGGGGTGGGTGGTTTCTGAAATTACTTGACGTTGAAGGAATAAAATGTGAACCCTATGTAATTTGATTCTACCAACATTTACGTTACACATTTTTATTTTTATTTCATCATTAACGAACTCCAAACACTACGAAGATATGGACCTAGGCCTAACGCTGAAAATGCGAACGTGCGAAATTGGGAATTATGGGGAAAGACATTATTTAGGGCATAATTGATATTGGAATATATGGACCTAATTTGGGTATAAAAATTGGAAATATAGGAAGATGGGTTTGGGGTCATATGTCTTGTTGGATAATATGAATTTAGGCACGAATTGAATATATGTAAATACGAAATTGGGTATAAAATGGACATGTCTAAATATTGATTTGGGACGTTAAATTTGAACATATGTGAATATGAATTTTAGGCATAAAGTATGTGAAGGTGGATTTGGGTATAGCTTGCATTGAAAGGGGTGAATATGGACTTGGGGCATAAGTTGGAAAATATGTGGATTTGGGTTTGTGCAATATATATATTTATACATACATATATATATATGTATATGCCTTAATTTATGATAAAGGGCATATGGTGCATAATTAAAAGGTGAATTAAAAAAAGGCATAAAGGTCTATAATTTGAACAGTGAATTAGAGATAATTCAAATGGGGAAAACATAGAATAATAACCTACAATGGCACAGGTAGATTTGAATAAAGATGGAATGTTTAGTTATTACAATTAGGAATTGTAGTTGTACTTATGACACGAGGTTAGGTTACATTAGTGGTGGAAGTCTGCCCGGACCGGACCGGCATATCCAACAGCCATTAATGTTGAACCTAATGTGGGAGGTCTAAGTACGTAAATATGAATCCGGCTAAGACACGAGGTTAGACCCAACTGTGGAATAAGACTGCCCAGAACCGACCGGCATATCTAGCATCCACATGTTGTAGGCCTAATGTGGGAGGTCTAGCCCATTATAACCATAATTGGACATGGTAATGAATTGGACTACTTAACCTAATTTAATCCATGAGGATTGTATGGTTATGAACTTAAGTTAGGGTTAAGTAAAATTAAATGGGTAGTGGGTGGGTTAAGTAAACTAGAGGGGGTGGGTAATATTTACATATAGGCCCACGAACTTAACCCAATAAGGTTATGTAATTAAAGACACCTAGTGGTATACATAACCAGTAGAAACAATAAGGTTATGTAATTAAAGACACCTAGCGGTATACATAACGGGTAGAAACAATAAGGTTATGTAATTAAAGACACCTAGTGGTATACATAACTGGTAGAAATAATAAGTTATGTAATTGGAAGACACCTTGTAGGGTAAGTACAACTTGTAGAAATGATAGAAAAATCTGCTAAGTAAACAACGATAAGTTGTAGGGACAGTGTAGATTGAATTTTTGATTAAATGAGAAAGGATGAGGAAAACTGATAAAAAGAAATAAGTTATTTTTAATCATAAAAAGTAAGCGACATGTTAATTAGAAAACATGTGAATTGGATACACTTAATTACGTATTAAGTAAAACATGCTATTGTAATGATGAAATCTACAAGAAGGTAAAATAGATTGTAGAATACAGACCTTGGGCCACAATCTAGAGAATAACATGTTATGGGTTTATTAATAAACTTAAATGGATTAAGTTATATGATTGAAATTAATAAGCAAGAGAAACTTGGTAATTTGAATAAGAATTCAATATGAATGAAATAACCAAGTTAAATGGAAACCTGGTGAGGTAAGGCAAGCTCGTAAAGAATGTTTAGACATAGGGTCTAACAACATATTAAAGAAAGGCGCTTGGACCAGTCCGTACATTTGAGGGTGAATAACCCAACGGGGTAGATCATCGGGGTGTTGTAATACACGAGAGGAGCGCACATTCATCTGATTGTTTTATGGCTCCAAAGGAATGGAAGGGGAAGCACGCGACTTCCTGAAGTACGTAAGGTGCTCCTAGTAGTCCTCTGTGTGGTGACAGATGTATTAGGCTGTACTCGCAGGGGTTGGGTCTACGCGTAACTACTAGGTTGGTGGGCCTTGACTGTAGTTGTAGTTATGCAGTCAGAATGCTGTGATGAGGTGACACAAGGGTGGTTCGGCGGTTGCCTCACAAGGAGGTAGAAATGGTCATAACCAACAAGGATAGTAGATCATCGAATATACGTCATCGGTAGCCAGCGGGATGCGAAAAGACTAGATCTAACCCTAAGATATCATTTCACCTTTCACTATCGAGCTACGGGGTTGAGGGGAGACGCCACATGGATGTTTTGATTGGTTGTTATTAGGGGCGGTCGCTTAGCTCTTGTAGTCTTTACTAGTTGAGGGAGGGGCTGAGGTGGGGCAATAGCCACCATAAAAAACAGACCCTCGGATTATCTGTAAATAGAGGTTTATAAAGACAGGCCTGTACAGGTATGTATAAGCTCCCGACCGAGTTTCGTGTTTTTTGTTTAGCCCTACCACGGAACTCGGTGCACATTAGAGGACGTACGGTTGAGGCATCGAGCTACAATTATAGTACGTATGTGGGACAGTCTAGATACATGCATATCTGCTATGAGTGGTGTATCGTATACTAGAGGGCATTATCCGATATGGAATCTGATTCGATCGATGGTGGCAGTCCATACGATTACATAACATAGTAATGGCAGATATATGCGGAACGTAACATTGTTATATAGGGATCCGTACGTCACTTCGGCGTAGGATGAGGGACTGCGTTCATTTCGGTGGAGACCATGCGAGTGGGTTACCATGGGGTGTATCTCAACATTGAGAGATAGTTACATATATTGTATTGAGTGAATCCATGGGAAATTAAATGGGTACAATGAGCATATAATTCTTGAGTGTTATTAACCCATGTAACCTAATAATCAAGGAAATGTAATAGAATGGTATTGGTAGGGATTATTCCACTTCTAATATACTAGTATCTGTGCGGTACATAGAAATGTAATTAAGAGTGCAGTATATTCTGTCCAAAATTATCTTGTTAAGTTCAGACTTGTCCTTACTATCGTTATTGTTATCTTGTTCTTCTAGTTTTTATATACCTACCATGATACTTTTATTTATTTATATTTAAAAGTAACTGGACTCGCCAGACTTTATGTCTGGCCCTTTTTGTTTCCTCTTCTCTCTCTTCCATTCCACCTCCCTCAGGTTTTCAGGGTGGAAGCACTTAGAGTTGATTTGGATTCTTTCAGCTTAGCTTGGATTTTTGATATAGATGTACAACTTTGACTTATTGTCAACTCTTTTATGGTTTTGCTTGGGAAATATGGTTTATGCTTTTGTACTATGATATTTTTGGCAAGATAGAATATTAAACATGTAACTGGTTATTTCAAACCTATGATGTAAACTCAGTATTTAGGACCATGATGTTATGATTTAAATAAAGTTTTTAGTTGTGCTACTATTTTACATGTCTGTCTTGTGATATTATGTTCTTATTTACCTATAACGCTTCACGAAAGTTAATGCATTCTCTTAGTTAGTGACATTAACGTACGTGGCGTGTCACATCCCCACTTAAGTAGCAGCAATCCAGGACTGGGATAGGCCTAAGAATGCGACGGATGTTCGTAGTTTCCTTGGGTTGACTGGTTATTACCGACGGTTTATAAGGATTTCTCCAAGGTAGTTGCACCATTAATAGGGTTAACAAAAAATAACCAAGTGTTCACGTGGGATGCAAAGTGTGAGCAAGCGTTCGGGATCCTGAAAGAGAAATTGACGAGTCCATCTGTGTTAACCATTCCAAGTGGGAATGAAGAGATGGTGGTATATACCGATGCATGTGGTACTGGGCTTGGAGCAGTGCTAATGCAAAAGGTAAGGTTGTGGCCTACATGAATCGACATCTAAAACCACATGAGAAAAACTATCCAACTCATGATTTGGAGTTGGCGGTGATTGCGTTTGCTCTGAAGATATGGAGACATTACCTATTGGGAGTTCGATTCGAGTTAATCACGGATCACAAGTCGTTGAAGTATCTTTTCTCCCAAAAGGATTTGAATCTTCGGCACAACGATGGTTAGAGTTTCTGGCGTCGTATGATTTTGATACAGCTTATACTCCGAGAAAAGGTAACGCAATGGCAGATGCGTTAAGTTGAAGATACGCAAGTTTCGGAGCAATGTTTTCGGAATGGAAGAGCCTCGAGTATTCGGAAAGGATCGATTTCAGGCCATGGTGTGATTTGGAACCTGAAATGTTGGCAAGCTTGTCGATAAGACCTACTGTTGTCGAAAGGATTGGAGAGAGACAAAAGTGAGATGCAAAGCTTGTCGAGTTTATCTAGAAGCTGGAACCAGAAGATAAAGAGTTCAAGGTCGATCGAGAAGGGTGGCTTCGAAAGCAAGTGCGATTAGTTGTTCCTGATATCAACAAATTGAGAGATGAGGTTCTGAGATAATGTCATCACTCAAAGTTGATGATTCATCATGGTGGCAATAAGATGCATCAGGACATGAATCGAATCTACTACTAGGAGGGGATGAAGAGAGATATTGGAAAATTCATTTCCAAGTGCACAAACTATCAGTTAGTGAAAGCTGAACAGAAGAAGCCGAGTGGTTTTCTTCAGCCATTAGAAGTTCCTACATGGAAGTGGTAATAGATATCGATGGACTTTATCGATGGACTACCTAAGACCAGGGCAAGAAACGAAGGGATTTGGGTCATCGTGGATCGTTTGACCAAAAGAGCACAGTTCATTCCTGTCAGGTCGATTAGGAAGGCATCGAAATTAGCTGAACTTTATGTGAAATGGATCGGTCGATTAGGAAGGCTTACCATCCCCAAACTGATGGTCAAATCGAGAGGGTCAACCGAGTTTTGGAAGATCTCCTAAGAGCATGTGTGTTGGATTTTGGGGGATCATGGTAAGACCATTTGCATCTAGTTGAGTTTGCGTATAATAGTAGCTACCAGTCTAGCATTGGGATGGCACCACACGAGACATTGTATGGAAGATCATGCAATTCTCCAGCATGTTGGTTAGAAATTGGAGATAAGCTGGTACTTGGGCCCGAGATGATTAGAGAGACCTCGGATTGTATAGAGGACAATGAATAAAGGCGGCTCAAGATCGTTAGAAGAGTTATGCTGATAAGCGTCGAAAAGATTTGGAATTCGACGTTGGCAATATGGTTTTCATGAAGGTTTCACCATTGAAGCATATGATTCGATTCGGAAGTAAAGGAAAGTTAGATCCAAGGTTCGTTGGACCATTTCCGATGGTCGAGCGAATTGGAAAGATTGCATATAGATTGGAGTTACCCGAGAAGATGTCGAGTGTGCATAATGTGTTCCATGTGTCGTTTCTATGGAAATTCATGCATGATTCGAATGTGGTGGCATCTCTAGAGTAGTACGAAGACCTAGAGGTAGAGACTGCAGTTGAGAAATCTCATAAGCCACTTCGCGTTGCGGGGAATGACACGAAACAACTTAAGAGGAAGACAGTTAAGCTAGTCAAGGTACAGTGGAGTGAAGATAGAGACGATTGTACATAGGAGACGAAAGAGAGCATGAGAGCAACTCATCGAAAACTCTTCATTGGTAGGACCCTTTGATATCGTATCATCGTTATATCATTGTATCTTGTTGTTGTTTGATAGAATTTTGTGCGCTAGTATAAGGCTATGGATGCATGGCTTGATGGTTGCTAGTTTGGGTGATAGAATTTGCTTCTAATGGATGATAGGCATGCATAATTGTTTTGGTTACTTATGTTTACTTGGAATTTCGGAGATGAAATTCTTAAGGTGGGAGAATGTAACAGCCTGCATTTTACGTATCGTAAGATCGTAAAATATTTTTATTTTATTCCCTGAGCGTTGGATCATTCTAGTATTTTAATATGTTGCTTATGGGGATGCGAGACATATCCATAATTTTTACCAATTTTGTTTGTGACCATTTTGCCCCTGTCAGTCTTCTACAGAGAATAATTTTTGACTCAGGTCGAATCAGAGGATGAAACTTGTGCCATTGGAAAAGAATTGATGGTTGCCTTTCCGTAGAGTGGTTACATTAAAGATTTGGCTCAGCGGTTTGGGAGGAATCGATGTTTTAAGGTTTTTCAGTAGGCTGTTCAGGTTTGGAAAGCCACAATGGGCTGATTTGGGAAGGCCCATTTGTGGGCTAGTGGAAGGGTATAAATAGGAGTAGGGAGGTATGAGATTTTTTTTAGTTTCTCTGTTCTCTCATTAGGTGGCCTATGTTCCACCTTCCTTTAAAACCTTCCCACCATTAAAAATCAAAATCCAAGGAGGGAAATCATAGATCTACACCACTGGAGGCTAGATCTGCATCAATTGAAGAGGGAGTTCATCGGATCAAGTGGTTTGGTTCAAATTGCTTTTTGTCCAGAATCTTATTGCATTGATTTTTGCTTATTTAGGAGAATCGGTGAGTTATCTACATCTCTCACATGGATTCAATGAAGTATATGAGTGTTTGATCATGTTTTACATCATATTTAAGTTTTTTACCATAGATCTAAACCATTATAATTCCTTTTTCATATAAATTACCATAGGATCCAATTTAGTAGGTTTAAACCAGTAATTTCTATATGATTATGCAAGTTAGATCTATAGTTTTGTTCATAATTACCTTTATGGTGATTTTGGTGAATTTCACATAATTATTGATGAAATTACCAAATTGGTGATGTTATTAGTTTCATAACATGCTTGTGGTAGTATTTGGTGAATTGGTTGAGTTGGTTTCGTCAATTGTATCGATTGGCGAAGGTTTGGTTGAAATTGGAGTTGCATTGGAGTGTTGCAGGTTTTGGGTCGCACGTAGGGGGATTGGTTGCACCAAAAGTGCAGATTTATTGGTATACAAGTCAGTAAGTGGGACGAATGAGCCAGGAGGGTCGGTCATGCAAAAACTTGGCTCGAGCAAGCATTGGTCTGGATAGTTCGTATGAAGCATAAATAGAAGGGTCGGTCGTATATGGCCCTGGTCGGTCGAGCAAGCCAATAGGTAGATTGTTGGGTCGATCGAGTGAGCCAGAATAGAGTTGGGTTGAGTAACTTTGGTTCGGTCGAGTAGGTTTTTGGATTGCACCAAGAGGGGTCGAGCTTGGACTGGTCGCCACAGGTCGGTCGCTCTAGTTGGTTTGAGCAGTGAGAAGTGTCGATCGCTCTGGTCGGTCGAGAAGTGTGAAGGGTCGTTCGCACAAGGCAAATTTCTGAAAAATTATATTTTCGAGTACGACCTAGATTTAAACGAAAAGTGCATTTTTTAAAAAAAATGGGTAGAAGTGCTCGAACCAGTGCCGCAACGCAGTGAGGGTGTGACTTTGAAGTGAATTTAAGTAGGAAGGTTCAAAATGTTGAATGAGTTCGTTGATCGATGTAGAACAGCGAATGAGGTGACAACTCAAAGGTCGTGAGTTGGTAAATAATGATTGCTTAAGAAGGTTGCTTGAGCTATGAAGAGTCATCGGGTTGGATGACTAGAGATGTGAAGGCCGAGAGATTACCTTGTCATGAGTTCTAGTAGGCTCGAAGCAGGTGTACACTTAAGACATCTAAAAGACCGGTTGTAGGTCGAATACCCTGGGTGTCGTTGAAAGGCCTAGTTGTCAAGGTTGGACATACATATGTATCATTGAAAGGCGTATGGAGTTTATGCTAGAACTAGGGTTACCATTAGCCCTTGACATATGGCAAGGTTGGTCGTCATACGATTAACGATGGTTTCAAAGCAGGATTGGCGGTGATAGCCAGAGTCAGTCCTGGATGATTTATTGTTCTGTTTGTATCGTCTCATGTAGGTTGTCCAAAGTCGAAGGATATGTTCCTTGGGTGCTAGTCTACTATTGGTTTAGGCCTCTGGGGCTTTGCTCGAGGGATGTTGAATTCAATTAGGATGGTTTACATGAGATACATATAACCTGGATGTTATGAATGCTTAACATGGTTGAATGAGTGTTCTGGTTTCCATACATAAATGGTTGAATTATTTGTCGTAAAGGCTATCACTGTCCGATGTGGGGAAGATAGGGTTGATTTCTACTCTGGTGTTGTGGGTAGATTAGTATGTTTTCTATCCATTCTCATATACTTTATTGATCATGTTTGTTAGCTGCTTTATCGCTCACTAAGACTGTTGTCTGACTCAAGGTTTTATGTTTCCCTCCTATAACCTTGGGTTGTTCATCGGGTTGTAGATGCGCAGACTAGGTGGCAGGTGACACGTAATTAGTGAGGACGATGTTGCAGTTTGGAGGCGAGCTGGAGACTTACGTACAAGTTTTATTACTATCTAGTATTTCTGTTTCCGCTGTTTGAGTGCCCTATGAGGGTTGTAGTGAGGCCTTATGTACAAACTTTGGTATTAGTTGGATAACCTTTCAGGATGTTAAGAAAGTTTCAAAAGTTTTTTATGTGATACTTCATATTATTACATGATGTATATTTTCTACTATACTTTATCCTTGCGCTGTGAGTTCTACGATAGGTTCCGGTGTTGTTTACCTACTCTGGTGATTGTCCATAGCTGCCTGGCACACCTTTCAATGCTTATTTCTCTTGTTTAATGCAGGGGTTGTAGGCGGTCGTCACATGAAGGTTGAAGAAGAATGATTCAACTTATATGAGAGGGATGAGACCGCTCGTATTTTCTCTGAAATGATGGGTGTTTATAAAAAAAATGGCACTAATACCCCCGAAGAGGATCTTTTATACTTCACAGTAGATAATATTTGAGTAACGGAGCCAAAAACACAAAAATAAAAAAGTAGATAACATAATTTTTTTAGACTGATTCGGCATAAAAATAGCCTATGTCCACTATGAAAGAAGCTTTCATTATCATCATAACAATTACAAGGTACATAAATCTTGTCTTTACATTCATTTTCCTCTCTGTTATAAGTTTTTCTCTCGATCTCTTCTCATTTACACTTTGATTCACTTAAATTCGCCAAGGAAAAGCTCAATTTCTCTAAGTGCGATGAGTATTGATGTTGATCTTCAATGCCTCGGGCACTTGAGTAATTTTGGAAGATTCCATGGATAATTTGATGGTGAAACTTAGTTGGAGAAAGCTCAATGGGGTAGGTGATTGGAGATGGTTGAGGAATAGTTTTGATAGCACTTTGTGGAGCAAGAAATCGACCACATTAATGGTGGAGGCCATGGGGTATTTATAGGTGTGGAGAGAATGAAGTTGAAAGGTTGAATATGGCGTGCAGGCTATGGATCGGCCATAACTTTATTTATGAAAATGCCACTGACCGATTCATACTTTATGACCAACCGATCCATCCATTTGTCACATTCCCGACCGACCCATAGAGAAAGGAGGAGACCGACCCATGGCTCTCAATGTCCGACCGACCCATACTTCATGACGCCCGATCGATCCATTCCTTCAACATTCGACCGATCTATGGCTTTAATTATTGACCGGCCCATGGTTTGCAAAGCTGACCGACCCATAGGGAGTGAATGTGACCAACCAACCCATAGGCTTCAAGGACGACCAATCCATACCTTTATGAACGTGACTGGCCCATTGAGTATTGTCTTCGACCGATCTATGATATTTGGTACTAACCGACCATATAATATAAAGATACCGGCCAATCTATTTGCATTATTAAGTGAATGACCCATTGTTTTAGGCTCGAATTTTAGTGGATTAACATTTACCCCTCATAGTTTATAATTTTAGTGGATTAACATTTGTCACTCAACAATGGATCATTCACGTTATGTTGTTATTTTATATACATATGGATCGACATGTATCCTTTATTATGGATCGGTTGTAAACTAGTTTCCATGGATTGGCTGTAAAGGATTTCATTGGACCGGAAACGGTTTCCTGATGGATAGTACAGAAAGGGTTTCAATGGGTCGGGCAGCATATTTATTCTTCGCCTTTTGTATTACATTTTCGGCCTTTAATTTTCTTCCACTTTTATTTCCTTTAGCTAAGAGCTATTTTAATGGCGGTCACTCTGTTTTTCTGAGGGAGATCTTCGCCTCGACCAGCTTTTCCTCAACTAATTCCTTTTAATTCTAATCACGTCTGCCTTGCCAATCATTACAAGCCGTAACTCAGTCACCAAATTCGAATTTTGTTGCAATGCTCCACCAATTTCGAATCAAATCAACGTATTTCCTTTTAAATCTGAGGCACCAAGATTATTGCAGGTGATTGCTTGTTTAATTCTTCGTTGAATTGACTTTTTTTGGTTTAGGGTTTTGTGTCGAATTGGATTTGAGATGATTTTTTCATATTGTAGTAGTTGGAATTTGGAACGGATTTAGTCGAATTGGATTTAGAGTTGTACATGAGTGAATGAGAGATTCGAACAGCATTGAAATTCTTAAATCTGACATTGGATTTGAAATGCGAGCAGTTTGAGGTTTGTGTTACAGTCGACTTTTAGCCCTTGAATGTTGAAATGAATGTGAGTTCTTGGGTTTGATTTTACTATTAGAACAATGCACATCCTTTTTTGTTGATGAGCTATGAGTTTGTAATATAGTGAAATTTGCATGTGAGCTGTTTTAGAACTCTTACTTGTGTTAAACTTCACCATTGTAATCATGCGAACTCCTCCTTGTTGACTGTACTTGATAATGTTGCCGTGAAGCATTAATCCATTTTTACGGAGTGCAATTTGATCATGCTTGTTCTGTTAATACTGATTGCGCTTGCACTTTGAAGTATGATCGAGGAATCGGAAAACTTACAAATATATATGTATTGGTCATAGTCGACCCATTATAGGTCGGTCAGTGCCGACCCACGATGGATCGGTTAATGCCGACAGACTATGGGTCGGTCAATACCAATCCACTATGGGTCGGTCAGTACCGATCCACTAAGCGTCGGTCAGTGCCAACCCACTATGGGTTGGCCAGTACCGATCTACTATGGGTCGGTCGGTGCCGACCCATCATGGATCAGTTAGTGCCGACCCATCAGGGATCGGCCAGTGCCGACCCATCAGGGATCGGCCAGTGCCGACCCATCATGGATCGGTTATTGCCAGTCCATTATAATTTTGTATCATTTCCGATAGCTCTTCTGATTTTTGACCTTTTCCATATCATGCTAAGCAAATGAATAACTTTAAACCACAGATTATATTCTGAATGTGTTCTTTTACTCTCACATGTCCTACAACAAAAACACTCGCAAGTTCTGGGATAGTATACTTTGTTGTTGACTTCCCATGTTGACAATAAGTTAGACAATCGTTTTTAGTAAAATTTCTATAGTGAACTTTAAGAATTGCATTTGAATGATATACCTGCGCTATAATGCTCTATTGTTCCTTTATAACTTAGTCACACATCCCTTGCATAGACATAAACACTCTAATATAAGTTCGTAGTGATGCTTGGAATCAGTTCAGGACAATTGTAAATCCCAAGCCTCACACATATAGTTATATACACCATAACACTTCTTATCTTAGGAAACGCGCACCTATAGTTTGTTTTCAAGCACGGTTATTTGTGTAGAAATGGAAACTAAACAGCGATTACGCCAATAACCTGAGGAAGTATCTAGGTCCATAAGAGTTGATACTTCTGCCCAGACTTCTTACCAAAGCACCTCTCGAGAGGACACTAGCAGAACAGTGATACCTGCGCTGTAATGCTCTATTGTTCCTCCGGCGCTTTGCTATTTCCCTTTTTAAACTGCACCCAAATGGCTATGCCATATTAATTGGGCATTATGTGCTTTTCATGTGGACAAAGCATCGTGTGCCTAATTTTCAGAACAGTTGTTCCTTATTAGTTTTCAAAAGGAGGAAGGAACATCCGTTAGTTATCTTTGTCGAAGGAATCTGGAATTCTAAGATTATTACAGACTTGTTAGAAAGTGCAAAGGGGCTTGTAGATCAATACTTCTATGTTCGGTGTCCCGACGGTTTCTATGGCAGGTGGATGGAAGGAGGTGAATTCTCTTGCTCAAAGTTCCTTTATTTCCTTTTGCATTTAAGTCTCGGGTTTTTATTCCTTTCTTTATTTTATAGAAATTCCACCTTCTGATCGAGAAGTTGTTGTCGATCAGGATCTATTTGACTCTTAGAAAGCTGTTGTTGATGATATTTTTTATCAACACCCAGGTTAAGTTATTTAGGACGTTTGTTCATGGGATTTGACATGGTCATGATATAGGGTTAACGAAGGGAATTCCGAAACTTGTGAATCTAAGCTAATCTACCTTCCCTTAGGCACTAGAATTTTGATTCTAACGATTAGTTATCTTCCCCACAAAGGATGGGCATCACACATGTTATTCAGCACTGTCCCGAAATGACTTTAGGAAGGTTATTCAGCTTAATATTGTTAGGTCTTACGAAATCAATTGCTCTATAAGTCATGAAAGTGATGCTTTATACTGTGATAAAAAGAAAACAGGCTAACACATCCCTCGATTTCGGGAAGAAGGCATCGCAATGTTCATTAACTCAAACAATCATTCTGCGCTGGACCAACACAAAAAGGGGTTCGAATCATGTCGGTGAGTGAGTTATGGACTCGCAGATGACCTCCTTTCTCTGGGTTCAGGAAGCGTTAGGCTCATCATGAGAGTGTCGATCAATCATGGAAAACCCTTAAAGCAAGGAGAAGGGGACTTCGTATTTCTACAAAGCCCCTCCTCCATCGCTAAGGTACCACGATTGATTTTCTCATAAGAAAGGTTAGTGTTAACTCCTTGTTTCATCGTTATGGCCCAACAAGATTATCAAATCGCAAGATGTTTAAGACCAGGAATTCTCCATTCATAATTGTAGATGTATTACAAGAGTTGAGGATTTGCTCCATTTTAGAAGAAAAGACGTAGATTGAGAAATCAAAAGTTCAACACTCTTTGCATGGTTCCTGGGGTGTTATTTATAGAGAATTCGAGGCCCCTTCCACTGCTAGGCTACTAGGCCTGCATGGGCCATGGCCGGCCGCTTTTTCCTTGGTCTCGAAATTTGGCTCAGCCGTCTTTGTGGTGCTAATTATAGTCTCCAGGGTGAGGGTCCCGATCAACTGGGGCTTTTTCGAGACTAACATGGGCTTGTTGCCGTGGTTGTGTTTCGGTTAACCTTTGAACTCCCGGTAGCAGCTCCTAGGTGAAGGCACCTGGACGTAAGCTTCTAGATGTAGGCTTCCGGCTTTCACTTGAATACTTAGAGGGGCTTGCCCTCGTGACGTATGTAGATAGCTGTCAGTTCGAAACCTTTGTTTGTTCCTGTACTAGGTAAATTAGTACTGATAGCCTGTATCTCTGCTAGTGTCCCGGTTAGCCTTCCGGTGGAGCTTTTTAGGACAATCCGACTTTCTGAAAGATAGCTTTCGGTGATATCCCTGCTGTCTATCGATGTGACCTTTCATTGTTCACGAAGTAGCTACTTCGAAAGCTGATTCATGATAATCTTCTGGCTTGATACCTTTCGCTTCAGGACTCTTTCATTCGGTAGACCCTATAGGATAGACTTGATCAGATAAAATTCACTATCGTTCGTAGATAGCTTACATTCATCTCCATTTGCTCCTTTGGAAGGTTCTTTTGTTTTAGTGTTCCTCTGATACCCCTTCACTATCGGCTTATGCTAAAGGTTTATTTTGGTAGTAACATCCCCCCTAGTGAAGGGGTGTCTTCGACTTTCCAAGATAAACTTTTTTCTTTCCAGGCTCTTTTCCATTCGTTTACGAACTGCCACATAGTGCTATATTACGTTATGAATCCCATGAGACGTTGCTTTTGGACCAGCCTTTTCTTATTAGTTAAGGGTTATCTTTGAACTAACCTTTACTCAGATAGTCTGAAGCTCGAAGACAAGAAACTCTCTTCTTATATTTTTGAAGAACTAAATCAATCTAGATTCGGGTGTTAGTATAGATAGAAGGCCGAACACCCCTTCCGATATTTTTGAGAAGCCGAATCGCACCATATTTGGGTATTAATATAAATAGAAGACCGGAAGCCCCTTCGGGTATTTATGAAGAGCCAAATTAAGGGTATTAATATAGATAGAAGACCAAAAACCCCTACTAGTATTTGTGAAGATCCGAATCAACCCAGCTTCGGGTATTAATATAGATAGAAGACCGAAAACCCCTTCCGGTATATGTGAAGAGCCGAATCAACCCAGATTTGGGTATTAATATAGATAAAAAACCGAAAAACCCTTCCGTTATTTTCAAAGAGCCAAATCAACCCAGATTCGGGTACTAATATAGATAGAAGACCGGAAACCCTTTCCGATATTTTTGAGGAGCCGAATCAACCCAGATTCGGGTATTAATATAGAGAGAAGACTCGAAACCCCTTCCGGTATTTGTTGTTTTGGCATCCCTTTTGGATTTGATTTGTGGAGCAGAGGTTGCACGTGCTCCTTGAGCTACTCCTTGGGATTTCGATGTGAAAACAGAGGATGTACATACTTTGTTGGCCACTCTCTTTGCATGTGCATCCGGTGTACTTAGCTAGCTTATCCAGAAGAAGTTCCCAAGGACTTACCTGACCTCCCTCTAGGAGGTGCCTTATCCTGACCATTGTAGGCGATGATAAGGTCTTAGAAATTTAGGTGGGGCCACTGTAGGCATAGAACTAAGGTTTATTCTTTTGACGCTCCATACCGACCATCGTAGGTTATGATAGAGGCTTATACGCCACCCCCCTCCGAGGGGTGCCCTATCCTAACCATCGTAAGTGATTATAAGGTTTTGCGTTCCTTTTTGCAGGTAACGCGGAACATAAGCAGAGGTAGGACGTGCTCTTCTACGAGCAAAGGTCATCTACGAGCAGAGGCAAGGCATGCTAATTTTAGATGCACCGCCACGACCGTTTATGGTGTGAAACGGAGGCTTACACTTTTGATGGTTTAACCCTGCCCCCTCTGATTTGGGCATGGAGAAAGACTGACACACCATCCCCCTCCGGGGGATGACTCGCCCTGACCAATTTGGCGATGAGGAGGGATTTGATCCTTTTTTCAGATCGACCCCTTTTGGGTCTCTCTTGAGTTAGTGGAAGGGTTTCTGTTCCTTTAGCTGTGTAATTATCTTTGGAGGAAAATATTTTTCCTTATTCCTTTATCGTTGAGAAATATGGTCTTAAATGTTCCGAGTTCCATGTTCTCTGAACAAGATCACCGTTGGATCTACATAGCCGATATGTTCCGAGCATAACTTCTTGACGGATGATCAGGGGCCCTTCCCAATTTGGACGTAGAGGGCCATCTGTTGGGGTCTTAGTGTTAGCCATCACTCTTCGTAAAACTAATTCACTTTTTGCGAAGGTTCTAGCTTTGATCTTTTAATTGTAGTATTTTGTAATCCTCCTTTGATATTCTGTGGTTTTGATTGCAGCCTCATCTCTTAGTCCTTGTATTAAGTCTAGTGATTCCTTTCTCAACACTTGATTGGGGTCAAATGCATATGCTATCCTTTTATGTGACAGGACTTCTACCTCAACCGATAGCTTCACATCCATATGTCAGGGAGAAGGGGTGTGTCACGTGGCTATTTTGGTAGAGGTTCTGTATGCCTAAAGCACTAAAGCCAACTCTTCTGCCCAGTTTCCTTTGGCTTGATTTATGCATTTTTTAAGGATTGTATTAATGGTTTTGTTGGCGGCTTCCACAACTCTGTTAGCTTTCGGATGGGATACCGAGGCGAAACTTTGATGATTCCATTTTTCTCACAAAATTGGGTGAACTCTTTGCTCTCGAATTGTGTTCCATTATCCAATTTGATTTTGTGAGGAATTTCGAAGCGGGTAACAATATTTTTTATTATGAATCTTAATACCTTTTTGGACGTGATTGTCAGAAGGGGTTCTACCTCTACCCACTTGGTGATGTAGACGATAGCTACTATAGCATACTTAGCTCCACCCTTGGCGAGTGGTAAGGGTCTAGTTAAATCTATTCCCTATACATCAAATGGCCAGCGGCTTGATATAGTAGTTAGTTTGCTAGGAGGAAGTCGGGGCACCTCAGAGTACTTCTGACACTTATCACATTTCTTGACGTACTCAACTGCCTGACTAACCATCTGCGACAAATAATAACCTTGTCACATGACCCTTTTGGCCAGCTTAACTCCACTAGAATGGTCCCTACAGCATCCCTCATGAGCATCTTTTAACAAGCTAAGTCCATCTTCGGAATTTACACACCTCAAGTAGGGGAGCGAATGTCCCTTTTTATAGAGTATTTATTCACAATCACAAATGTAGGAGCTTGGTGTTTTATCCTTTCTGCGTCTTGCTTACTAAGGGGTAAAGTTTCTCTTGGGAGGTAATCTACTATGGTAGTCATCCATATAGTTTCCTGCTGGCAATTCGTTTCCATTATGGGAGGTTCCCGATTGGAGTTTTCTTCTTGGTTTTCTTCGTCTTCCCTTCTCAAGGCTTGGGATCTAGTTAAGACCAATAACTCTTTCCCATTTTCGATTCCTACTGTTCGATGCTAAACCTTTCTTGATATCCCATTGGAACTCTTCGAGTTTCGGGGGCCTCCCGGGATCTGGCTAACTTGGCTAGTGAATCCGCTTGGGCATTCTCCCCGCGAGGTATTTGATGAACTGAGAAGTCCTCAAATAGGGAAAGCATCTTCAATACCCTCTTCAAGACCAACCACTTATCCTTGGTTTGATATGTCTGTTTTATTTGGTTTACCATTAGTTGTGAATCGCTAAAGATTTCTATCTGCGGTATCTTCAACTATAGTGCCAGATTCAAACCAGCTATCATTGATTCATACTCGGCCATGTTGTTAGTTGCCGGGAAACCTAACTTCATGGAATAGTGCAAGCAATGTCCGTCAGGGGTACTTATAACATAACTTTCCCCTGCTCCCTGCTCATTGGAGGATGCATCTACAAAGAGCTGCCATTTGGTCTTTAAGTCGTTTTCTTTAACTAATTGTTCTAAAATGAAGCTCGTGCACTCGTTCACAAAATCTGCGAGAGCTTGTCCTTTAATTACTGCTCGAGGATTGAAATCAATCTCATATGGCTAAGCTTGATACCCCATTTTATTAGCCTCCCTGAGGTTTTCGGTTTGCTAAACACTTGCCTGAGCGGAAAACTAGTTAAAACTCTAACAGGGTGAGCCTGGAAATAACCTCTGAGCTTTCGCGTGGTAAGGATTGAGCAATACACTAGTTTCTCTATAACAGGGTATCGAGTTTCTGCGTCCTTTAGCCTTCGGCTAGTGTAGTAAGTGGGATGGTAAGCCCCGTTACTCGCTCTTATCAAGACTGAGCTTACCGCATGTTCTAAAATAACCATATATAGGTATAGCTCTTCTCCCTTCTTGGTAGTGGATAACACCGGAGGCGTCCCTATATAAATTTTTAATTCTTGGAATGCTTTTTTACACTCTTCATTCCATTCGAAATTCTTCGTTTTCTTTATAACGTCGAACAAATGAACACATTTGTCGGTGGCCTTGGAAATGAACCTCCTAAGGGCTGCTACTTTCCCATTTAGGCTCATGACTTCCTTGATTGTCTTGGGTTCCTCCATATCTTTTATAGCTTTGATTTGGTCAGGGCTAGCTTCAATCCCTTTTTCACTTACTACATACCCCAGGAACTTTCCAGACTGAACCTCAAAAGAACACTTTTGCAGTTTTAACTTCATTTGGTAATTTCTTAAGATATTGAACATCTCCTCCAAGTCCTTTAGGTGATTCCCTATTTCGGTGGACTTCACTAGCATGTCATCCACATATACTTTCATGTTGCGCCCTATTTGCTCTTGGAACATCCTATTTACCAGTCTTTGGTATGTCGCTCCCGCATTCTTTAACTCGAAGGGCATCACCTTATAGCAAAATTTTCCCCAATTAGTGATAAATCTTGTGTGCTCCTCGTCAAGTTTGTGCATCGGAATTTGGTTGTACCCTGAGTAGGCATCCATAAGGGATAGTATCTTGTGACCACTCGTGGCATCAAGCAACTTGTCAATCCGTGGAAGAGGATAGCAAACTTTCGGGCAAGCCTTGTTTAAATCTGTATGATCAACACATGTCCTCCACTTCCCATTGGACTTCTTCACTAGCACGGGATTGGCTAACCATTTCGGGTAAAGGACTTCCCTGATGAACCCATTCGTTTCTAAACTTTTGACCTCCTCCTTCAGGGCTTCTAGCCAGTCTCTATTACATTATCTCTTCTTTTGCCGAATAGGGATCATTGAGGGGTCAATGTTCAAGGCATGACTCATAATAGATGGATTGATACCGATCATGTCTGAATAGGTCCAGGTGAAAACATCTTTGTTGCTAGTAGGAACTGAATTAGGTTACTCCTAAGAGGCTCTATCCGCCTTTTTCCTATGTTAACGACCCTCGATTGATCTTTTGGGTCAACGTTTACTTCCTCCACGTCTTCTATTGGTTTCATCCTTTCGATGTCCCCCCTAGAGTCCAGATCTGTGATGATTTCTCCTTCCTCGGTCAAATTCACCTCATCAGACCTCTCCCTCTTTCTTTTTAGGGAATTGTACCTACCATTGGTGCGTTTGTCAATCTGATTTAATTTTATCTTAGCTTCGAATATGGGATGTAAGAATTCCCTGTTCAAAGGTATAAAAACAGTAGAAGAATCAAAGAACGAAGAACACTCCCTTTTCTATTTGCCAATTGTTGCGAAGTATAATTTGCGGGAGCTAAACTGTTCTCCCTTGATGGTACCCTATCCCTTCTTGGTTGGGAACTTTAACATAAGATATTTGGAAGAAATGAAAGTGTCCATATCATCCAAAGTTGTTCGTCCAAAGAAGGATTTGTAGTAGGATGGTTGATCGATCACAGCAAAGAGAGTTTCGAATGTCCTATGTAGTGGAGACAGTCCAACTTGAATTGGAAGGTTGATTTGATGCACCAGAGTCGAACCTTTATTATTGAAGCCGAAGGTTGGTTCATTTCTTGTTTCTAACTTCTCAGAAATTCCCATTTGATTGAAAGCATGCTTGAGGATGACATTGAGGGCACTCCCAGTATCTACAATAATCTTCAAAACAACAGAGAGCCCTATTTGCGCTGTTATCATAAGGGGATCATTGTGAGGGTGGTCGACCCTTTTCTTCATTTCTTCTGGAGGTACGACTAGGTTGTGCATTTTGAGAGCATAACGCGCATTCTTCAACGATGGCTCTTCTTGAATGGAGAAGATTCTCTCCATGGCCTCTTTCATGTACTGGCTCCTAGCTTTCAGACAGCTTCCAGAAAAGTGTGGACCTCCATAGATCACATTTATTCGATTTATGGGTGGCCCCAAATCTAGATTGCTCTTGTCCATAGCCACTCCTATTGCATTTACCGAAACCTTCTATTGTCCATTTGCGTGCTGAGCGGATGTTGTCCTGTTTAAAACAAATTCCTTCAGATGCCCCTCTTGGATCAACTTCTGAATAATCCCGTCCAATACCTTGCACTCGTCAGTCTTGTGTCCATTGGTTTTATGGAACTCGCAATATTTACCATGGGAATGAGGTTCGCGGCAATTCTTGGCTTTGAACAAGACAGGGATGTTATTGTCCCTTTCTCTTGCGACAGCACACACATACGAGATGGGCTTGTTCAGGGCAACTGAGTTGGTATTAGAATCTTCCCACCTTGACCTCTTTTGATTTCCTTTTGGGAGCTTTCGTCCTAAGTTCAGCCTTCCTCCTTTCCCTCGAGGCCCGAATTTCCTCTTCGTGAAGTATAATTCATCCATGCAAATAAACTTGCGGCTTGGAAATTAAAATCTTGCATGTCTTTGCAGCCATGAATATATAACTCGATCTAGAAAGGGGTGTTTTCAATTAATCCTAAGTGTACGACGATCAACTTGTCACGGTCGTTCATATGCTTGGCCTTTATGGCCACGATATTGAACCTTTTCAGATAATCCCCTAGGGACTCCCCTTGCCTCTATTTGATGTTATCGATGACTGTATAGTCCACGATCGGATCATTGTAGATGCAGAACTGCACGGAAAATTCGTAGGAGAATTGTTTCCATGAGTAAATGGTGTTTTCCCTATACTGGCAATACCACTTCGTCGCTGCTCCTTGAAAGGTAACAAAAAAAAGGCGGCATCTGACGGCTCTGAAAGCGTTGTAAAGATCCATCTGGCTGTCGAAAGCCATCAGATGATCACCGGGGTCTGTTGTTCCAAGATACTTTATGGTTGAAACCTTCACTCTCGATGGTATTATGGTATTCATTATTTCATCGATGAATGGGGCTACTCTTTCGCTGCCATTCAAGTCCGTGACCGTCTTCTGAGTGAGGTCTTTGATGTAAGCTTCTGTGTTGTCATAATTTACTCTCTTGGGATCATAGCCTTTGGAGGTGGAGCTCCCAGACTGTTCCTACTCATATTGATTCCCTTGATGGTCTACTCCTGTCAGATGGAACTTCTTCTTTCGGAAGAGGTTGCCCTAAGCTTCTCTTTTGCTTCTAAATGCTAAGTGGGAGACTTTCTTTTCAAAGATTCATTCATCTCTCTGACTAGATCTGGTGAGCCTTAAGGACTTCTGTGCCTGGACGGCGTTGACCTGAGCCTGCATTTCTTGGAGTTTCTTCTCCAAGACCAAGACTCTTGCGACATTGTCTTGCATGGCGTTTGAGTTTAATGGTTGTTGTGGATTGGATGTGGCTTCTCTTTCGTTTTTGTTTGGGTTGGGTATTGGATCCACATTTCCGACAAGGGTTGCATTAGGATCGAATTCCTTACTTCGTCCTCCAATCTTTTTTATTTCATCTTTCTCCTACCATAAAGTAATAAATTCATCAAATTAATTTTGATGAATTAACCATAATGATGGAGGTTCATCCCTCCTTCAAGCACCAAAATGTTGATGATATTTTCGGTCAACACCCGGGTTAAGTTATTTAAGACATGTGTTCATGGGATTTGACACCGTCATGATATAGAGTTAACGAAGGGAATTCTGAAACCTGTGAATCTAAGCTAATATACCTTCCCTTAGGCGCTGGAATTTTGATTCTAACGATTATTTATCTCACCCCCAAAGGATGGCCATCACACATGTTATGCAGTAGTGTTCTGAAATGACTTTAGGAAGGTCATTCAGCTTGATATTGCTAGGTCTTACGAAATCAATTGCTCTCTAAATCATGAAAGTGATGCTATGTACTGTGGTAAGAAGAAAACAGGCTAACGCATCCCGCGGCTTCGGGAAGAAGACATCGCAATGTTCATTAACTCAGACAATCATTCCGCACCGGACTAACACAAAAAGGAGTGTGAATCGCGTTGGTGATCACGTTATGGACTCGCAGATGACCTCCTTTCTCTGGGGTCAGGAAGCATTAGGCTCATCATGAGAGTGTCGATCAATCGTGGAAAACACTCAAAGCGGGGAGAAGGGGACTTCGTATTTCTACAGAGCCCCTCCTCCATCGCTAAGGTACCATGATTGATTTTCTCATAAGAAAGGTTAGTGTTAACTCCCTGTTTCATCGTTATGGCACAACAAGACTATCAAATTGCAAGATGTTTAAGACCCAGAATTCTCCACTCATAAAATGTAGATGTATTACAAGAGTTGAGGATTTGTTCCTTTTAAGAAAAAAAGACTTAGACTGAGAAATCAAAAGTTCGTCCCCTTTTACATGGTTCCTGAGGTCTTATTTATAGAGAATTCAGGGCCCTTTCCATTGCTAGGCTATTGGGCCTGCATGGGCCTTGGCCGGTCGCTTTTTCCTTGGTCTCGGGCATTTGGCTCTCGGCCGTCTTTGTGGTGCTAAGTATAGTCTTCAGAGTGAGGGTCCCGATCGATTGGGGATTTTCCGAGACTAACATGGGCTTGTTGCAATGGTGGTCTTTCAATTAACCTTTGAACTCCCTGTAGAAGCTCCTAGGTGAAGGCTTCCGGACGTAAGCTTCTAGATGTAGGCTTTCGGCTTTCTCTTAATACTTAGAGGGGCTTACCCTCGTGACGCATGTAGATAGCTGTCAGTTTGAAACCGTTGTTGGTTCCTATACTAGGTAAATTAGTACCGATAGCATGTATCTCTGCTAGGGTCCCGATTAGCCTTTCGGTGGAGCTTCTTGGGGCAATCTAACTTTTCGGCAAATAGCTTTCGGTGATTTCTCTGTTGTCTATCGATGTGACCTTTCATCATTCATGAGGTAGCTACTTAGAAAGCTAGTTCCGGATAATCTTCTGGCTTGGTACCTTTCGCTTCAGGACTCTTTCATCGGGTAGACCCTATCGGATAGACTCGATCGGATAAACTTCGCTATCGTTCATCGATTCCTTTCGGTCATCTCCATTTGCTCCTTTGGAAGGTTCTTTTGTGTTAGCATTCCTCCGATATCCCTTCACTGTCGGCTTGTGCTTGGGGTTTAATTTTGTAGTAAGAGCTGTTGTCGAGGAGTAGGAAGTTTTTAATTAAAGAGGAATTTCTTCGTCAATACCACGTGCTCGATCCTTCCCATACTCTTGTATTAGACCCAACTTTTGTTTCATCCTCCACAACCGGAGGCTCGAGCGCTAAGAAAGCTTCTTTAAAGAAATGCTCGATCCCAGCTAATAGTAGTAGGACTCCCTCAAAGTCCCATTGCCTTCGATTGTTGAAGAAGAATTTCCACGCCGTGAAGGCAAAAATTTTATGGAGGAAACTGAATGGGTTAAGGAGGATGAGACCACCTCGGATCGAATGAAGGAGTTTGAACATATTGGAGAGGTTGGAGTGACCCCTAAGGATAATTTAGATGCTAAGAACGTTGACGAGAATCCCGTTATTCATGATATTCATAAGGAGAGCTCCACGGATACTTATAAGAATTTGAGTGACCTCAGATCAGATAAGGATCTTTTCCATGGTGACACTATGACTTCAGATCCGGCATTATTGGTTACAAAAACTAGAAGTGAGATAATTATAGCCCAACCATCACCATCTGGGAAAACGCTTGCAGACATTGGGATTGACTTAGCCTCGCCACTCGAGAGCGGTTCGTTATTAGATGTGCATTTGAAAATATTTCACACATGCTATAAGCTTCTGATGCATTGCATAAACTTTACAATTTCATCCCACACTTTCCAATCTAAGTACTAGAATTCTTCTTTACTATTTTTTTAGGTTTAGAAATGAGTTATTCATTTATAAAGAACTTTAAACAACACACCAGCAATTACAATCCATAGCATCTCTTATGGCCCAGTCATTGACAACATCCTCAACATTCTCAATAATCTCAGTACTCTCAGCGTCCACTACCTCCTCATCAGTCTCAAAAAACTCATGGTTATGAAATGACTGATGATTAAAGGTGGTGGAGGCAAGATCGCTAAGATATATTGAATGAAAAGGAGTGGGAAGAAGAGGAAAACCGAAGAAAGAAGAGAGACAGGGATGGTCTAGGCAGGGACGATCCTCAGAAGCGTTCTAGGCCAAATAAACTTCCAGTAGCAGATATTCATACTACTTCTGGTCAGTTGTCCCTGGCTTCTTCGTCCGTCACTCCACCTTTTGTTGATATCCGTTCAATTATACGTAGGCCCCACTTTGCTCCTGGACCAGCCAACTCTGCACTATTTGGGGCTGGTGCTTAAGGGGGATGTACTTTGACTTAAATATTTATTCATCTGACCAGCGGGACATACTTAAAGCAATTGACACCTTAATGCTCACTAAGCCGCCAAGAGTTAGCTCGAGGCGCAGCTAGATGTGGTCAGAAGCTATGCTGAAAAATAACTGGGTTTATGGTACCCATTTGCCAACAATCATCAGAGACTTAATGGAGTCAACATTGACCGAATTGCTACATTAGAAAATAATAAAGTTGAGTTTTTCAAGGTCCTTGAATCCTGGGATACTACTATTGCATCTCTCACGCAAAGAAACACAGAGTTAGAAGTGCTAAGAGATGAAAATAAGAGGATCAAAGAAGAGCTTGCTGCTGCTAAGCAGAGAGAAAATACGCTAATAGCGCAAGTCAAAGATGCTCAGTCTTCTCAAAAAATTGTTGAATCTCAATTATCCATGGAAAAGCAGGTTTCCGCCACTTATCAGCAAGAGAATGTTATCCTTCAGGAGAAGATTACCTCCCAGAGTTTGGCTCTTTCTGCGGTAAATACCAGAAATGAACTTCTTGAGGAGGATAGAGCTAAAGTTGTGACCGCCCATAAAAAAGCTAAGGTGGATGCCGATGCAACCTTGTTTAAATATTATGTCAACAGTGTTATGAGTCAGGGAAGCATACGCTATTTGGGAGATGACTTTGCAATGACTTTAGCCCTTGTCTGGGAACAGACACTTAAACGTACTGAAGGCGGTCATGATGAAGATTACCTCCTTGAGAATCTTTTAGATGAAGAATCCCGTGAAGCCTTAGCTGAAGGCAAGAAAAAACATATGGAAGAGCAGGCAAAATCCTCCGGGGAGAAAGCCCCAGACGCAGCTGCTACCGATGCTTCTACATGCTTTGCCAATATTGAGGCTTCGGGTTCCCAAACTCCGACCGTACCTCATGCGAATCCTTCTACTGCTCACATAGAAGAAGATACAGTTGCTAAGGAGCATACTACCATGAATGATATTGTTGAGGAGCACAATGGAGATGGCGAAGGGGATGATGACGATAATGCAGATAGATACAAAGTTGAGTACAGAAATCTTCAAGCTATAGGTAAAACCGAGATTGACCAAGCTATGTCATTCTTGGATTTTCTTTGTAATTCACCTGGGACGCTTGCATTCCATGCTCATTGTTCTTCCTTTGCATTAGGTTTAATCTCGCCCCAACCTTCTCCTACCGAGATCAATACTATGACGATTGAAGCCATCTTCACTGACTCGACCTTGATGTCAATTACTACTTCTTCTCCAACTGTTACCCTTCCTCAGGGTGATGTATCTTTTCAGCCAGGGTCGCAAGGTACAAGGATTGGTGCACTTGTTGATTTGGATGATGATGCCGACTATATCCCTAGTGATGAAGGAGAAGATTCTGATAATCCGAATGAGAGCCCAGAAAAATATGCTGAGGACTAGGAGAAGCAGCAAACTAAGCCTTTGTCATCTTCGAAGCGCAAAGGAAAGTGTGTTGTTAAAAAGAAAGGAGTTATTGATCTACCTTCTCATGAGAGCCCTTTTGGTGGCAAAGAAGCTAAAGATGGGAATCAGCCGGCTGATAGACCTCCTCCTTCTTCTATCAAACTATCTTTGAGGTCCAGTGATTTTAAGAATGGGAGGAAAAAGAAGTGGTGCTTATGGCTTTCTTGCTTTACTTTCTCCAGCTTGCTTTCACGTATATCATTTAGATTGGTTGTATATGCGAGTGTTGGTCCTCGCTCATGACTTTATGTTACTTTGTGCCTAAAACTTCTGTGTTTATGACCTGTGCTGTTGATGTGTTGAAACTGTGCTTTACTTACTGTACTTAAGCAATTTTTTAGCTTTATCATACTTTTCTACTTGCATTCCACACTTGTTTCTTTTCACATTTATACTACAAGTTTTCTGTTGGATGTGAAGTTGTGACGAGCTAGTGGTATGTATTGTTAGCATTATTACTCTGTCTTAATGCAATAGTCGATGCCCTCATACCAAAGGTTGTCATAACTTCATAGGCTAGATGTGATCAATTTTACTAGGATTTTATTGGTTATGGAAAAAATACTGGAAGCTTTTTCACAATTGACTAAGTCTTTTTGCTTTTGGTCATTGTGCTTAGCGCTCCTCTGTTTTCCTATTAACCATAAAATTCGGTTTAATTGATTGAATTCATGCCTTAGTTTCCACACCTCTCCTTAAGAGATCTTATATTTTTAGCCCAGTATCTTTTATCCGACTAATTAATTCATAAATAAGAGACTATCATCTACAACTGCCTAATGTATTCTAGCGTCGATGGTTTCCCCAGGTGCCTCCAGAGAGGTCTTTCAAGTCCACCGATTGTCGCAACTCGATATACTCGAGCGCTAGCCGAACTAATGGATGCCTCTGAAAAGGTCTTTTTGAAGACTAGTTTTTGTCGTAATCTGGCCAGGTAATTCTTGGAACTGATGATCAACTGGTTGCCCCCGTAGAGGTCTTTGGTTCCATCCCAATGTTTGTCGTAATCTGGCCAGGTGATTCCTGACACTGATGATCAATTGGGTGCCCCCGGAGGGGTCTTTGGAATCCGCCGATTGCTGAATCTGAGATAATCAGATACTAAAAATCTAATCGAATGCCCCCAAAAGAGGTCTTTATCCCCTGAAGAGGTCTTTTGAATCCGCCGATTGTCAAGTCTGTGATTAGCAGGCACTAATAATCTAATCGTATGCCCTCGAAGAGGTTTTTGCTCCCGAAGTGGTCTTTATTCCTAACGTTTGTCGTAATTGGGTCAGATATTTTCTGACACTAACGATCTCATTATGTACCCCTTTCGGCTAGGAATTCTGATTATCATCACTATGAGAGACTTTATCATTGCGTAATTTTCACGTGGGGGCGGCAGTTCCATTACCGAATGCTCGTCATAAGAAGCTATCCTAGTAATAGGACTATGGTCCTGGATTTCCCGTTCTAGAAGATGCACCTTTGGTGTAACTTGCAACGCTTTTTCTTTTAGGTTTGACGTTGTGCCTTTTAACCGTCTGACTCCTAGTGGCCTTTATTTGTTGCAAGGCAGTGCTTTACACCTTTATAATTGTTGCGAATGGTGTTTATGGCACTTGTTAGTTGAGCTGTCCTCATCGGGATTTGCTGTAAAGATCAACAGGTCCTATCGGTTTGTTGGTAGGCAAACATTCGAAGGCCTACAATCAAAATTGATTTTAGTAACTTTGAATAATTAAACAAGAGTTTGAAAATGTACGATTCAGGCAAGCAACTTTACTACTTTCATTCATATGTACAAAGTTTGATTACAATGTTTGGAAAGTATTTAAAACTTTGTCTGAAATATGAATGAAAAATTAGGTAAAGTAACATGGGAGATTGTTTTTATTCCAAGCTCTAGGAATTTAAACTCCATCCATCCTCTTTAACTTGAAGGTGCCATCTAGGAGCTTTTGGCTTATGATGAAGGGTCCTTCCCAATTCGGCCTAAAGACTCATGTCCTTGTCATTACTCTCTTCAAAACAAGGTCTCCAATCTCGAAGGTCCTTTGCTTGACTGTGGAGTTATAATGTCTAGCGATCTTTCTTTGATGAGCAGCAACTCTGAGTTCTGCATCATTTCTTCTTTCTTCGAGCTGATCAAGCGCTTCTAGCTACAGCTTCTCATTCTCTTGTTGGCTAAAGTAAATTTTGCGGTGAGTGGGAACTTCCAACTCTATCGGGATCATAGCTTCAGACCCAAATGCCAAAGAGAACAGAGTGTGCCCTATCACAGTTTTATGTGTGTGAAAACTCATGTATGACTTAAGGATCTTTATATATGAAATAAGGCGGAATCGATTGTGATATGCTAACTTATATTAATACAATAGTTATACAAGTAAAACAAAGATATATGAAATATCTCAAGTAAATAAAAGCATAAATACACCAAGAACTTTATACTGGTTCGGAATTCCCATCCTACGCCGAGTCCCGAAGCTACTCTTAGGAATTCACTAACAATGCCCTCTCTTCACCTGGAGGAATAGGTCACAATACACCCGAGCACCAACAAGGATGTCCCCGCCTAAGCACCAACATAGGACTTCACAAATTACATAAGAGTTTTGACTTCTGAATGTGTTCTCGTATCAACACTGAATAGCCATCGTTTAAGTACATCCTTCCTATAATTTTATCCTCAAGTATATGATGTGTATGTGAAGATTGAAGGAAGTATAATACTTATTGAATCAAGAGGTATCAAATAAATTCAATGATTCAACAAGTAAATTGAATATTTGAGAGCTTCTTGAATGCAAGAGAGTATAGACAGAATAAGTAATAATACATTGGAAATCAGTTTTGTGGAAATCAATTTTAAAGTGTATTTATAATTTTAGAAGACTAGTTATCCTTCATGAAGAGTCTCAACGAAGAATTGTATCCATTTATGTTCAGAAATAAAGAGGAATCTCTTCATGAAAGAAAGCAATTATTCACAAAAAAGGCTGTTGTTTCGAATCAGTCAACTAGTCTGAAAATCACTAGTCAACTGGTTAATCAAAGAATATCCTATATATATTTAAATATGAAAAGAAACTAGCCATTACTGGGCTTTGATTCACTGACTAGTCGACTAGTCTAGTTTTCACTAGTCGACTGGTTAAGTGAAACCATTTCAGTAAAGGCTACTTTCTATCCATATATATATATATATATATATATATATATATATAATTATGTGCATTTGTGTTATACCATAAGGATATATTTTAACAAATTTCTAACACAACTAAACACACATATATATGAACTAACTCCTTGATTTGATCTCCATTTCGTTGTTGTCTTGAAATCAAAAATGTTGCGAATCAACATTCTCCCCCTTTTTTGATTGATGACAACATCTTGCATTTTTATTGAGATATTGATTTGCTCCTCTGAATGTATGATTGCATATATTAATCTCCCCTGTCTAAAAAGCTTATCTGCAACATTTTGTTATGCATATATATATATATATATACACTTACTGTTTCCTATAACAAAATGTGAGCATATCTTCGTATTTGAAATATATATATATATATATATATATATATTTGATATCAGTATCCCCCTTTGTTATCGATTAAAAATAATAATAAAATGATAAACAACAGTAATCGGTCATAGAACGAATATAATTAAAGCACCTTCATGAGATATTGGATTATGTGTATTTCGATAAGTTGAATTTTGTTTTCACAGATATTTAGAGATACCGAAAATAGCCTTCTTTTTGTTGTGGTGTACCTGCAAAAAATATGATATATATACTTTGGTATCAACTTGCTTCGTTTGGGTTCAGGGGTTAGATGGAAGGTAACCATACTCAAGAGGGTTTAATGGAACCTTTAAAGATAAAATTTTCATTACTAACTACGGAATCAAAATAATCATCGATATATTTTTCTCTGTTTCTCCAATTTATAGAAACCCAAATACTTAAGTAATCTCTATTGATATCTCTTGTTGTACTTCTAGAGTTATTATGATAATCTCTAGTCATAGAAGTATTCAAGTTTCTATAATAATTGGATCTTGGTTGTACATTAGTACTAGAAGTGATGTTCTTATTGTACATAAAAACATATCTAGTACTATTTCTATGATTGGTTTTATTATATCCTAAACCACTTTTGTCATGTAACGGTCGAGATCTAGATAAAATCATATTTAAATCATTTTGACCTTTATTAAATTTTGTGAACTTACTTGTACATTTATCAAATTTGATTTCAAAGTCGCGATTGACATTCTCAAAAGAAATTTTGTTATTTTTTAAATCATCAATTGCCTTATTTAATTCAGAATTCTTCCTCTTTAAAGTTCCATTCTCAGTTTTGAGACCAAAAATTTGAGATTCTGAATTATCTAAGTAAGATTGTAATTTAAAAAAAAATCTTTTGAACCAGAAGTTTCATTTTGCAAAATATTCTTGCTTCTTTTCAAAATATCTCATTCTTTATATAATTCTAAAATCTTTCCAATTAAAGCTTCATTCTCTTTTTTAAGAGGCATAATTAAAGAACTAGAATTATTTAAAGAATCTTCTAAAGAAATATTTTTATTTTGTAAAAGATTGATTTCCTTTAAAAGAACATTGTTTTTATCTTCTAGCTGCTCATTTTCTTTTTGAAGGAAATCTTTTTGAAAAACAAGCACTTCTAAGGACTTTTCAAAACATTTCGCATGTTTAACTAAAAAATTGTTTCCTTTTAATTTGGAATTTTCATGCTCACAAATTTTTGACTTGGCTAAAATGACTGTATTGAGTTTACCCAAAGTTTTAAAATCTTTCAGTAATTTTTCAAGGTCTAACAAAAGATCTTTATATAATGAATCTATACATATCGACTGTGATTTGACTTTAGCCATGAGACATTTGCTTCCTTTCTCTCCTGATTCATTTTTTTTATTCTTCCACTTTTTAATTCCTTGACTAAGCTTCTTCATTGCCATTTGTTCTAGTATGTTGTTACGATCTCTAGAACGCCAGACTCTAATACCAATTGAAAAGTTGTGTATGACTTAAGGATCTTTATATATGGAATAAGGCGGAATCGATTGTGATATGCTAACTTATATTAATACAATAGTTATGCAGGTAAAACTAAGCTATATGAAATATCTTAGTAAATAGAAGCAGTAAGTAAAGACACCAGGAATTTTATACTGGTTCGGACTTCCTGTCCTACGTCCTGTCCCGAAGCTCCTCTTCGGTATTCACTGAGAACGTCCTCTCTTCACCTACAGGAATAGGTCACAATACACCCGAGCACCAACAAGGATGTCCCCGCCCGAGCACCAACACAGGACTTCACAAATTACAAAAGAGTTTTGAGTTCTGAATGTGTTCTTGTATCAACACTGAATAACCAACGTTTAAATACATCCTTCCTATAATCTTATCCTCAAGTATATTATGTGTATGTGAAGATTGAAGGAAGTGTAATAATTATTGAATTAAGAGATACGAAATAAATTCAATGATTCAACAAGTAAATTGAATATTTGAGAGCTTCTTGAATGCACGATAGTATAGATAGAATAAGTAACAATAGATTGGAAATCGGTTGTTTGTAAATCAAGTTTAAAGTGTATTTATAATTGTAGAACAGTACTGATCCTTCACGAAGAGTCTCAACAAAGAATTGTATCCATTTATGTTCAGAAATGAAGAGGAATCTCTTCATGAAAGAAAGCAACTCTTCACAAAAAGGGCTGCAATTTCGAATCAGCCAACTGGTCTGAAAATTACTAGTCGATTGGTTAATCAAAGAAGATCGTGTGTGTGTATATATATATATATATATATATATATTTAAATATGAAAAGAAACTAGCCGTTACTGGGCTCTGGTTCACTGACCAGTCGACTGGTCGGGTTTTCACTAGTTGACTAGTTAAGTGAAACCAATCCAGTAAAGGCTACTTTCTAGCCATATAGTAATATATATATATATATGTATATATATATATATATATTTAAAATTATTTGCATTTGTGTTATAACATGAGGATAGATTTTAACAAATTTCTAACACAACTAAACGCACATATATATATATGAACTAACTCCTTGATTTGATCTCCATTTCGTTGTTGTCTTGAATCAAAAATCTTGCGAATCAACACTGTGGTGTGTAAGCCCATATTGCAAGTGGAAGCTCGTCCACCTAACCACCTTTGGCTTTCTCAGGACGTTCTTTGATGGTTGACTTTATGATCTTGTTCACTGCTTCGACCTGTCGTTGGCTTGTGGATGGGACACTACTGTAAAAGCTCTACGGAATCTTGTATTAGGCGCAAAATTCTTTAAACTCCTCACTCTCAAATTATGTCTCATTGTCTTTGATTAACTTCTGTGGCACACCAAATCCGCAAAAGCTGTTCTTCAAGATGAAGGTGATAACTTTCTTTGAGGTGATTATGGCCAGTGGCACTGCTTCATCCCACTTAGTGAAGTAATCGGCAGCTACAATGGCGTATTTGAAGCTGGATTTGGCAGTAGGTAATACTCCGATTAGATCGATGCCCTATACGGTAAATGGCCATGGGTTGACCATTTGAGTGAATTCAGTATATGGTGCTCTCGGAATTTTGTGACTCACTGGCATTTGTCACATTTCTTAGTGTATGTTACGGAGTCTAAGTTCAAATCTGATCAGAAGTAGCCATATCGCATAATTTTCTTGGCTAGCGTCTGACCACCAATATGTCCTCCACACTCTCCCTCATGTAATACGGCCAGGAATACTTTTGATTCCTCTTTGGTGACACAACATAGCAAAGGCATAGAGAAGCCTTGTCTGTATAACCAACCACCTTGAAAAAGATACAAATGAGCCTTTTTGAGTAGTTTTGTTCTCTTTTTCCGATCATTTGGGAGCACACCTCTAAGGAGATAATCTTTGATTGGAGCCATCCAAGAGTCTGTCTCTGTGGTAGTTTCCATGATCCAATCTATATCGCGGTCATTAGTGCTAGGATTTGAAATAACTTCAACTGGGACTATCCCCAGCAACTGTGCATCTCCCATACTAGCGAGATTCGCAAGTGAATCGGCCTTTAAGTTTTCTTCCTAAGGAATATGTGATATAGTGTATTATTCGAAGTAATCAAGAAGCTCTCAATCCTTTGATAGATAAGCTGGCAAGTTTCCACCCTTAGCTTGGAACTCAGCTCTCTTGACTTGACATACTTCCAACTGTGAATCACTGAAAATGTATAAGGCCTTTAACTGCAGCTCTTTTGCGATTCTCAATCCAACAATCAGGGTTTCATATTCTGCTTCTTTATTTGTTGACGGAAATTCTAATCTCAAGGCATGACATAGAGAACATTCTTCAGGAGTCTCAAGCACTACTCCTGCCCCTGAGCAATATTCGTACATAGAACCGTCGACAAATAACTTCCATCGACTGACCACTTCGATGATTCCTCCTTGTCACCACCCCTATCCATAAATTCAGCGACAAAATTGACTAAGGCCTTTCCATTTATCGCCCTTCGCGGATGATAAGTTATATCATATTAACTGAGCTCGATGTTCAACTTCAATAATCTTTCGGAAGTCTCTGGATAACAAGACCTACTTCAAAGACCAGTCTGTGAGAACTTTGATGGGGTGAGACTGGAAATAAGGCCTTAACTTTTTAGAGGCGATGAGCGGGCAGTACGCAAGCTTTTCGAATTTAGGATAGTTTAATTCTGCCTCCGATAGCCTCTTGCTAATACAATACCCCGGCCTCTGAATTTTCGAACCCTCTCTAACCAAAGCACCACTTAATGCATGGGATGATACTGCAAGATACAAGAATAGATCTACATCGTCTCTAGGCTTGGACAACATTGGTGGTGATTCCATATGCATGATTAACTCTTCAAAAGTAGTTTGATATTTCAGAGTCCACTGGAAGTCTCTCCTTCCTTTTCTTAGAGCATCAAAAAGAGGAATGCACCTATCTATTGGCTTAGAAATAAAGTGATTCAGGATAGTAGCTTTCCCATTTAAACTTTGTAATTCTTACTTCATTCTTGGTGCTTGCATTTCTCTCAAAGCTGTAATTTGTGTAGGGGTTGGCTTTGATGCCCCGAGCATTAACAGTAAACCCAAGAAACTTCCCTGATGCAACTCCAAATGAACACTTGAGAAGATTGAGTTTCATGCCGTATTTTCTTATAATATTAAAAATCTCGGCCAAGTTTCTAAATTGGCAGTAGCTCTTTTGGACTTCACTAACATGTTGTCTACATACACCTCCTTATTCTTGTCTATTTAAGATTTGAACATGGAACTGATGAGGCGCTGGTAAGTCGCTCTAGCATTTTTCAACCTAAACGACATCACTTTATAACAATACAAGCTGACATATGTAATAAAGCTCGTGTTTTCCAGGTCCGACGCATGCATCATGATTTAATTATAGCCTGGGTATGCATCCATAAAAGATAAAAGTTCGCGTCTCTTATTGCATCAACAAACTGGTTAATTCTAGGCAGTGGGAAACTGTCTTTAGGGCATGCCTTATTAAGATCAGAATAATCGATGCATACTCGCCACTTTCCATTGGGTTTCTTCACAAGTATGGGATTCGAGACCCGGGAAGGATATGTGGATTCTCGTATAAAGTGATTCACCACAATTCTGTCCACTTCCTCTTTGAGTACAGCTGACCTTTCTAGGCCCTGAATCCTTCTATTAAGCTTAATTGGAGTGATGCTTGGGTCAATGTTAAGTGCATGAACCGCCACTTCAGGGATATACCACGCATGTTAGAATGACTCCAAGAAAACATGTCAAGATTAGCTTTCAAAAATATGATCAATTTTTTCTGCAATTTCGGGTCCAGCTGAGAGCCTATCTTTAATACTCTATTCGAATCCTTGAACATACCCAATGAACAACCCAACATGAAAAATAACGCTAAATTCTAATTTTGCATATATAGTTGTTTCTATTACTTATTGTCATCACAGATACTTCAAATAGAAACAACCCAACATTACACTCCTCCATTTATTTACTTGGTTTATATTCCAAGACCATCAACCCTTGACAACCATTTAATCATCAACATTAATTACCATCCCTTAATTCTATTTATAAATGTATTAAATTTTGCACAACCGAAACGATTCACCTGTTTCCGCCGTGTAACTCTAACTTGTTAACCAAATAGCACTCCTTCATCCCAACATGTATTTTACATATACACATAATCTTGGATTTAATTCATTTACCCATCCCCATCAATTTATTCAATTCAACTGTCAACTTAAACATAGAATTGATAGGATTTAAATTTTCCTTAAAAATTCTAAACCCAAGGATTATGCATCGAAAGGATGGAAATTTTCCATCAAGATTGACTACAAATGATAGGAAATTACACATTGAATACTACGGAATAAAATATATTCCTAAATGTATTTCAAAAGCATGGGATTATACATAACTCGACTAATAAAAATAATGAAAAGGATAACAACAAGAGCGATAAAGTGACATAAGTGTTATCCTTCTACGTCGTAACATATGTACTATTTCGGTTCCACTCTGTATGTATCGTAATATGTTTTGTACTTATGCTCTAATACCAAATGTGATACCCTACCATAAGTCACACCCTAATATAGAGTTTTACTAAGTAATACTGTCTATTAGAGTGGAGAATAGGGATGGTTAGGGGTGACCATCCATAATCTTGTATTAGACAGGTATCGAATACTCAATTGGGTATATAATTTTTTTTTTTAATTTCAAGAAGATGGACTTACTAAATACATTTAACGTAAAATTATGATTGCTAAGGATAATATTCAGAATAAATTATGATACATCACAGGTAATAGTTCACAGAACCGGATACATATAAATACAACCACATAGTATAATTGATACATGTGGTACAAGCTAGAATGGTTACTAGTAACCAAATATAAATACAACATCTCCATGTAACGAATATACAATGACTCAGTTACATGAATACACAAAAAGGATAAGGGATTCAAATGATATAGTCCAGGATGAATTGGTCAACCACAATTCAACTACATGATGGGGGCTGAAACTACTCAACATGACCCGAGTATTAATACACACACATCTTCCTATTTAACAGTAAGTATATAACAATATCTTAAGATAGGAAAAGTAACTCTCCATCTAGGAGAGTTAGTAAGGTAACTCCAACGGTGAAGTAAAACTATAGGTTTAATGTGACAACTTTGAGAAACTTCCATCTTGGTTATGTACTAAGCTATAAGCTAGTATAAGCTTCAATCACCAAAAAACATCAAAAACACAATACACCGAATTCATCAAAAGCAACATAAGTAAACTCAAAAGAGTTTAAAAAGTATCAATGTGATCACTGACAACAAACTCCAAAATCATCATAATATATGAATATAAATCCAATATGAACAAATCATCAATGTATGACCATTTGATCAATAACATCAAAACAACAAACTAGATCCAATATTATAATTTTTTTGCGTGTGCCTCAAAAAGAAGCTCCCCCTGAGCTTAGCCAAGTACTATATGTGTATTCATGCGCCCATCACTTTAAGCCCCCACCAGTGGAGTGCAACTCGATACCTCATCCATGTGAACACATATATGAGACTCCCCTCGAGTCCAATGTCTCCCTAAGTGAGAATTGAATAAACAAACAACAATATGTGTTACATGAAAAGTCAGTGTATGACTAAAGTAGGATCTTTATACGGATATAATGGAAATGTATGTGATTAGCTAACTTGTAAGCTACAATAGCTATGCAAATAAATCTAGGTAGTGTAAATATATCACAAATAAGAAAGTGCAGTAAATAAAGGCAGCAGGAATTTTATACTGGTTCGGACTTCCCATCCCACGTCCAGTCGCGAAGCTCCTCTTCAAAATTCACTAACACGCCCTCTCTTAACTCGGAGGAATAGGTTACAATACACCTGAGCACCAATAAGGATGTCCCCGCCTAAGCACCAACACAGGACTTCACAATTACAAGTAGTTTTGACTTCTAAATGTGTTCTCGTATCAACACTGAATAGTCGTGATCAAGTACACACTTCCTATAATCTTATCCTCAAGTATTTGATGTGTATGTGAAGATTGAAGGAAGTATGTTGCTTGTTGAATCAAGAGATATGAAATAACTTCAAAGAATCAACAAGTAACTTGAATTAAAGAGCTTTTAAAATGCGGTGAGTATATAAGTGTAAATCATAAAATAGAGTAGAATAAGTGAGAATCGATGATTTGGAAAACATGTTTGCAATGCTTATATAACTGTATAAGAGTAGCATTCTTTTATGAAAAGTTTCAATAAAGAGTTGCATCCATTTTTGTTCATAATTGAAGAGGAATCTCTTCATGAAAGAAGATGACTCTTCATAAAATTTACTGTTAATCTCTGATCAGTCGACTGTATGAAAATCACTAGTCAACTGATTAAGAAAGAAAGTCATATATATATATATATATATTTAAATATGCTCTAAAACTAGCCGTTACTGGAATTATTATTCCTGACCAGTCAACTGGTTCTTTTTGTACTAGTCGACTGGTTATAGAACCAGTCCAGTATCAGCTGATTTTAGAACATATATTCATATATATATAAAAATTAAAATTCATGCATTCGTGTAATATTTTAAGGATAGATTTTAACATATTTCTAACACGACTCTATACTTATATATATAAACTTAGCTATTTGATATGTTTTTCATTGTTTTCCATTTCTTGTTATCATGAATCAAAAATATCACGAATCAACATTCTCCCCCTTTTTAGATTGATGACAATATCTCGCATTCTGTTGAAATATTTAATTGCTCCCCTTGAATGTATGCTTGTATATATATTTAGCTCCCCCTGAAACTCTGCAACATTTTGTTAGTTCATAATATAGTATATACGTACCGTGTGGTTTCCTGTAATCAAAATGTTAGCACATAGTGTATATATATATATATATAAGCATATAATCAATATTATTCTCCCCTTTTGTCATTGACAAAAAAGAATACATGCTATGAGATAAGATAACTGAGAATAGTATAAGTCTTTAAAATCTTTATATGACACAACTCCTAATTCTCTTCGAAGTCTTATGAAAGTATTCTCTAATAGGGTGTAACAACCCACAAATTCTGAACCAATTTAAAAAATTTATTTTAGAAAATTTTAATGAATTTTGAGGTTATAATATAATTTATTATAAATAATACTGGCTAGAATTCATTTTATGGAAATAAATTTAATTTAAATATAAATGGAGTTAGAAATGGCACGGTAGTTTGAAAATTTGATTTTGAACTTTAACTGAATGTACAGGATTCAAAATAAAACAGAATTGAGTGAAACTAGAAATATTTAAATCTGTTTAACCATATCTTTCTAACGAATCTGAAAAATTGAAATTTCATAGTGGAAATCAAAAGTTATGGCCAATTCAATGTTTAGAAAGGTCGCTGTAGAATTTATATATATAATATAATGTCCCAAAAGGCTACTTTTCACATATGAAGGAATTTCGACTCGAAACCACTTCCATTGAGTTCGGAATGACGTTTCTGCATTGAAAAACAGTAAACACTTATATATTTTGAGTTTCGGTATTTATTTGTTTAAAAAGATATTTTTAATATTAAATATATTGGCCTTAAAAATAGTCATTTTTCAAACGACCTCCATTTTAGACGAAGCCACTATTGTTGGAACCAGAATGTCAAATTATTGTTAGGTTTCAATTTTCATATTTTTTTCGAATTAATATGTGAGCGTGGCAAAAGAAAATGTGTTTTGACTATTTCAGTTAAATTTAAACGCCTTAAAAATAGCCATTTTTCAAACAATCTCAGAATTTGATGAAAATAATTTTGTTGAATTCGTATCATCATAAGAAAGCTAAAAATATTTTTTTTAGAATTTTCTGAGGACATATGTGGCCCCGGCATATTTTAATGTACAGTCAATATTTAATTAATTAATTTTTTAATGCAATTTTTTAAAAAAATCGTATAGATTTCTGAATTGGGCCACGAGACCTATCCCATTGCGTTCAGAAGGTGTGAAAACCTTAAAAACGACAGTAAGCAGGCCCAAATCAGAGAAAGTCCGAAAATCCACCTTTTTAACACGTTTTTCGAGAATTTATATTATTAAATAATAAATAAAAAACCTAACTCTAATTTCAAAGGCCAGCCGCCGCCAGGTCTGTTCAAGGGCCAGAATTGTTCGAATTTCAAACCTTAATATCTTCCAATCCACTCGACGAAAATCTACAAATTATATGCCGAATCGAAGAGAATTTCAAGACCTTTCAATCCATACGGTTAAGATCGAGTTTTAGTTCATGGATTTCGCGAATTCTAGGCCTGAGGTGGCTGCGTTTTTTTGGTGGCTGGCGGGTCCTAGGGGGCGAGAATTGGTCAAGGGTGGGGTCCGCGGGGAGCTGGTGTCGTGGCGGTTTGAATGGAGGCGATGGATCGGCGCCTGGGTGGCCGAGGTGGCGCGCGCAGGGGAGGGTTGCACGGATGAGAATTGGGTTCGGCGTGACTGAGTAGCGTGATAACGAGGAAGAAGGTGTTCTATTTTTTTTATTAATTAAATATTTAATTTATCCAATCTTTTAAAATTAATATCTCTCTCATACGAGGTCCGATTGACGAACTGTCAGTTGCGTTGGACTCGTCTTTCCGAGATCTTCGCGATGGCGCAGACCAGAACTGAATCCGAGACAGTCAAATTTTCAGCCCAAATTCAATGCGAGAATTCAAATTTTTATTATTTAATTAATTATTAATTTATTTTCTTTCTTTAAAATAATTGTGTGATGATGTTAATTCAGATCTGGATTGTTATGTATTGTATGAATCGTTGATTATGGCTTGTAATATGTTTGTTGTTCATGTTGTACTAGATTCGCATTAAAATTTCATATTTTATTGAATTTTATTTGCATTTAGAAGATTTAATCTAAATTCAGTTTTAAATCATATTTATTTCAGATCCACTTGTAAAAATTTATTTTATGTTATTAAAACATAATTTCTGTTTTTCTGAAATGAACAATAGAATTGAAACGAAAAATAAAAACTCATTTTTATTTGTTGATATTACCATAAGAATTTGAACGACGAATAAAAGCTTATTTTATTTGTTGGTATTACAATAGAATTTGTTCGACAAATAAAAACTCATTTTTTATTTGTCAATATTGCTATAAGATTTGAACAACAAATAAATACTTATTTTTATTTGTTGATTTTACAATAAAAATTAAACGACAAATAAAAACTCCTTTTTTATTCGTTGACATTACAATGCAAATTGGACGATGAATAAAATCTCATTTCTTTTATTTGTTTATATTACAACATAGATTGTTTAACAAATAAAATCTTAATTTTATTTGTTTACATAACAACAGAATTTGGTCAACGAATAAAACATATTTTTATTTTGTTTACTTTACATTAGAATGTAAACAACGAATAAAACTTTATTTTTATTTATTTGCTTTACAATAGAAATTGAACGACAAATAAAACATTATTTTTATTTGTTTATATTACAACAGAAATGGGTTAACAAATAAAATCTTATTTTTATTTATTTACCTTTCAACAGAATTTGGACGACAAACAAAATATTATTTTTATTTGTCTATTTACAATAGAATTTGAACAACGAATAAAATATATTTTTATTTGTTTACATTAAAAAGAATGGATTAAGAAGATTATATTTTTAACGTGCACTGTTTACATAAAAAAAGTGGATTAAAAAGCATATATTTTAATAAGAAATTGTTTCATAATTAAAATTACATTTTTCTATGTAATGAAAGGGTGAATTGTTACTGTATGATTAAAATTACATTTTTCTATGTGATGAAAATGTGAATTTGTACCGTATGATCAAAAATACATTTTTCTATGTAATTAAAACAGGAATTCGTACCATATGATTAAAATTGCGTTTTTCTTTGTAATTAAGACATGGATTTACATCGCATAATAGAAATTACATTTTTCTATGTAATTTATACAGGAATTTACATCGCATAATAGAAATGACATTTTTATATGAAATTAAAGCATGAATGTGCATTGTAGGATAAAAATTACATTTTTACATGTAATTTAGATATTAGAATAAAAATTATATTTTTAATGTAATTAAAATGTGAATTTACACGGTATGATAAAAATTACATTTTTATATGTAATTTAGAGGTGAATTTACATCGTATGATAGCATTTACATTTGTCTATGTAAATAAAATATGAATTTACATGGTAAATTAAAAATATAAATTTTTGTTAATTAAAAACGATTAAACCAAAAACATACATTTTTGGTTATTCAAAAGAGTTAAACAAAATAAACATTTTTGGTCATTAAAAAGAGTTACATCAAAATAAACATTTTTGGGCATTGAGTAGGATTACATTTTATTGTAACATTGTTTATAATAAAACGGTCTTTTATTTGTGTTCTTAAACACAAATAAAACATAAAAAAATAAAAGTACATTTTTATTTGTGTGCCCCAACGCAAATATAATATGATTTTTAAGTGGCGCATTTTTATTTGCATTTTACAATGCAAATATAACATGAAAACAAAAGTTCACATTTTGTTTACATTCCACAATGCAAACAATACATGAAAAAAAAAATATTTTTGTTTGCGTGCTACAATGCAAACGAAACATAGAAAATAGAAATACATTTTTTATTTGCATTCTATCATACAAATAAAACAAGAAGATAAAAATTACATTTTTTTTTGTTTGCAACTTTAGTTGTAAACAAACAAGAAAATGAGAATTACATTTTTGGTTTGCAAATTTAGATGCAAACAAATTTATTTAAAGACAAAGGTTACATCTTTGTTGCATGTTTTAAATGCGAACAAAGCAATTAAATCAATGTTACATTTTTATTTATTTATTTACTTCACTTGATGTAAGTAAACATAAAATAAGGAGTTGTTCTTTTAGTTATATTTCTGGATGTAAATAAAACTAGAAATTAAATATTACATTCTTATTTGCATTACTCAATGCAAATAAAAAGGGAATAAAAGATACATATTCATTTGCAATCCTTAATGCAAATAAATTATGAAATGAATTGAAATAAAAGATTTTATTTTATCTTCGCTTTTATTTCCATAAATGGACGTAACATAAAGATTTCATTTGTTCATTGTTTTTAAATAAAAAGATTGTACATTTAAAATTTACATTTTTTTATGTAATTTATATTTCAATAAATAGAAATAAAGAGTTCATTTTTATTGACATTTTACATGCAGTAAAAATAATAGAAATAAAAGAACATTTTTATCGTGTGTTATATATTGTGTATTACACTGCCATAGACAAGTTACCTGACTTGTTTATGTGATTGGGTCGATCATTTTCACACGTCGCCCAAGTGCACAAATGAATTTATTATTTGTTTGTTGGCTGAAACCCCACACGGGTGTTGGGATGAAAATGAACATACACTAATCCCAATATTTAGTTGTATGTTGATCGTTAGATCGACAGGCTGCGATGAGCGTTATTATTCAATTTTAACGCTTACACTGTAGAAATTACACTTTGGATGAAAATGGATGAATTGATGATTATCTATTTTATTGTCATATGTATGATGTGTGTGAAATCCATATAATCCAAAATTATATGGTAAATGATTGAGTCGCTTTTCGATTCTGGTGTTCTTTTAAATAATAATATTCTTACATTAGAAATTCTTTTTATATAAAGAATATATTTTAATATAAAAATATATTTTTAATCAAGTATATGTTAAAACAAAGAATATTTGTAAAAGATAAAGATTTGTAATATAAAGAATACTTCTCATTTAGAGTCTTTATATAAAGAATATTTTGTTGATTATTTTAAAATATGTTTTTAAAAGATTACTAGCATTTGCAATTATATTTTGTGATATGAAATAAATTGAGATGTGAAGTGGATTTATCGTGGACGATGTTTTAAACGACATTTGTCCTTTAATCCAATTTACATTGAAATTATTATTTGCAACTTATGAATCTATTTTGTAGATTTAAAAGGGGCATTTTCTAAAAATCAAGTTTTCAATGTAATATATTAAATAGGAATTAAGTGGAAATTCGATTGGTAATAATCGAAATGGGCTTCTGTAAAAGAAGACCGATGTTATATGTGGAATTTAAGAGGCCTTGCCGTTATTCCATTTATATTATTAGTCCGATACAGAAATCTATATCGATTATGTATTGATTTGATTTCTGTGAAATTCCTTATTTTAGAAATCGATTTGTGGGTTTATCGTGAACTGTGTTTTAAAGAACACTAGTTCTTTAACCCGTTTTAAGACAAGATTTATTCCATAAAATAAATGATCTTGTAATAATGATTTTTGATATTAAATCAAAATTAGAGTTTTAATAATTTTTTTAAGGAAGATTTAAGATTTTATTTTCAAAGATTATCTTTGATAAAATTAATGAGAATCCTTTAATATGAATATTCTTATTAAAAGAATATTCGGAGTTGAAATGTGGCGTAATGTGTGATTTTCCAATATTTGATTTTTAATCACAAAATACGCGATTTATTCAGAAAGACCGGGTTTAACCCATTCTGAATAATCCTCACGACGATCAAGAGTCGAAGATGAAGACGGTGGTTGAAGACCTAAGGTTTTCACATCGTTGGGATGGTGATGACTAGTATCTTGAATTGGGACTGTACATCCCAAGGCAAGGTATTTGGTAATGATCGTCCAAACGTATTTGGAGATCGACGGACACATTGTTTCTCCCAGATCTAGAGCGGACTTGTAAATGGATTGCGTATCTGACATTGTATTCCTTTCTACTGTATTTGTTGAACACTACCGATTATATATTTCTTTTTGGTGGTGAAGAATTTATTCTTTACTTATCACCCTTCTCTAAGACGTATGAGCTTAGAGGTTATATATATATTGGTAGATGATCAATAATATGGTAGGGTCTGACAATGTGGCATGCTAAGATGCAAATGATCAAGGCTTTGTTGAAAAGCAAGCCTTGTGGTTGATGATCAAAGCATAGCCTGTTTAGGCATAGCTTTGTGTATATCGTGACTTCGCGAGCCTCACACCCCGGTATGAGTCAAAAACGGGATATGGACCGTAGGGAGTGTACACGTTTCTTTCTAGCTAGGAGTGGTGTTTGGGCTTTGACACGGCCCGACATTTTACTTATGTGGATTTTGGATTGAGGTACCTCGGGTTTTTATAGGCCGGAAGTGGTCATATTATAGGTCCAAAGGGACCGGGAAACGTGTGTTCAGGCATAACTAATCCACTACTGTTAAGTAGGGACCGGCCCTACCGCATCCAAGGGTTCACTACGGGGGATCCTGAGGCATTTTCTAGAGTGTCTCGAATCGGAAGAGGACGATCCCTTGCCTCGATCTCATGATGGAAACCCAATTCCCAATACGACACCACAGTTTTGATTGTAAACTTATGTATGGCGACATAGTAGGATGGGGTACTATGCCGTCTAAGATTAATACATTTATATTGAAATGTTTTAAATATATATACACACACTAATAATAATATCGTTTTTACGTATCAAGCATCTTTTGACCATTATAAGGTAAAGCCCTATCCTCTGGTGTGCGTTGCATTGTGTGATGGGACCTGGCTCTTATAATGGTTTCATTTTTTCTAAAAACCATTACGTTATTTGACGATTTACTTTAATTATGCACTGGCAATCCAATGGAGTAAACCCGTTCCGCGTTAGCGGCGTGGTCCTGTGATTAGCCTACTTATTAGATAGGTTAAGTTAAGAATTCTCACACCAGTCCCATGACTGACCTGTAGTTTGTTTCACTTTGCAAACTCGGGTGCCCTTTTTCCACACGGGCAGTCGAGTAGCTTTTTGCAGATATAGTTAAGCAGGATCCTGGATTGAAGTCTGAAGCTGGGTCCAGAATATTGATGGCTTTCCGCTGAGATTAGTTCTGCTGCAATGTATTTAATTTATTGTAAATGACATAGTAGGATGGGGTACTATGCCGTCTAAGATTAATGCATTTATATTGAAATGTTTTAAATATATATACACACACTAATAATAATATCGTTTTTACGTATCAAGCATCTTTTGACCATTATAAGGTAAAACCCTATCCTCTGGTGTGCGTTGCATTGTGTGATGGGACCTGGGTCTTATAATGGTTTCATTTTTTCTAAAAAGCATTACATTATTTGACGATTTACTTTAATTATGCACTGGCAATCCAATGGAGTAAACCCGTTCCGTGTTAGCGGCGTGGTCCTGTGATTAGCCTACTTATTAGATAGGTTAAGTTAAGAATTCTCACACCAGTCCCATGACTGACCTGTAGTTTGTTTCACTTTGCAAACTCGGGTGCCTTTTTTCCACATGGGCAGTCGAGTAGCTTTTTGCAGATATAGTTAAGCAGGATCCTGGATTGAAGTCTGAAGCTGGGTCCAGAATATTGATGGCTTTCCGCTGAGATTAGTTCCGCTGCAATGTATTTAATGTATTGTAAATGTATCTTCCGCTGTATTATTTATTGATGTACTCTGATATATTCTGTACTCTGATGTAACATTTATTATTGATGTTATAAAAGTCTATGTTGTTGTTCTGATGTGTTGTATGCCCAAAGTTAACGTACGAGGGTTTCGTACGGTCTTGATCGATCTTGCGATCGATTGGGGACGGCCGAAATCCAGATCGTTACATAGGGGTTTAGTAAATATGTCAGCGATTTGATTTTCCGAGTTTACAAATTCTAAGTTGATGATTTGTTTTCCAATATTGTCTCTCAAGAATGATGTCGTATATCAATATGTTTAGTTATACAATGGTTTATGGATTTTTAGATAAATTTATTGCGGTTGTATTGTCGCAATGAATTGTGGAATCAGTTAAATTAACGTTAAAATCTTTTAGTGTTTGCTGCATATATATTACTTGAGCACAAGCTAATGCTGCAGATATATACTCAGTTTCAAATGTTGACAGTGAAACGCAATTATGTTTCTTGCTGAACCAAGATATAAGTGATTTAGTGATAAAGTGACAAGTTCAACTTGTACTTTTACAATCCGTCCGTGATCCCCCAAAATCAGCGTCACTATATGAAACTAATTCGAAGGAACAATCTTTCGGATAGAAAAGTCTAAGATCTTTGATACTGCTGAGATAACATAATATACATTTTACTGCTCTCAAATGTGATTCTTTTGGATTAGCTTGAAAAAGAGCACATAAGCAAACACTCATCATAATATCCGGTCAACTAGCAGTTAAATACAGAAGTGAACCTAGCTTGCTTCGATATAATTTTTGATCGACACTTTTACCATTTTGTTCTTTATCTAAATGTGTCATCGTACTCATTAGTGTAGGTTTACTTGAAGTGTTTTCCATTTCAAAACATTTTATCAGATTAGTGCAGTATTTTTCTTGATTAATGAAAATTTCATCAGATAATTGTTTAATTGTAAACCCAGAAAGTAAGATAGTTCTCCCATGTGTGACATTTCGAATTCATTGGTCATTATTTTTGAAAATTCCTGACATAATTGATCATTTTTTTGATCCAAAGATAATGTCATCGACATATATTTGCACTATTAAAATATCTTTATTAGCTTTCTTAATAAAAAGTGTTTGATCAACCTTTCCAATTTGAAATCCTGAATCTAATATATAGTTCTTGAGTCGTTCATAGCAAGCACGAGGTGCTTGTTTCAAATCATATATGCCTTTTTCAATTTGAAAACATGATGAAAAAAAAATTCCTGAGCAAATAGCGGAGGTTGTTCAACATATACTTTGTCTTTAACATGATCATTTAAGAAAGCACTTTTAACATCCATCTGATATAGTTTAAAGTTATGATAACATGTATATACTAGTAAGATTCGAATAGCTTCTAGTCGTGCAACATGGGCAAATGTTTCTTCATAATCAATGCCTTCTTCTTAGTTATACCCTTATGCTACAAGCCTAGCTTTATTTCTAGTAATATTACCCAATTCATCTGAGTTATTTTTGTAAACCCATTTTGTACCAATAACAGTTTGATCATTTGGTGTAGGAACTAATTCCCAGACTTTATTACGTTCAAACTGGTTTAATTCTTCTTGCATGGAGATTATCCAATTTTCATCTATAGATGCTTCTTTATGGTTTTTGGGTTCAATATTTGATAAGAAAGCTATGTTACTTACTAAATTAAGTTGTCTTCTTGTTCTTACATTCGAAGTTATTTCTCCAATGATATTTTGAGTCGAATGGCCTCGTAATATTCTTGGTGGAGACCTAACTTCATTAACAAGAGTACTTTGGTTATTGATATTATCTTGAATTTATGTAGTATTGTTTTCTATGTTATTATGAACAATGTTTTCATCTTTTCTATATATTTCAATATCATCGTCATGAAAAGAATTATTTTTCATAATATCTAAATTAAAAGAATTTTGAATAAAATTTTCGTCAAATGAAACATGAAGTGATTCTTCTATTTTACTGGTTCTCTTATTGAAAATACGATAAGCTTTGCTATGCTCAGAATATCCTAAGAATATTCCTTTATCGGATTTTGGATCAAATTTTCCAAGCTGATCTTTTGTATTTAAAATGAAGCATTTTGAACCAAATACTTTAAAACACGAAATATTTGGTTTTCTTGCTGTAAAAAAGTTTGTATGGAGTATTTTAGCAAGAGGTCAAATGGAGACACGATTCAAAACATAATAAGCCATAGCAATTGCTTCAGCCCAAAAATGTTTTGCCAGTGTACTTCCATTTAATAGCGTTCTAGCACATTCTTGTAAATTTCTATTTTTACGTTCTACAACTCCATTTTGTTGTGGAGTTCTAGGAAAAGAGAAACTATGAAAAATCCCTTTCTTTTGATAGAATAAATCAAATTTCTCATTTTCAAATTCTCCTCCATGATCACTTCGTATATTCTTTAATTTTAAATCAGTTAAATTTTGAATTTTTTTGACAAAAGTTTTAAAAAGGTCAAATGTATCACTTTTATTCTTTAAAAACATAGTCCAAGTAAATCTTGAAAATTCATCAACAATTACAAATACATATCTACAATGGTTTATGGACTGTACCTGAGTTGATCCGAATAAATCCGTATGTAGTAATTTAAATGGTTGTAAATTTGATATAACCTTTTTAGATTTAAAAGAGGATTTAGTAAACTTTCCAAAATGACAAGCATTGCACAAATTCTCAGTTTTAAATTTTATTTTGGTAAACCTCTTACAAGTTCATTTTTAGAAATCTTGTTTATCGTTTTAAAGTTAATATGACAAAATCGTTTGTGCCATAACCAAGGATGATTATCTTTGGCTAATAAACACATACTTGGATTATTATTAACTATCATATTCAAAATATAAATAATTTTATCTCGGTTTCCCTCAAAAATAAAATTTTGATTTGAATCTAATATACTACATTTATTTTCGGAGAACAATATTTTAAAACCGTTATCACATAATTGACTAATGCTTAATAAATTATGTTTTAAGTTTTTAACTAATAAAACATCAGAAATAAGAGGTGAATTAGATATACCGTAATTTCTCACATCGCCTTTGCCAATGATATATCCTTTGGAATTATCTCCAAATGTGACAATTCCTCCTTTTGAGTAGATAATATTTATTAACATCTCTTTATCTCCTGTCATGTGTTTCGAGCAACCACTATCCAGTATATGTTTTCCTCTATTTTTGTTGAGTGGTACCTACAAAAAATAATTTAGAATTTTGTTGGTACCCACTTCCTCCGTTAGGGTCCTATAGGTTAATTCTTAGGAAAACAAACCCAAGAGGGTTCAGAGTCCTTTTTGAAAATATAATTAATATTGTTGTGAACAGTGTCAAAGAAGTTCATAATATATTTATTTATAATCAAAATATTATTGGTTTATGGAACCCATATACTAATATTTCTTGAAGGATTCTTCTTAGTAACAATGTCTAGTCTTTTAATTGCCGGTTTAATATTAGATTTCTTAGGATAGATTTCTTTTTAGTATTAACTTTTTGAACATATCCTAGTCCCTTTTTACTAGAAACAGGTTGAGAATTTTCTAATATCTTACATAAATTTTCTTTACCTTTGTTAAAATTGTAACATTATTAGAAATACTATCCAATTTAGCTTTTAGACTAGAATTTTCTAGTTCTGTAATTTTAACCTTAGTATTCAAATCATGATTCTCAGAAACTAGTATATCATTTCTATTCTTTTGAGTCCCAATTTCTTGACTCAGCATAGAAATCTGAGAATTTGCAACTGATAAAGATTCTTGTAATTTTCTAATCTCATCTTCTAGAATCTCTTTTTCATCCTTTAATAAGTCTTTTTCAAATTCTGCTCTTTTTCTATCTTATTCGCTTGTTTGTACTTTCTCTTAAAATTATTTCTAGATTCTAAAACTTCCATATTAATTTCTAATAATTCATCATAAGTAAAGTCACTGACCTCAGTATCCTTTGCCATGAAGCATATGTTTGCTTGTTCATTGTCACTATCGCTGTCAGTACTATAAGACAATGAATTTGAATTATTCCAAGTGACTGAGAAAATTCTTTGATTTCTCCTTTTTGTTGTGATTTTTTTTTCAATTTAGGACGGTTCTTTTGATAATGTTCGGGTTTGTGACAGTTGAAACATTCCACCAAAGATGGGTCAGGTTCTTTTTCAGATTCTTGCTTTGGCCTTTTTTGTATTTCAAATTTTTTCTTAAATTCTTTGCTACAAATGAAATGTCTTCTTCGTCTGGATCTGACTCATCTTTCTCAGCATGGAAAGTTAAAATTTTCTTGTCTTGAACATGTGCTTTCTTTTCCAGGAAATTTACTTCATAGGACATGAGATTACCGATTAACTCTTTGGGTTTCATGGCTGAAAGATTGTTAGCTTCTTCAATAGCTAATACCTTTCTTTCCCACTCATCCGTCAAAGATTTTAATATTCTTGAAACTATATCAAAATCAGAGTATTTTCTCCTAATCATAGTAAAGAATGATGTACATTTTGAAAACTTGAGAACAAGTCATATATAGACTCATTCACGTTCATTCTGAAAATTTGAAACTAATATTTAAGCATGGAAATTTTGCTTTGTTTGACCTTGCTAGTACCTTCATGAGTTACTTTGAGTGTTCGCCCGATTTCATATGCTGCGTTGCACATACAAACCCGGTTAAACTCGTTTCTATACAAGGCATAATGGAACATATTCATGGCTTTAGTATTGACAGTAGCCTCTGCTTTTTCATTTGCAGACCATTTAGTATATAGAGTAGTGGGTTGTGTACACTCTTTTTGTGTAATATTCCAAGCATCAAAACTATTAGCTTGCGTATATATTCTCATTCGTGTAGCCCAATAACTATAATTAATTCCATTGAAAAAGGGCAGTCTTGGAGTAGATTGGCATTCAGTGTATCCAATATTAGTGCTAGTACTAGTGTTATTATCCATACTAAGTATCAAATAACCATTTTACGATTAACTAATGACCTTGCTCTGATACTAAATGAAATGTCAGTGTATGACTTAAGTAGATTCTTTATATGTATATAGTGGAAATGTACGTGATTAGCTAACTTATAAGATACAATAGTTATGCAAATAAATCTAAGTAATATAAATATATAACAAATAAGAAAGTGCAGTAAATAAAGACACCAGGAATTTTATACTGGTTCTTACTTCCCGTCCTATGTCCAGTCCCAAAGCTTCTCTTCAGAATTCACTAACACACCCTTTCTTAACCTGGAGGAATAAGTTACAATACACCCGAGCACCAACAAGAATGTCCTCGCCTGAGCACCAACAAAGGACTTCACAATTACAAGTAGTTTTGACTTCTAAATGTGTTCTTGTATCAACACTGAATAGTCACGATCAAGTACACCCTTCCTATAATCTTATCCTCACGTATTTGATGTGTCTGTGTAGATTGAAGGAAGTATGTTGCTTGTTGAATCGAGAGATATGAAATAACTGCAAAGATTCAACAAGTAACTTAAATTAGAGAGCTTTTAGAATGCGGTAAAAATATAAGTGTAAATCATAAAATGGAGTAGAATAAGTGAGAATCGATGATTTGGAAAACATGTTTGTAGTGCTTATATAATTGCAGAAGAGTAGCATTCTTTTATGAAAAGTTTCAACAAAGAGTTGCATCAATTTCTGTTCATAATTGAAGAGGAATCTCTTCATGAAAGAAGGTGACTTTTCATAAAATTTACTGTTAATCTCTGATCAGTCAACTGGTTAAGAATGGAAGTCATATATATATATATATATATATATATTTAAATATGCTCTGAAACTAGCCGATACTTGATTTCTAGTTCATGGCCAGTCGACTGGTTCTTTTTGTACTAGTCGACTAGTTACAGAACCAGTCCAGTATCAGCTGGTTTTAGAACATATATTCATATATATATATATATATGTATATATATATATACATATAATAAAATTCATGCATTCATGTTTTACTTTGAGGATAGATTTTAACATATTTCTAACATAACTCAATACTCATATATATGAACTTAGCTATATTATGTGATCTTTATTGTTTTCCATTTCTTGTTGTCATGAATCAAAAAGATCACAAATCAACATTACAGACTCCCAGTCAGTAACCCAAGTAGTAGTAATTATGTGTTATATATCATACGTTTTCACCACCGGTTTACTACTGCTAGTCAGCTCCACAATAGAAATCATCAATTTGACAGACACATCAAATCTTCAGCTCTAATTTGATGAGTCATGGATTAACTGATTCTATATAACACCATGTCCTATACTGCGGAGTTTACGATATCATTTAATTCTCATTATGCCCACTTGAAAGGTGAAGAAATGTGTATTTTAATATACATAAAATACTTGGTTTGAGAAAACAAGTTTATAAAATGATTTCGAAACCACGTGAATCATTTCATTAAAATCCTTTATAATTGAAAATTATAAATTTAATATTGCCTTGAGATGATTTTCATTTTAAGGCAAAACTATGGTAAAATAATTTGTCTCAAAGCTATAATATATATATATATATAGTTTCTTGGAATTTATTTCATAAAAATGTGCACATGTCATAAATACATCAAATTTCAATATGAAAACGCCATCCACAGACGACACAAAATTGCAAATCCAAGGTATGAATTTGCACATAATATTGGCTTGTCCAAATATGATCAAAGCCTATCGAAAATCCACTTTAAAATCATCAAAGCAACAAGAAAACTCAGTTAGATTCAACAAATCGATTTATACGAAAAAAATCTAAAACTGCAACAAAATACATAGAGGAGAAAGTTACAAACCCACGTCTAAAACCTTCTTTGGGTTCAACTTTCAGACAAGTTTTGAATGACCAAACGATCTTCAATTGCATGAGAATTGATATGCATAAACAAGAATAACATGTCTTTCAACTGGAAAAGGAATCACTAAATTTTGACATGATATGAAAGAGATATGAAGTCTCAAACTTGGACTCAAGGCATGCTGAAGTCTGCCAGGTCTGAAATCTCCTCCATGTCCAACTTTGAGACCTGGCTTGAATGATCAAACGACCTCGAAATGATATGAAATTTTACATGCACGGAGATAAAGTTTCATAAATTATAATGCATAAAGAATCATGCAAATCAGACCAATGTTGAGGGAGATACAGTGCCTGAAGTTGGACCTGGGCACTGTTATCACCTAGCATAAAAAAACGTTGCTTGCGCACAATTTACGCAAGGGTCGACCCATGTATTGACTCGTAAATGGTGTCTGTCGACCCATGGGTCGACACAACCATTGACTGGATCGACAAATGGGTCAACCCAACTTACGAGGATTTTCCAGGCTATAATAGTCCCCACTTGCAACTTTGTTCAATGATTTTATTACCCAAACTTTGTCAAAATAAATTGATAATTTGCAGACATACAAAAAAGAAACTCAAGAAACTCAATGATGGATTGCAACAAAAATGACCCAATTTTATCAAGTATTAAATAAGTTACAACAACGCAAAGCTGCACTTTGGTTGCGTTTGCATAACAGAAGAATTATAAGAACCGTAACACATGGATTTTCATAAATGACGAGTAGATTCTACCCAGACAACAAATTCATCATTGTAAATAGAAAATGTGAGACTTGACTCACCTTATTGCAAATCAAGCAAGTTTTACAGCATTTAGAAGCTTAATTGTGTGAAAATAGAAGCTTAAGCACCTGAAAATGGAAATACAACAACAAGCAAATAAAGATTGTGAACATACAGTAAATAAATTCTTAAATAGAGTGTTTAAATGGAACAAATCTATATTTATGAGATGATTATCTGCTTTAGCTTGATGTTAGCAACTTTATTTTATTTATTTGAGAATCTTAGATGCTTAGGTTTAGCTTGGTAGTGAAATTTCTCTGCTTCTTTTGTTTGTGGATTATTAAAAGGAGAAGAGGAAGTATTCCAGAGAAAACAACTTATAGGAGGATGTGTTTGATTCAGATCCTTCCCTCCTAAATCTTTAATTAGTGGCCCAAACTAAGGTAACTAGGCCCAATATTTTGTAATCAGCCTAATTAGGGTGTGTTTAGGCTTATTTTGTCAAGTTAACTCACATTTTAAGATATTTCTTCCAATTATTTGTCATTCCTAGCCACGAGCAACATTATAAAGATTACAGACAACATTTACAAAATATTTATAAAGCTTTTTACACTACTATTTACATTTACGACTAATTCTACATTTTTCAAAAAATATGAACACTTTATTTTTAATTTATGTAATTCTTACAACATAGAAAATTAAAATACATTCTAAATGTCACCACTATAAATACGTAAATCCCAAAAGCATACAAAACTCTTATTATTTGTATTTAATAATATTTTACAACTAAATTTACATTTGTATGTTATATTTTTACTTATTTTCCCCAAAGACTTCAGTTATACATTTTAAACTTAAAATCTCTGTTTTATTCTATTAAGAAGTACAACTTGCATTTGAAAACACAAATATGCAATTTAATAATAATCCATTTAAAACAACCTAACACTTAGATTGAAAATATACTTTCCATTTAAATATTGATTAGCAATCAATATTTTATGTTTTCAGTATTCACTCAAGTCATCAAATTACAATATGCAACTACAGTTGGGAATGAATTCCTTATTATACAAAGATATTTAATTTATTCCAAATACACAAATTCTGGAAACCAAATTTTTTTTATAATGTTTTAAAATGTTATACGAGTTGGGGTCCCTACTCGTATTTTATTATTCTTTAGATTTAAAATAAAAATAACATACTATACTAGTATGTCTAGCCCGGATACCCAAAAACCCTAGTTGTTATAGTGTGTAAGTGAATACTCTACTTAGACATAAGGTGATGACACAAAACATCCAAACTATTAGATCTTCCATTGCATTTCATTTTACATGTAAGGTCAAACAAATCCAATATAACTCCTAAAAAAATCATTCAAAATCATCCAAAACTTATTCTACACCAAATGAATTCGCGTGTTCACATAAATATATAATTTGTGTTCGCATAAATTATCCGAGACTACAATTAATCCTTACATAATATAAAACTCTTGTTCACATAAATTATACTGTTTGTAAAACTTATCATATAGCTGCGATCAATCATAATAAAATCATCCTAAAAATATACAGTAGCGCTAAATCTGAAACCTAGCTATATATCTGTAATAGTTTGAACATTTTGATAATAATAATATTAGTTAGCATGTAATATGATGTAGTAAAAATTCACTAGTTATTAGGAACGAGTATACTACAAAATTAGGCCCAAATTAGAATGCATAAATAACTAGGGCTTAAGTAAAATAAACCAAGTTTCGAGAGGATTAGGGGTGGAGAGGGGCAACACGTGCAACTTGGTGGCACCAGAGGTGGTTTGAAACGGTGGCAGTGTTTGGGGAGGAGGAGATAATGAGTTTTTTCATTTTTGAGTAGAGGAGAAGAAGAATGAATTGCTCGCAGGTTGCTGTAAACATATACAGACGTTTTCCAATGGCGACTAAGGCAACAAACGGCCATTATAGCAATGGTTTTCAACAGTAATTTTTATTAAAATAACAGTTTTACCACGAAAACAATCACTACTATAATACATGGCTATTCCAATGGCTGAAAGTCGTTGGCGGCCGTTTGAAGCCGTTGGAATAACGTTCACGAGTTCCAGCGGCTTCCAACAGATCCAAGGGACTATTTTCAATGGCTATACCAACAGATACAAACAGTGTCCGCCGTTGGTAACCATTTTAAAACAATGACCAAACAGCCATTGGAAACCGATGGTGATCGTTGGAAAAACTGGGTTGGTTTTTTTTATAACAGCAAGCAAATAACCTTCCAGCCATCCCATTTCCAATCCAATTTCAATCAATTCCACATGTATACAACACATATATACCAATAAAAATATAAACAACCAAAATAAATCAAGGAAGCATTAATATATACAAAACAAACTATCCAAACATCCAGAATACCTTCAAAATATACAAACCATCACCCACTTCGTACCATCAAAATATACAAACCATCACTCACTCTGTACCATCAAATATTCAAACATTGAAACATGTCTACAAACCATACCACTATATACAAACCATCAAATAAATCCATAGTGTCAATCTCACCCACTCCGTATGCATATATACAACATCCAAACAAATCACCATCTTCAAGCCAAACACAAAAAATATACCTCAAGCTTCATCATGTTTGTCGCCTCCGAAAGCAGATGATGAAGGAAAACTACCATGATTGTGCACGTATTCCGCAACCTTTTGATTCAGCTACTCAATTTGCATAGCTTGCACACGATTCTGGTCCTGCAACTGCTCAATCAAGGCTCACATCTCCTTCATTATTGCTTTGTCTTGGGCCTTCTAAGCATGTTGAACATGCAAATAGAATGAATAGCAAAAAGGTTATGTCAGCATATAAAATATGATTGTCTCTCATGCATAGTATAAAAATGTATATATGCAATGTATAAAAATGCATTGTGTTTATGCATATATAAATATTTTATTTTTCGTATTATATTTTATACATATGCATATATAAGCATATGTATAAAAATGCATTTTGCTTAAATATTTATAGTTTTTATTTGTTTGCTTGTTTGTTTTGTTTTTTAAAATTAATAAAATGCATGTGTTTATGCATATATAAGTATTTTATTTGTACTATTTTATTTTAACATATGCATATATAAGCATATTTATAAAAATGCATTTTGTTTAAATATTTATAGTTTTTATTTGTTTGTTTGTTTTGTTTTTGAAAATTAATAAAATGCACTGTGTTTATGCGTATATAAAAATGCATTGTCTTAATCTCATTCATCTTCTCCTTGTAATTCCTGGCGACCTTTGAGTCTCAGTGTCCCTTAACTAGGCTCAATTCAGGCTCCTGTACATCTACTGTACTCTGTATAATGAGAAAATATTACTAATCTCATTTATTTGTATTTAACCAATTTGTAAAGTTGTATAAACTTACTAGAAAATCTTGGCAGACAATCACTATGACGTCTACAGGGACCCTGCTCCACTTAGGCCAAAAATCACTTATTCTAGCCATATACGCATCCTTAGAGACATCTAGAACCATCTGAGATGGCTCTAACTCAAACCCCCTGCGTTAAATATAAATTATAACTTTGTAGAATATAATTATGTTATGTAAAAAAAATTGAATTGTTATTCTGCTAATTTTAATATTTACGTATGGTCAGCCTTAGGCTTCAAGTAAACAACTAGACGAGCTAACTGATCGCCACTAGCCCTCGCCGACATGCCAGGTAATGTTACCTCCTCCAGAGCCAAAGGCGGGTCCTGAACCAGAGCCAAACATAATACACTTGCCACATTTTACAAATCAAATACTATGGCATAGTATTGTTGTCATGTTAATTTAACTTATTTTTACACATTAACAAAACGAGTATCACGACTAGATAGATTGTACTAGACATAGGAAACGGAAAATTTTGCAATGCAAAAAAATAAAATCATTAAGCTTTTTAAAATATTATACATAAAATTGTAGGCTGGAAATTTGCGTATAGCATAAAAAGAGGCAAAGCTCATATACAACTTTGATGCATAGTGTAGAAAATATCGCATGCCCTACTCATATGCTACACAAAAATTTAAATGCATATTTAAAAAAAATCATTTTTTTTTACTAAGCAAGCATATGTAAGAAAAAGTTTTCAGCAATTTTAAAGTAAAATATGCATATAGTATAAAAAATAAACTAAAACATGATAAACATATCTATATCATATTATATCCAAAAAATAGTTTTATATAAATAATATATATATATATATGTGTGTGTGTGTGTGTGTGTGTATGTATGTATGTATGTATGTATGTAAACAGTATATCTAAAGTAAAATGAATTAAGATTTCATTTTTTATTATAACCTTAGTTTATGAAACATAATAAAATATTTTTGGATGTATAATTACATATATTTATTTGTTTATTTTTATTTGTAGTTAAGACATTGTTAAATCGCATTATAACGGTGATAATATACCAAACATATGTTAATTGCTAACAATTTCATGAACTAAGGTTAACAACTAGGAATTAATATTATGGTGCACAAAATAGAAACCACTAACTAATTAACTATTATTACAAAATAAAATATTATAACAGCTAGGAATCAGTATTATGGTGATAATATACCAAACATATGGATTAATGAACTATAATGACTGTAATGTCCCATATTTTCTGGCCATTTTATTGAAATATTTTATTCATTTAAAATATTGGTTTGAATTTAAATAATCGATTTTTACCATTTTATTTTGAATATTTAATTATATTAATAATATAATAATATTTTAATTTCAGCATATTTGGGAAAATGTTAATTTTGCACTATAACATGACCGGGCGATTTTAAATGGTTCAATATGGTTTGTATTGAAATTTTCGTGGCGATTTCGTTAATAAAACGACGGTTGAACGTTAAATTTATAATTATATTATAAAACGAGCTGCAGCGGCGCGGTAATTCGTAAATTGGCGTTTTGAACTTTGAACGGCTGTACAGGGCCCAAAATAAGTCGGATTTTCTCGAAACAAGAAATGTCGGAATCTGTTGGATAATATCTTTCTAATGAAAGAGAAAAATCGAGTTTTCGTGTTGTAGATTTTGTTTTATATCCAAATCAAATTTTAAAAAGGTCGCTATGGAATTCCTTTATAATTATAACGTTTATTTATATTAAATAAAGGGGTTTTTAAATATTTATAATATCGATTTGGCGTGGAATTCAACCTGGGATATTTTATCTTGGTAATATATGAAATTCTGGTCGTATATGGACAATTTCAATGTTTTTAATATTATTATATTGAGGTACTTTAAAATTGGTTTATTATATGTGAATTGGGCAGTTATAAAAGGGACTTTATTCAAACGACCATCATTTTCGATGAAAAAAATTTTATTGAGACCGCAACAGTAAATTATAGCTAGATTTCAAGTAGCGCGTCAATCGGGATTTATTTTTTAGCGTAGCAAAATAAAATACAAATAGAAACGACCATTTGAACATGAACGAGCGCCATTTGAGCAAACGAACTCGGAATTCGACGAAACAAGTTTCACTAGGACCATAATGTCAAATTATACTATGACGTCCATTCGCATCTCGAACGGGGTTTGTATGTGAGCACTAGAACAATAAATGACATTCAGAAATTGCGATAAGCATGAAATAAAAATCGTTAGTCAACATCGCTTGTCAGGTCGACTTAAAATATTAATATTTACAACTATATATACCCTCCAAAATCAGAAATTTCCAGCAAAACTCCAATTCCATTTTGCAATTTTACACAAAAGTCCAATTTCACAAAATAGATTATTTCTTCCAATCCACCAAGAATTTGCCAATGGAACCTGAAGCAAATCTGTAGATCCAATCGAGGCCGACCTGCACTAAAAATTCCAGGATCAACGGTCGCCTAAGGTGGCCGGAAATCGCCAATAACCGAGGAAAACAGCCTCCGTTATTTTTTCAAATTCAAGCAATTGATCCAATTTGAGAGGCCGAGAACTTGGGGGAATTGAAAAGGGGAGTTTCAGCGTCATTTTAGCACCGGCCTGAGGTTCAACGGTGATCCGAGGAGGTTGGGGCAAGGAGTTGAACTTGCGGGTGTTGTTTTTGGTTGTTGGTGGGGAAATCGACCGATTTCCGGCGGTTGGTGGTGTTTCAGGAAGGGGACCTGAAGAGAAAATGTAGGCGGAGGCGTGGGGGTCCTTTTGGTGGCGGACCGCAACTTTGGAGGGGGTTGGAGGTGGCGCAGTTCTGAGATGAACGGAGAAAGTTGGGTTTCGATTTATCAGTTGGCACGGCGGCTACAGGCGACGAGGGACGGAGGGGATGGTCGGAAATTGAAGGTGAGGGGTCGGCGGTCACTACAACATCGGTCGCTGGTGGTCCGGTCTGCCAGAGGAGGCAGGGCCTGGGCTTAAAGGTTGGGATGGCTTCGTGATTTTTAAAAGAGGAAGAGAGTCGAGATTACAGGTTTCAGGAAGAAGGTTAGGGGAAAACGCGTTTTGATTTGGGCCATGATGACGTGGGACATGACGTTAATTAAGGTAATTATTTATTTAATTAATATATTAATTAGTTAGTTTATTATCGTATAATATACCAAACATTAAATCCACGTATTTTTCACATATGTTAACAAAATCTGACGAAACTGGATCCGTTGGGATCGCAGGGACGAGACCTAGACGATGGCACTGACTAGGCACTGATCTGATGCAGTTGAAAATTCAGATAATTTTGAATGTTCGACTAAAATTAAAATGAACAAACGCGTCAAACGCCAATCGAAATAAATCTGGTGAGTTAATTCTCACACCTTCTGGAATCCTGTGATGTGGTAAATTCATATAAAAATATAATTTACCTTTAAATGTATAAATTGGTTGATTGGTTGCTATTGGTTGTTTATTGGTTGGTTGGTTGCGGTTATTTATTGTTTTAAATTAGAAGATCACATGAAATTCATTTCATATATTATTATGAAATGTATAACGAGCTGTGGTGCAGGGAAGAACAGGTTGGAGGGATCCGACCGGATTCCTCAAATACTATGTTTGTTGCTTGTTTGTTTTATATTATTGATACATGAATGGATTGAACCCCATATGGCAGAAAAACCTGTTTGAGCGTGATGGTTGAATAGATTTTCACCTATGTTGTGTTTAAAATCAATCGACAATGTTGATTGGGTAATTGGCAGTGAATGGCCATAAACGTGTTGTTATAAACGTCGTTCTACATTCGGTGAATCGACGCAGTTTTAAGGTTATAATTTTTTTTATAACTAGATTAAAGTTTTTTAGTTAATTTATAAATAATTAAAGTAGAAATTTATAAATAATTAAAAATAGAAATTTATAAATAAATACTTGTATCGAGTTATAACAGAAATTATTGAAATGGTTTATGCAAGTTTAAGGTAGCAGAAACCCAAAGATTTACATACGGGTTGGAAGAATAGAATAATTGTTTTTAAAAGAATTAAATAGTGATTTTAAATTAATTAAGTTATTTAATTAATTTATAAAAAAGGGAAATGACACATGAAATGAGTTAACAGTTATCTGATATGTACAGTTGACAAAATCAACCGTTTTGAACTAAAATTGACAAATCCAAAGATATAAGTGAAATAATACTTTAAGATAAAAGTTATGTTTTAAGTGAATATTTACTTAATTAAAGGAATTAAGTAAAGGGATTTTTGAATAAGGATTTCAAATATAAGAAACGATTTATAAAACCAGATTTGAAACAAGGTGGTAACGAGAATTGAATACCAATGGTTAAGTGATGAACCGATATTATTCTGAGGTAAGAACGTTGTCGATCGGGGTCTGAGAGGTAAATAAAATACCCCAACTTGAATGACTTCATTTTTATCAAGGAATGGTATTAGTTTGAAACGAGTGAAAGGTGTTGTGATTAGTGTGATATCCCATATGAGAAGTTTCGAATATAAATGCGAGGTTTTGGAATATGAATAATATAAATGTTAGTTACAAGATAAATAAGGATATTTGATTTTTAATTTTTAAATTGACACTTGATTGATCGTATCAAAATTGGTAATTTGGTTTATTCCATTAAGTATTTAAATATATATATATATATATATATATATATATATCGTGATGCCAGGATTAAAGGAAATGGGAAAAGTGGTTTGGAAAAATATAATGACAATTCCAATGGTAATTGAAATAGGAAGTTAGGTATATATATATTCATGTTCTAAAACATATCAAATAGCATTTGCTATAATAAAATAAGGATATATAAAAGGTTTAATATATTGGAAGAATTAAAGGTTGATTTACCATTTATTTATTTATTTGTAAAAAGGCCAGGTATTGCCAAGTACCGAATCAGTAAACTCATTTTATTCACATTTGTTATTTGATAGTTAAATCACCGACTATCCAACCGGACCAATACGATTGTTGGTACGGAATGACTGGGATCGAATTTATATTCGGAAACCATTCCGACCAGCAAATGCGTGAAGATGCTGATCAAGATGGAGAAATTGAAGACCGTGAATCTTCATAAACGGAAGGACTACTTATCAAATTTATTTGTCTTGCAACCAGAGTCATTTGATTTGTGATTCTGTTGTCGTTGAAATCTACGGGTTTGCAAGGACTACTCGCTACTGATCCTTGGGGTGATTCCTATATAAGGATATGGTAGGAGGGTGCCTTCGGTTCATCCGGTTCCTGGATGAATTGTATGGACGGATGTCTGATAGAGTATTTCCAAAGGGATCGTGTACGTTGGTTTCTTCAAACGTATCACAGTTGGGTCGCTCCCGACCAGGGTATTTTTGTGGATGTCAATTAGTGATATCTGGCGGTTCTAACGATGTGACATTCAAAGTGAATGGTGGCCAGGTGTTGTAAAGTAAATTCAAACCTCAAGTCTCATCAACCGAGAAATGACAAAAATCGGGCAGGCAGCATGGCTATGTGGGTCGCTCCCATTAGGGTGTATAATCACCTGTCTAGAGAAATTCCATTTTCTTCTTAAATCTATATTTGATTTTGTCCCTTTTCGGGAGGCGGTTGCTGATCCCAAGCGTCGGTGATTTACATTCGATACACTCAAGCGAAATGAGTGTTCGGTCTTGTGTGGGCCGGGTTGCAAGACATTCTTGTTGAACCCAGTGTATTTTCCTCTAGAGATACACTATCGGCAGGTGGTCCCATACCTTGTCAAGATTGGAATCCAATATCCAATAAGTTCCCGCGGTTTTTAATTGTATACTATATATGTGGAGCGTGAGATGCAAGCGTTCCGCTAGATTGTTAATTATTTGTATTTATATATTATGATAATATCAGAATAAGTTATGATTTCAAAAATGTTTTGGGTTATAGTAAGGTAAAACATGTCCGTGTTTATGTGTGGGCTGGTCTTACTATTATCCTTTGATTTCATAAAGGATTTTTCAAAGTTAAACAAGTTGTGTGTTCTGTGATTTATCACCGAAAGTATTCCAGACTGACCCGGTGTATTTTGCTTTTCCTCAAATGTGCTTGGGTCAGACCCAGTATATTTCAAGGTTAGGTTCACTTGGAGTTTCAGGAGCTGGAAGCAGGAGGCTTCACCGCTAGTTATATAAAGTTATTATTCCGCTGTGTCTGATGTATGTTGTACTCTGATGGTTGGTATGTATATACAGTTCTTTTGTATAAAAATATTTATTATATTTTATTCGTTCCGCTGTGAAATTCTGATGTGTTGTTCTTCTTCTTTCTTCTATTCTAATACTTCTTTCTTTCTATTTCTCACCCTCTAAATTCTTTCTAATAACAATCTGGGATTCGATACTTATGTTTTTGGCAAGTAATATGGGTTTATGTATTATTGTCGAAAATTCGAGAGTCGAATTTTTCCTGTGTCGTTATAGTGGTATCAGAGCTATTGGTTTAGTGATAACCTTGGCTATGTGGCGTGACTCGATAGAGATGGGGTAAGTAACGCCCTAGATTGAGTTTGAGTATATATATGAGAGCGCGTATTTGTAATTTGATATAAAAAATTATTGAAATTATTTTTTCCCAATTTATTTTATAATAAAATAAAAGTGATGATTATTTTAATATGGGCAATATTGATTGGGGTGATATGTTTGGATTGTGTTGTTGGTTGCTTGAATATGAACCTGAACATGAATCGATTTGGTTTAAAACCAATATGAAATGAATAAGTTGGATAAATCAATCCAAAATTAATAAATCCGAAAGGATAATCAAGGATATAAATGAATTGCTAAGACGAGGTTATAATCTCATGTGGATTGAATTGTGTATAAACTAGTTGGATTGTATGATATGGATGATATGGATAATGTGGATATTTTGAAATTAATTGATATTGTTTTGGGGACTAATGAAATTCATTTGAGTTGAGAAACAGGTGCAGAAGAGCCGATTCAACTTTAAAATCCATCCAATAGAAATTCTAAAGTTAATTGAATCCAGTTTCAATACAGCTGCATAATTACTAAGAAAGCTCAAGTATAAATTATCGCATATCGCATAATAACGCTCGCAAAAAGGTACGCCTACGAAAATATGAAATTTTGGATTTTGTTTGGGTTTTGAGTTTGGATTTTGATTTTTCCGACCGTGTTGGTCGAGGTATATTTATTTCTTGAACCTGCGATATTGCAGATGTCCTCCGTGCAGGGGAGACTCTGCCAAAAAAATTCCAAAAATTTAAGGTGTTAGAATTTTTTTTTAGATTTTTGGGAAATTCTTTTATTTGAATTAAATTGGTTTTAAAACCGATTAGATTTGTTTTGGAAATAAAATCGATATTTAAATTTATTATTTTTATAAAGATAATTGAGACGACCCGATTTCCCGTTCTCACGGAAACAAGGTTATCTTTTGGAATATAACACAGAAACAGATAATAGCAGAACAGAATTAAATAAATACACCAGATATGAACAACAGAATATACTGGATAAAAGTAATCATCAGAGTTACACAGTATACAGGATCTTACTTAGTACAAATACAGTTCAGCTATACATAAATGTCTACAGCGGAAATAAACAAAATATGTACAATAGGAGCTGAACAGCATAAAAAGAAATAAATGATAGAATCCATCTTCAGCTCCAGCTATCCAGAAAGAACCAGCTAAACCTGAATACAAGGCTGCCCGTGTAGAAAAAGGGGCACCCGAGTTTGAGAGTGAAACAAACTACGAGTCAGTCATGGGACTGGTATGAGAAATCCACTCAACACATATATAATTGGCTAATCACAGGACCACGCCACTTTCGTGGAACGGGTTTTCTCCATTGAATTGCCAGTGCTTTAAAACAAATCTTTCTTTTAAACATCGCTATGCTTTTTATAAAAATGAAGCCGTTATAAGACTCAGTTCCCATCACACAATGCAACGCAAACCGGAGGATAGAGTTTTACCTTATAATGGCCAAAATATGTTTGATACGAATAAAACAAAGGCATTTGGTATTATTGCTAGTGTCTATATGTTTTGAAAACAATTTCAAATCATAACTATCAATCATAGACGACATGAGCGTCCCATGCCACTATGTCGCCAAATATATATACAATCGAAACCGCATCGTCACGTATTTGGAAATTGGATTTCCGTCATGAACCAAGGCAAAAGATAGTCCTTACCGAATTCGAGACGCTCTAGCCCGCCCCTCAGGAACAGCCGCAACTGCCCCTTGGATCGTCAGGGCCGGTCCACCGATGTGGATTATTATGCCTGAACACTACGTCTCCCCGCCCTTTGGGGCGTAAACGAGCCAACGAATGACTCCATCGGACCCGGATCGTCCGATCAAACCGAGGCGCCTCGCAACAGCAACAACCACATAGGTGAAAAGTATATAAATGTCAGGGCTGGTAGGTCACTGACACCACCCTAGCTAGAAAGAAACGCAGGCCCTCCCTGATGTCCTCCCCCGTTTTAGGTTCATACCGGGGTGTGAGGCTCACGAATTCACGTTATACACAAAGCTACGCCACACAGGCGGTGCTTTGATCATCACCACAAGACCTTGCTTTTCAACAGAAGCCCTGATCACTGCATCTTAGCATGCCACATAGGCAATTCACACCGTGCAACTGATGGCTATCAATCACACAGAACAAATTCCAATGTCGGACACACAGTCCATTTACAAGTCCGTTCTGGGTCTGAACGAAACCGGAGGCACTAAATACCTCGCAAACCCTTCGATCAACACGTACGTCTGAACGATCACCACTCATTATCCATATTTCGGGATGCCTCCCAATCAGGACCTCGGTTACCATCCAAACGAGGTGAAGATCTCCGGTCTTCGACCATCGTCTTCTTCTTCGACTTTCAATCGTCGATCAATTATTTGAAATGAGAATTAACTCGGCTTTTTCAAATAATTCACGTATATTTAGAATTTCAATTCGATTTATTTCAATGGTTAAATTATTCGACAACACCAATTTTGTTCTTTAATGTAATTTTCACATCAAACACATTCAACCATCAAACATCACATAAATCAAGCAAATTCAGTTTATTTCCATTCCATATCGCTTACGATATTTTATAACTATTTATCGCTATTTTTATTTATTTTAAAATAGCCGTTTTATTCAAAACGACGCTTCGGGCCATAAGGCGGCCGTGGCGCTGTTTTTCTTCAGATTTGATTTACACATATCTGAAAATCTAACCGTTGGATCTTCACAAAATTTACATCATTAGAAAGGTCTTTTCAAAACGAATCCAATGGTTCCAGTTTCGGGAAAATCCGACGGTCGGATCTCCCGGTACAATCGTTTGAAATTTCGATTTCAAAATACGAACTGCAGCGTCGTTATTCGATTAAATATAATTATATTTATATATATAAATAAATATAATCGTTTCTGGCGCTGTTTTTCTTCAGATTTGAATTAAACATTCCAGACAATCCAACCGTTGGATTTTTACAAGGTTGGTGCCGTTGGAAATATTATTCCAAGGCGAACCCGACGGTTGAGGTTTCGGGAAAATCCAATGGTCGGATTTCCCGCACTAGTCGTTTGAAATCACGGTTTCAAAATACGAACTGCACGGCTTCGTTTCGTTTTAATTTTATTTATATTTATATATTTATATAAATATAGTTCATTCAACAATTTCAATATCGTTTTCACTTCAAAAAAATTTCTAACACCTTAAATTTTGGAAAAATTTCGCCATAACCTCCCCTGCACCGGGAGCGTCGGGAAATCGCAAATAGCGTCCCGGTCCTTCTAATCTCAAAAAGAAAAAGAAAAAGCCAAGCGGCTAGCCAACAGGCTCAAAATCATCACCCAAACAAATCAGTAAATGTGTACCTATTTGTCGGGCACAAATTTTATTCCTCTTCTCTAGCCCTTTTGCTATAACCTGTTCAATGAATATGCATGTACATATATATACAGTCCATATCATTTTTCATTTTCTATTCAACTTCATATTTGATTTCTATTTGGTTTAAAAACACCATTCATTCTAACGTTACATAAATAGGTGCAAATCATTTCATTAGCTAATTAATGAATATTTCAACTCATATATGTTTATTTTGAACAAGTGGCTATTTTTAACACTTCACATTTCAACGATTTATGCATACAATAAAAATGTGATTTTTATTGTAAAACAATTCATTTCAAAACACTATTTTTCTATATAGTTCATATAGTCGATAAAAGGTGATTTTTATTATCAAACAATTTATTTCAAAATATGAATACCATTCAACACATGAATTTCTAAACAACGAATGAATATCAATCTAACACATGAATGTTTTCTATAGTTTCTATATATAGATAAAAATGTGATTTTTGTTATCGAACAATTTATTTCAAAATATGAATACCATTCAACACATGAATTGCTAAACAACGAATGAATATCAATTCAACACATGAATGTTTTCTATAGTTTCTATATATAGATAAAAATGTGATTTTTGTTATCGAACAATTTATTTCAAAATATGAATACCATTCAACACATGAATTTCTAAACAACGAATGAATATCAATTCAACACATGAATGTTTTCTATAGTTTCTATATATAGATAAAAATGTGATTTTTATTATCGAACAATTTATTTCAAAATATGAATACCATTCAACACATGAATTTCTAAACAACGAATGAATATCAATTCAACACATGAATGTTTTCAATAGTTTTTATATATAGATAAAAATGTGATTTTTATATTTTAAAACGCGAATACCATTCAACACATGAATTTCTAAACAACGAATGAATATCAATTCAACACATGAATGTTTTCTATTCAATGAATAAATATAGTTTAAGCAGATGAAAATAATTCAAACACACAAATATTATTCAAAATTTCGGCAGCATAACGGCAGGGTAGTTACACCGGCACCGTCCCTAGTACGGCTCCTCGCTCTACCTTAAAACCTCGCGGTTTTTGACAATGGGGATCATGCATCTAGTTCGCACGCAGGCGGCATGTATATATTTATTTCATTTCCACAAACTAATCCTATGTGGTTTCAACCAAATATTTCACAATCACCAATGGGTATTTTTCAACTGCAATCAACCAATATCCATCACAAAACAATCCCAAACAATCATTCAATTTTCACAACAATTTCAACCAATAAATATCGTCCATGGTTTGTGGACGAGGGGCGTATATATATATATATATATATATATATATATATATATATATTTATATATAGCTATTCACTTTCATTTTCAACACTCATATATAATATATATTTTTTTATCAGAAATCTCACCAATAGCTATCCAACTTTACGACACTTCCTTTAAAGAAATCTTCGCCTTTTGTCGCTTTCGCCCGTATTCTCTACACATGTAAAAATCGAATTTTTACGATGCTATTCAATATATAAAAATATGATTTTTACTTCGGCTTTATATATATAAAAATCTGATTTTTACTTTCGACTTTCGATATATAAAAATATGATTTTTCCTTTTAAATTCCTAATCTCCTTCTAGTTTATAAATCATTTTAAAATCAGTTTTAAAATGTTTTTCAAATCAGTTTTTAAAATTATAAAAATCAGTTTAAAATACTAAAACAAAAATAGTTTTTAATATTTTAAAACAAAAATTAGTTTTTATTTTACAGAATAATAAATGAAAATAAAATAAAACGACTTACAGAGGGGGGGGTTTCTGGTGGCGGTCGGCGGTGGAAGGATCGTCGGCTGGGGGGGGGTTTTCTGGTGGCGGTCGGCGGCTTCAGCTTCGCGAGCGAGGGAGGGCTTCAGCGGATCTCGAGCGATCTGGGGGGGGGGGGGGCTCAGGCGGAGGCGTCGATGTCTGGGGGCGGCGGCGATTTGCTCGCGATGGAGGGAGGAGCGGTCGGTCGGTCGACGAGGGTTTTCTTCTTTTTTTTTCTGTTATTTGAAACGGGGGGGGGGGGGGGGGCAAGCAGGAGATAAAAGGGGGAAAAAGTAGATTTTTTTTTTATTTATTTATTAAATTTAGCAAAAAGTTGACTTTTACATATGACCTCGAAACGAGGCCCACCGCCTGTCGTCCATAGCGTTTCACCCCCATTCCGAACACAATGGGATATGTATCGCAAGCTGATTCGATTGTTACAATCAGTTTTCTTTTGAATTTACATTTAAATCACTATATTGAATTTTAAACGTACATTTCGAATTACTGGGGCCACATACTAACTAGAAAAAATCTCGAAAAATATTTTCTAGCTTCGTATTGACGATACGGTCCTAACAAAACTAATTTCGTCTAATTCTGAGACCGTAGGAAAAATGGCCAATTTCCAGTCGATTAAATTCAACAGAAACTGGTCAAACGCGTTTTCTTTTGCCACGCTCACATATTGATTCGAAAAATTATGAAATTTGAAATCTAGCAATAACTTGACACTGCGGACCCAACAAAAGTGGTTTCGTCGAAATCCGAGGTCATCTGCAAAATGTCCATTTTTGAGGGCCTGAATTCCATAGCGACTATTCAGAATTTTCAACTGGACATATCTTTTGATTCCCGCTATCAAATTCCCATTGGTTAGATTCGTTAGAAAGATATTACCATTTAGATCCAAATGTTTTTGGTTTCACTAAAATCCGGATTGTTTTGAAATCGAATTATCGAACTACCGCGCCATTTTCAATTCTATATATAATTATAATTAATTATATTGGTTTTCAAATGTCGATTTCAACTCAGTTTTCATCGCCATTATTTAAAATATTTATTTTAAATATTTAAAATCCATTATTTTAGCCAATTTAAAATTTTTAAATTGGTTCAGATTTTCTGGGTCGTTACAATCTCCCCCACTTAAAACTTTTCGTCCCCGAAAAGGAACAAAGTCGAAAGTGGTTTGATAAATCTACGATCACACAATACAACAACCAATTTGTTTCTAACCTTCAGAGTATAGAATAAATAGTGCACATCCATGGGAAGAAAATAGCAACAGAATAGAGAATTAAATGGTAATGCGAAGTATGGTAAATGTACCTTGCACCGGAGTCAATCAGAGATATCTACTCGGCATCTAGGATAAGCTTTCTGAATGCTCTCCTCAGTTTCCCAAGTACAATCTCGCGGATCTCCACTCCATTGCACTTTGACTAAGTGAACCTTCTTGTTCCTCAGCTCTTTGGTTTCTTTGCCGATAATCTTTAGCGGCTCTCGTCTCACAGCTAATTCTGGAGTAATTTCAATATCCTGCTGAGCTGCTTCTTCCACGATCAAGTCTGGATCATGAACGTGCTTTCGAAGTTGAGATATGTGAAATACATCATGAACTCCAGGCAACCAGTCAGGCAGTTTGACCCTGTAAGCGAGAGTTTCAATCCGTTCCAGAATAGGAAACGGACCAATAAATTTAGGCGCTAACTTTCCAGTTTTACCGAACCTGATAACTCCTCTCATCGGCGATACTTTCAAATATACATAGTCGCCAACTTCAAAGGATATATCTCTTCTTCTTCTATCGGCATAGCTCTTTTGTCGGCTTTGAGCGGCGAGTAATCGCTTCTTAATAAAATCGACTTTGTCGGCAGCTTCTCGAATCATATCAGGACCCAACACAAGTCTATTTCCAGGCTCGACCCAACAAGCAGGAGATCGGCACGGTCTACCATATAATGCTTCGAATGGCGACATTGTCAGGCTTGCCTGATAGCTGTTGTTATAAGAGAATTCAGCCAAATGCAGATGGTCTTCCCATGATCCACCGAAATCTAGAATACAAGCCCGCAATAGATCTTCTAAAATGCGATTCACCCTCTCAGTCTGACCGTCTGTCTGAGGATGATAAGCGGTGCTCATGTTTAACTTCGTTCCCAGTTCGACTTGAAATGCCTCCCAGAATTTACTAGTGAATATCGTATCTCTATCACTTACTATGCTGAGCGGCACTTCATGTAGTCTAACTATTTCCCTGAAGTATATCTGCGCCAGACTCTGAGCAGTTCTGTTTGATCTGACAGGTATAAAATGGGCGGTCTTCGTGAAACGATCTACGATCACCCAAATACTGTCATTTCCTTTTCTGGTTCTGGGCAAACCATCAATGAAATCCATAGAAATATGCTCCCACTTCCAACCAGGAACTTCCAGTGGTTGTAATAATCCAGCCAATTTCTGTTGGTCGCTTTTAACTAGCTGGCAAGTAGAGCATCGACTAACATATATTGAGATGTCTCTTTTTAACGACTTCCACCAGAATGTGCGTTTGATGTCGTTATACATTTTATTCACACCTGGATGGATACTGAGCTTAGATTTGTGGCATTCATCGAGCACTTCTCTTCTTAGTTCAGGAATTTCTGGAACGCAAATTCGCCCTTCTAACCTCAGAATCCCTTCGCTGTCTAACTGGAAATCCGAAGCATTGCCTTCACGAATTCGCTGACTTATTCCTTTGATAAATTGGTCTTCTTCTTGGAGAGCCGATATCTTATCTATCAACAAGGTCGCAATGATGAAACTGGCGATCATCTCATTCTTTCGGCTTAACGCATCGGCCACAACATTGGCTTTTCCTGGAGTATATATAATTTCAAAGTCATATGCCGCAAGAAACTCCAGCCAACGCTGCTGCCTCAAATTTAAGTCCTTCTGAGTAAACAGATACTTTAACGACTGGTGATCTGTAAACAGTTCAAATCTCTCGCCCAGAAGATAGTGTCTCCAGATTTTCAAAGAGAATATGATAGCCAATAACTCAAGATCATGAGTTACATAGTTTTTCTCGTGTGGCTTCAGTTGACGGCTAGCATAGGCAATCACTTGGCCTCTTTGCATTAACATTGCGCCAAGGCCTTCTCTAGAAGCATCAGTCCAGACCTTTAGATCTTGGTTTCCATCGATGATGGTTAACACTGGAGCTGTGGTCAATCTCAACTTTAGCTCTTCGAAAGCCTCCTCGCTCTCTTGAGTCCATTTGAACTTAGAATGCTTCTTTGTAAGCTTCGTTAAGTGACCAGATATCTTCGAAAAGTCTTTAACGAACTTCCGCACCATTTTCAATTCTATATATAATTATAATTAATTATATTGGTTTTCAAATGTCGATTTCAACTCAGTTTTCATCGCCATTATTTAAAATATTTATTTTAAATATTTAAAATCCATTATTTTAGCCAATTTAAAATTTTTAAATTGGTTCAGATTTTCTGGGTCGTTACAATAATGGGTTGTAGTGTTCTTTCTACCTTAGCAATTTCGAGGACGAAATTACTTTAAGGGAAAAGGAATGTAATGTCCCGTATTTTCTGGCCATTTTATTGAAATATCTTGTTCATTTAAAATATTGGTTTGAATTTAAATAATCGATATTTACCATTTTATTTTGAATATTTAATTATATTAATAATATAATGATATTTTAATTTCAGCATATTTGGGAAAATGTTAATTTTGCAATATAACGTGACCGGGCGATTTTAAATGGTTTAATATGGTTTGTATTGAAATTTTCGTGGCGATTTCGTTATTAAAACGATGGTTGAACGTTAAATTTATAATTACATTGTAAATCGAGCTGCAGTGGCGCGGTAGTTCGTAAATTAGCGTTTTGAACTTTAAACGGCTGTATAGGGCCCACTGCTAGTTATATAAAGTTATTATTCCGCTGTGTCTGATGTATGCTGTACTCTGATGGTTGGTATGTATATACAGTTCTTTTGTATAAAAAGATTTGTTATATTATATTTTATTTGTTCCGCTGTGAAATTCTAATGTGTTGTTCTTCTTCTTTCTTCTATTCTAATACTTATTTCTTTCTATTTCTCACCCTCAAAATTCTTTCTAATAACAATCTGGGATTCGATACTTGGGTTTTTGGCAAGTAATACGGGTTTATGTATTATTGTCGAAAATTCGAGCATCGAATTTTTCCCAGGTCGTTACAATGACATTTTAATTGCTAACAATTTCATTATTTTCACTGGTAATATAACAATTTGGGGGTATCACGATGTAATATACATATGCTAACAAATATGAATCAATCAAACTTCAGATTAAACCCTAAATCAATTAATATCTAAAAAACTAGGTTTATAGAAATTACCGATTTAGGAGAGCAAGGAGAGTGGAGATGGGTTGGAGATGGAGCAATACGGCGCCGGAGGTGGTAACCTTGGTGGTTGGACCGGCAGCAGCTCGTTGGAAGGTGCGAAAATGGCGGAAGGAGGAGAGTTTTGGTGAGTTGGGGAAGAAATGAAACCCTCGGCTTGCTGTTCTGGAGTATGTCCGAAAATTTCCAACAGCTTCCAACGACCGCCAACAGCCTTTGTTCTATTGGTTTTCCAACGGCTTCTAATGGTCCCTTAATTGTCGTTGGCGATCATTGGAAAAGGGGCGTTGGAATAGAATGTTCATCTAGTAGTGAACGGGCCGCTACTAACCATTGGAAATATTGTTGACGACTGTCGAAAATGGGGTGTGGCTATATATTGTAGTTCTAACAGAATTACTACTGTTAAATGCTGCTAAATACAGATAAGTTTTATTTTTTTAAATCTAGAATAGTGTCCCTCCGAAAAAAAAAACAAACTAGCAGTCATATACAATTAATGTTCATATATTAATCTCCACGCACAAAATTTTATGCATGAACTATACAATTACGATACGTTTGTGGTAAGCAGTTAATGAGGACCATTTTGTCGTGGTATTTAAACAAAACTGAAATTCAAAGGAGTACGCATTTGCGGTGTTAGACGTGACATTTAAATAAGGTATATTTAAATACAGTACTTCAGTGTACATGTTAAACAGTGTATTTTACTTTATGGGTTAAACAGGGTAATTATGAGTTAATCGAGGTAATTAAGGGAATTAAAAATGAAAATGTTGATGTCGAGCACATCCAATGTAAACAATAAGGTGATGTTTGGTTTAAAACATATTTTGTGTTTTGAATTTTCAATATTGATAACAAAACATAAGAAAAGGTAAGGGACGACGGAAGGAGTGAAAGAGCGATGGAGGGGACCACGTAAAAGAGAGAGAGACGACGGAATGGTAGATTATCTATTTTTCTTGCGTTACTTACCGGAATATGGAAAACAAATAAAAGTTGTTTTCTTTTTTGTGTGTTAACTTGGGCGAAAACTAAAAACAAAAAAGTGTAAACCAAACACCCCCTTAGTTTTTCACTCCTAAAGAAATATGTAATTTGCTAGGGTTATGTTTTTGACGTAACCTAGGCAAAAATTGCCTTCTAATGCAACCTTACATCATGATATTTAAAACTTCTATCATTATTACTGCTTTTTTTTCCTTGTTATTATTTCTAAAATTGAGTAGATAGATGATGGAAGTACATATAGTCGATCTATAGACAAGTATTGAGTTTGTTTTATCTCACATCTAAATTAAAACTTCTAACAACTATATATACAATAATGCTTCGGATTAGCAGTCGGATTTGATCCTTTCTGATTTGTTGGATTTTGATTCACGACATAGTTTCCATTAAATCTGAAAAAGCATATGGGGCTGTGTAACCAACTTTCTCACAAATTTGGCACTTGGGTCGATTGTTGTTGTTGTTCCATCTGCCCATGCCTCTGCCTCTGCCCGTGCCCGTGGATTGGTTGACCGCCTCTATGAAAGGTTTGATCATTTTTAACGTTTTGATTTTTACCCTTATTGCTGCTTGCTGCATAGTTGACAGTAATGTCCCTATCTTGAGATCTTTTACTTTCAATTCTTACTTCATGAGAATATAGAATTTAATGAACATCATCTACTGATAAAAATTCCTTTTGTGAAGCAATAAATGCCTCGACTGCTTCATATTCTTCAGTTAAACCATTTAGAATAACAAAAATTTATTCAAAATCTTTATGCCCAACAGCCTCTAACATATCACATATAGATTTAATCTTGTTTAGATACTCTCTCATAGTGATGTTTTCTTTCTTGACTGTGTGAAATTGCCTTTTGTAAAACATAACTTTGGCATAAGATTGATTATTGAATTTTTTTTTTTTTCCGATAGTATGCCAAATTTCACTGGCAGTTTTGCAACCTATAACTTGGGGTAAAAGCTTTTCACTAATGGATGAAAGTAGTCATGCACTGATAAGTCTATTTTGCCTATGATATTTATTGGATTTTTCATTAAGAACTACATTGTTGGCTTGATCAGTAATGAATTTCTGTGGAATGTTGATGGGCATGTTAGGGTTTTCGTATAGCTGTGTCTATCTGAAGTTTCCATAACATGTAGTTGTTATCATCGAGTTGTAATGTTATTAATTGAGATTGTGGGCTGACAACTGCCTTGATCGAATTATCTGCAGGAGTATTGGTCGTATTCCATCTAATTGATGCATCTGAAGTCCCTTCTAAATTATTGTTCGACATGATGAACAACTGAGATCAGGATAAAGCTGAAGAAAGATTAAGAACAGGGGTTAAGAGAATCAAGAATAGGGACTTAAGGCTTGCAGAAGCAACCAACTGATTCAAAATGATGTTCACGAATACTGATTGAATCTATGGACGGCTCTGTTAACTGAAAGCAAAACAAAGCAAACTCCATAGTATAACATTATGAGCAAAACATTATGAGCAAAAACAAAGCAAACTCCATAGTATAACAGGATTTTATTCAGCCACTATTGTGCTAGACGAGAAAACTCCATAGAAAAGAAAACTGCAGCAGTATACTAGCTAGAACAAAATGCAACAAATTATATACTTTAAACCAGGGAAAAGAATATCATAAATTGCATTATATGTACTTCCATCAATACTAACAAACTTCTAACAAAATGTACGAGAAAAGAAGACTGTGATGTTGGTTTCTTTATTTTAAAAAACTTGCATTATATATATGATAACTTGGGCAGAATTATTTAAACTTCGATCCAAATATAATTTCTAACAACTATATATACAATAATGCTTCAATCAATATACTGTATAATATATAGCACAATCAGGCACTTGTCTGCTGTCTGTAGCAGGTTCGAGTTTAAGATGTGCTTTGAGTAAAAAAAAAAGCTATATAAAAGTGTTGTTTTTACCACGGTAGTATTATTAATTACACATTTTGTGATATACTGACAACGCTATATCTTTGTCTTTTCTTTATAATTAAAGTCGAAACTAAAACACGTTGAAAGATAACGAACAAAGGGAATATTTTAACTGTAGCCGAGAGTTGGAGAATGGGTCACCCACCTTGTTTCCTGCTACTGTTAACTGAAAGCAAAAGGTCTTAAAATATTTTAGAGTCTTTCTTTAATCTAATTGGTAGGAAGGAACAGGATTACAAGATTTATATGTTATTACATCTGAATTGTTATGATTACAAGCATTAAAATTAGAGTTCGATTCTCTGTTTAATTGTGGACATCATAGATATATATTCAATAAACGAACTGACATATGAAGAAGATGAAGATCAATATGAATAACCTACTGACTTGTCCTACTATGAACTCTTAGCACAAAATTATTCTTAGGCGGCCGTAAAGCCAGGCTACATCAGGCTATGTCAATATACTGTGCTTGATTGAGGACGATAACCGGGAAGTCTTAATATCATGGCAGGGCGCAGCTGTGGAAAACCATTTTAGTTGAACTCAGAAGAACGACACGACGGAATGGTATATTCAGACCAGCTTGCCTGATTCCAATGGTAATCTCAGATTGTATCGTACAGGCTGTTTGTATGTCATATTCTGCTGTACATCATCGATGGCGACATGCATGTTATTTTATGTGAAAAAAATTCTTTTTGTACATGCTGTGATTTGAATATTAGGTTGTTCGTTGCATCCCACCCAGCCATGATAAATTTGTAGCAGCATTAAGTACAATACCGATCAAGAAAATTTGTGACTGGCAAGGAATCACCTGCGATAACAGAACTGGACATGTCATCAGTTTAAATCTTCAATATCCTTACGATTGGTCCGATGATGAAGTCAAAAAACCCAGTGAAAGTAAGTTGAATCCTTCACTTGTTGACATCTTTGAACTATCTTCAAATGAAGTCAGTAGACTTATCTGCTGCTTCTGATTGGTTTCATGACATTACCCAACTGCCTTTGATTTCCACTAATTCATTTGAGTACAATGGATTATCCAGCATTCCTCTGACTATGCCACCATTGAATAATTTTTCTTATCTTCAAAGATTTACTTTGTGGGGAAATGAATTGAATTCAACCGTTCCTAGTTGGTTGTTTTATAACATTAGCAGTCTTGAAATTTTGTCACTTGGTCATTGTGGACTCTATGGAGAGCTTCCACTTTTTTCTGGACAAGATAGCAGTCTTAAATATATGAATATGTCAAGAAACAATTTTGATGGAGCTGTTTTCAGGCATTTAGACAAGCTTCCACTCCTGGAAGAATTGGACTTGGGGTCTAACAATATTAATGCTTCCATCTCAAAAAATTTATGGAACCTTACGCATCTAAT
>CM060913.1:935724453-935754453 GCA_030737875.1 Allium sativum | reverse complement strand
GTCCTCCATGAGGTCCTCTCCCGTTTCTGGTTCATACCGGGGTGTGAGGGTCGCGAATCAACGTTATACACAAAGTTATGCCACACAGGCCGTGCTTTGATCGTCAACCACAAGACTTTGCTTTTCAACAGAAGCCTTGATCATCTGCCACTTAGGCATGCCACATAGGCAATTCACTCTATGCGACTGATTTCTATCGATATATAACCTCTGAGCTCGTACGTCTCAGAGAAGGGCGTTAAGCAAGAGAATAAATTCTCCGCCGCCAAATAGATATATATTTAATAGAGATCAATCAGCACAGAACAAAATCTAATGTCAGACACACAGTCCATTTACAAGTTCATTCTGGGTCTGAACGAAACCGGAGGCACTATATACCTCGCATATCCATCGATCTCCAAGTACGTCTGGACGATCACCACTTATTATCTATATTTCGGATGCCTCCCAATCAAGACATCAGTTATCATCCAACCGAGGTGAAGACCTCCGGTCTTCAACCACCGTCTTCATCGTCGACTTCTTATCACCGATCAATTATTTGAAATGAGATTTAACTCGGCCTTTTCAAATATTTCACGTATATTTAGAATTTAAATCAATTCATTTCGATGGTTAAATTATTCGACATCAATAATTCTGTTCTTAATTGTAATTTTCACGCCAAACACATTCAGCCATTAAATATCCAATAAACCAGGTAAATTCGGTTTATTTCCATTCCATATCATTTATAATATTTTACAACGATTTGTCGCTATTTTTATTCATTTAAAAATAGCCAATTCATTCAAACGACGCTTCAGGCCATAACGCGGCCGTGGCACTGTTTTTCTTCAGATTTGATTTACACATATCTGAAAATCTAACCGTTGGATCTTCACAAATTTTATATCATTAGAAAGATCTTTTCAAAACAAATCCAACGGTTTTAGTTTTGGGAAAATCCAACGGTCGGATCTCCCGGTACACTCGTTTGAAGTTTCGATTTCAAAATATGAACTGCACCGTCATTATTTGATTTATTTTAATTATATTTATATATATATAAATAAATATAATCGATTCGGGCGCTGTTTTTCTTCAGATTTGAATTAAACATTCCAGACAATTCAACCGTTGGATCTTTACAAAGTTGGTGTCGTTGAAAGATATTTCCAAAGCGAACCCAACGGTTTCGGTTTCGGGAAAATCCGATTGTCGGATCTCCCGCACTAATCGTTTGAAATCGCGGTTTCAAAACACGAACTGCAGCTTCGTTATTCGATTTATTTTATTTATATTTATATATATACATAAAAATAATTCATTCTTCGATTTCAAAACCATATTCACTTCATATCTTTGATAAAAATGATATTTTTATCCAACAGCTATTTATTTCAACACATGAATTTTGTTTCGACACATGAATTCCTATTCAACACATGAATTTTATTTCAACACATGAATTTCTATTCAACATATGAATTTTATTTCAACACATGAATTTCTATTCAACACATGAATTTTATTTCAACACATGAATTTTATTTTTAACAGTTCATATATATAATAAAAATGTGATTTTTATTGTAAAACAATTTATTTAAAAACACGATTATTTTATATAGTTTATTCATAAGGTAAAAATGTTATTTTTGGTGTTAAAACAATTTATTTAAAACACTAATATTTTATATAATCTATATATATGATAAAAATGTTATTTTTATTTTCCAAAGAATTTATTCAATACATGAACTTCATTCAACACATGAATTTTATTCAACACATGAATTTCTATTTCAACACATGAATTTTATTTCAACACATGAATTTTATTCAACACATGAATATGAATCAAACACAGAAATATTTCAGAAAATTTCGGCAGCATAACGGCAGGGTAGTTAAAACCGGCACCGTCCCTAGTACGGCTCCTCGCTCTACCTTAAAGCCTCGCAGCTTTTGACAATGGGGATTTTCAATATCTAGTTCGTATGTAGACAAATTTTCCCATATACTAATCCTATTAGGATTTCAACCACAATCAATCATTTCAAATCAACCATTCATGATATTCACCAAATTTTCACATCAACCAATAATCCAAACAATATCACAACCAATATATATCGTCCATGGTCTGTGGACGAGGGGAGTATATATATATATACATATATATACGTATATAACTATATTTCGATTTCATTTCAATATCATTTCAATTTATTTCAACGCATATATCACTTTTACAACGCATATATAACTTATGCATCAAACATACAACTTATACAACGCTTATACATGAGGTGTACAACGCTTATATAACTCATACATCGACTATATAATTTATACATCGTTGTTTCCATATCGTTTATCATTCAGATATCTCACGTTAGGTTCCACTCCACCAAAAATTGTAGAAGGCTCAGAAAAATATGCGATCTCTTCTAAAATGTAGAAGACGTCCGCACGAGTCCACTGTCTCTTGTTTCACTGAATTTCGACAAGAAACGAAAATGATATGATTTTTACAGTGAAATCATAAACCGTAGCGCTTTAAAGTGCTATAGAATAATTAAAATAATATACTGTCGTTACCTCCACAATATCTTCAAAACTAGGTTTTAGTTTTTCGTGAAATCCGCGAAGCTAGGGGCAATTGGCCAGCACTACTGCGCAGGGCGTCGAGAGGGCTTCCAGGCGAGGGTGGTGGGGTCCAGTTCGATCTGGGCTATCGGCGGCGGCGGCTCTTCAAATGTCAGCACTTCGGAGGAGTGATTCTCTTGACTCGCGCGACTATACGAGGTGCTCCAGGTATGGATTTGAAGCTCTTGTCGAGTTCTACGAAAACCTCAACTGGGTGGAGTGCTAATTTGGCGTGTGGAGGGAGTTAGAGAGGAGAGATGGGAAGAATCCCTTTCCGTCGTTCGTGAAAAGGGTATCGGGTTTGACCTAGGGAGAAGAAAGAACGTGATTGGTCGGGATTTTTTTTTATTTATATATTTTTAAAATTTCAAAAATACCCCTCATCTCATACGAACTCCAATCCAAACCCAACGACTATCATCTCTAGCTAAATACCACCATTCCGAACACAATGGGATATTTTTCGTAGGCCCATTTGACTGTTTCAGTCAGTTTCTCTTCAAATTAAAATATAAAACATTTAATATTTGTTTTGAACGTACATTTCAGTTTGATGGGGCTACACACTGCTCCCAAAAATACCAGAAAAATAAATCTAGCTATGTTTTGACGATACGGTCCCAACAAAACTAGTTTCGTCGAATTCTGAGACCGTTTGAAAAATGGCCATTTTCTGGTCGATCCAATTTAACAAAAATCGACCAAACACATTTTCCTTTGCCACGCTCACATACTAGCTTCAAAAATTATGAAATTTGAAACCTAGCAATAATTTGACACCCCGGATCCAACAAGAGTGGTTTCGTCGAATTCCGAGGTCGTTTGCAAAATGTCTATTTTCAAGGGCTATATATTCTCTATAGCGACCTTTCTGAAAATTCATTTGGCCATAACTTTTGATTCTTACTATGAAACTTCGATTTTTCAGATTCGTTAGAAAGATATTCACTAACAGATTTAAATATTTTTGGTTTCACTAAAATCTGTTTTATTTTGCACCCGGTACAGTCAGTCAAAGTTTGAATTCGAATTTTGAAACTGTCACGCCTTTTCAGTCCTTGTTTATAATTAAAAATAATTATATTCATTTTCAAACGTCGATTCAAACATACTTTTCTTCGTTATTATTTAAAATAATTTATTTTAAATATCTAAAATTCACTAAAATAGCCAAATTAAAAAATTTAAATTGGTTCAGATTTTCAGGGTTGTTACAATCTGCCCCACTTAAAACTTTTCGTCCTCGAAAAGGAACGAAGTCGAAAGTTGTTTAATTAACCAACTTAACTTTCATGCTGGCTTCCATTCTTCAACTTTTCAGTTTTTAAGAATTTTCAAATTCTTCAAAAATTTGGCTAACGCCCTAAATTTTCGAAAAATTTCGCCATAACCTCCTTTGTACGGGAGGGGTTTGGAAATTTATTGGGTCGTATTAGGTACCCAATAAATTCTAATAAGCATGCACATATTTATAGTGATATATTCCGGTGTCCATAGGGGAGTGTGTATACACCATTACTCCAGAGAATAAATTCTCGTCACCCTATAAATGGTTTTTTGTGCCTTAATGACCAAAGAGACGTGTTTATTGTCATCTCCAGACCCGTGTAGGGTTTTTATTAATCGTGCAATTTACCGTTACATTTTATATGGTCCATATCAGTCATCAGTTCAACCTGCAATATATAGTCATCGCCATACAAGCCTCTCGCTCGTATGGTAAATCTTCAACCTCGTCACACAAGCCCCAAATGCTTATGTGGTATATGATGAAGTATGCCCATCCTGAAGAAGTATGCCATGTAGTGTAGTTCAAAATTAATTGTTACTATCCTATGGCGACATTTATTATTACACACAGAATAACCAGCACTCTGCATCCAATGGCATTCACAGGAGTTGATATAATATTAAAATTGTGTATCCAACTCATTAAGGTTTACCTATTTGTCGGGAACGCAAATAAATTCTTTACACAACAGCTAATCCATTTACCTATTCAAACATATATAATGCATATGTATATATTTCTATCTATTTTTAAATCAGTTCAATACTTGATTTAATTGCATAGATTTACCATTATTCTCTTCTTGATTAAATTAACTATCTTTCTAATAATGTAATTAATCAAGTCCACTATCACACAACACAAACAACAATCAATTTGTTTTTAACTTTTCAAAAATATACTAATTAATTCATATACTCTTTTAAAATCATTCAGACTATAGAATCAAAAGTTTACATCCGTGAAAAGAAAATAACAACAAAGTAGAGAACAAAATGGTAATGCAAAATATGGTAAACGTACCTTGCACCAGAGTCAATCAGAGATATCCACCTTTCACTTAGGATAGGCTTTCTTAATACTCTCTTCAGTTTCCCAAGTACAATCTCGTGGATCTCCACTCCATTGCACTTTGACTAAGCGAACCTTCTTGTTCCACAGTTCTTTGGTTTCTTTGCCAATTATCCTTAGCGGCTCTCTTCTCACAGCCAATTCTGGAGTAATTTCTATATTCCACTGTGCTGCTTCTTCCAAGATCAAGTCTGGATCATGAACATGCTTTCGAAGTTGAGATACGTGAAATACATCATGCACTCCAGGCAAACAATCAGGCAATTGAACTCTATAAGCGAGATTTCCAATCCGTTCAAGTATAGGGAATGGACCAATAAATCTGGGCGCCAACTTCCCAGTTTTGCCAAATCGAATCACTCCTCTCATCGGAGAAACCCTTAGATACACATAGTCACCAACAGCAAATGCTAAATCCCTCCTTCTCGAATCTGCGTAGCTCTTCTGTCGGCTTTGAGCTGCTAGCAATCGTTTCTTAATGAAATCGACTTTATCCGCAGCTTCGCGAATCATATCTGGTCCCAATACAAGCCTATTACCAGATTCAACCCAACAAGCAGGAGATCGGCACGGTCTACCATACAATGCTTCGAATGGTGACATTGTCAGGCTCGCTTGGTAGCTGTTGTTGTATGAAAACTCAGCCAAATGCAAATGGTCTTCCCATGATCCACCAAAATCAAGGACACAAGCCCACAATAAATCTTCTAGAATGCGATTCACCCTCTTAATCTGACCATTTGTCTGAGAATGATAGGCGGTGCTTAGATTCAGCTTTGTCCCCAGTTCTACTTGAAATGCCTCCCAGAGTTTGCTAGTAAATATTGGATCTCTATCACTAACTATACTGATCGGCACTCCATGTAGCCTAACAATTTCCTTGAAATAAACTTGTGCCAGACTCTGAGCAGTTCTATTGGATCTGACAGGTATAAAATGGGCGGTCTTCATGAAGCGATCTACGATCACCCAAATACTGTCGTTTCCTTTCTTGGTTCTGGGAAAACCATCTATGAAGTCCATGGAAATATGCTCCCACTTCCAACCTGGAATGTCCAGCGGTTGCAACAATCCGGCAAGTTTCTGTTGGTCGCTTTTGACTAGTTGGCAAGTAGAGCACCTGCTAACATATATTGAAACATCCCTTTTCATAGCCTTCCACCAGAATGTTCGCTTGAGATCGTTATCATTTTGGTCACACCTGGATGGATACTCAGCTTGGACTTGTGACATTCGTCTACCACTTCCCTTTTGAGCTCGGGAATGTCGGGAACACAAATCCTTCCTCTCAATCTCAGGATCCTATCGTTATCTATTTGAAAACCCGAGGGTTTGCCTTTTTGAATCCTTCTGATCATATCCTTAATAAAATTATCATCCTTCTGAAGAATAGATATTTTGTCAATCAAGGAAGTCGTAATAATAAAACTGGCGATTATCACATTCTTTCGACTTAGCGCATCGGCCACAACATTGGCTTTCCCTGGAGTGTACAAAATCTCAAAATCGTATGCTGCAAGAAATTCTAGCCAACATTGCTGCCTCAGATTCAAGTCTTTCTGGGTGAACAGATACTTTAGCGACTGATGATCTGTATACAGTTCGAATTTCTCACCCAGAAGATAGTGCCTCCAGATTTTTAAAGCAAATACAATGGCTAACAACTCAAGATCATGAGTAACGTAATTTTTCTCATGCGGTTTCAGTTGACGGCTAGCATAAGTGTTAGACCAAATTTTGGTACTAACACCCAAATTCTATGTGAAATCCTCACAATCACAGATCACAGATAAAAAGTAGTAAAATAAGAGGAGACACACGGGATTTTTATAGTGGTTCGGCTCAATCCAAGCCTACATCCACTTTATTGTTTCTTAAATCCTAAGAAGCTATTACAATTGTTGTTTGTTTGTGGATTATACACGAAGTCCTCGTGTTTACAATGAAGAAGAGGAGATTAAAGGGAAGATTATACACGAAATCCTCGTGTTGTAATGTGGAATTCGACTTATAGGTTATGCAATAGCCTTGCGAAGAACCATAGTGGAAACCATGAAGAGTTAGAGTTCCAAAAGTCTCCAAAAAGATCCCTTCAAATGGCCACCTTGTGGTGTATTTATAGGCGGGGAAAAGCTGCTAGGGAGCTCAGGAGCGGATCGGTTCGGAGGGACACGTGGCGAGCTCCGAGGTGATCTCGGAAGTAGTGGAGGAGTGGTCTTCAGATCGTGCTAGGACAGGTGGAAGCCGATCCGAATTAATAGGAGACGGTTACTCCTTGAGAATAGGTCAAACTTGTGTGCAGGAAATGATACAGGCGAGTCGGTTCGGGTCCGAACCGAACCGGGGTGGAGCATCCGAACCGAAGACGTGATGTGCACTTCTGTGCAGTGTGCAAGGCGGGTCGGGTTCGGATGGTCCGATCCGAACCGAGGTGAGCTGGAATCCAAGTCTAAGCATCTTCGAAGTGTGGAGTCGGAGCAGGTCCGATCCGATCCGGGAGGTCAAGCCAATTTCCAAATTCCAAGTTTCACGTTCTGCATGCGTTCACGGAAACGGGCATAACTTTCAAACCGTAAGTCCGATTGAGCTGAACCAAAGCTCAATCTGAAGCTGATTCAGAGAGCTACAAGAGTTACGAAGCTTAGCTCCGTAATTGCTGATTTCGGGCCCAAAAAAGGTCATCTGATAGGAGTTCCGGGCCATTCTTTGTTTGTGATGCGACTTCAACCAAATCGCTTGCTGTCTTCTGACGGTATTTTCAACACTTGAGCGTATTATTGAGAAGAGATTCCATGTGCGACTGCTTTGACTAAAAATCGGGTCAACATTTTGCCCCTCAGAACATATCTTGCTGAATGAAGGAAGATGTGTTCTGGATAATCCAAGAAATCCAAGGCCACGCCGGGCCTGCCAGTTGCAAGTATAAACCATACCTGCGAAGAAGAGAAAGCAAACGGGTATGTCAAAACCTGACAAAACTGATTACACTTTCGAGCGTAAACCATGCTTGGGCGTTTGTTTGAGCATAAACCATACTCAAGGGACGATCGAATCATCCTGCCAAAACCTGACGAGGGACCTAACCTTCCAGGTATAAGCCATACCAGGAAGTTCAAACCGAGCATAAGCCATACTCGAGTTTTATTGAGTTCCTTTGCCAAATCCTGACAAGACAATAAGACATTCCAGAGTATAATCCATACTTAGAAATGTAGTGGAGTACAATCCATACTCATACCGAGATGGAGCTATACTTGCCAAAGCCTGACAAGATAGTCCGTCCCTAGGCACAATCCGTACCAAGGGTTTCGAGATAAGTATAAGCCATACTTTAGTTAAGATTGAGAATCTTGCCACAACCTGACAAGACACTTAAACTTGCCAAACATAATCCATGCTCGGGAAGTCCTCCCTTATTCAATTCAAAGTACAAAACCAAAGCAAAACTTGATTGGTTTGTCATCGAGTCCAGAGCACGTTTTGGAGCTAAATCCTAACCCCGAACGTGTGTACTCCGATTTAGCCAATCAGAAAACCTAAAGAAAGCAAAGAAACCTATCTTAAATCCTAAGAAATGCAAGAAATCCAGGTTGATCTCATCCAGATCAGTTGATGATGAGCCCACGAGAGCTCGGTCCAGGGTCATTCCCTCTTCGGGAGGCAGGTGGTGGTAGCGCGGGCGCAGGCGCTATTGGTTTCCTCACGTACTCAGGTAGCTCTCCGCGTCTAACCCGTTCCTCAATCAAGTCACAAAGATGTCTACAGTCATTCGTGTCATGGCCATCCATATCATGAAACATGCAGTATTTTCCAGAATCGCGCTCTCTTTGCGATGGCTCCCTCCTGGGAGGCTTTGGATAGGAGACGTCACCGTTTGTGTTCACGTAGATGTCAGTCAAGGTTGAAGTGTACTTTTCATATCTGGGCCCTCTCCGGGGCTGAGCGTTGCGGTCATTCTTGACAGCAGCTTTCCCTTTGCCTTTTCCAGAATCAGACGGTTCTCCATCTTTGAGCATATTGACATTGAGAATTTTCTTTTCGGACATTGCGTCTTCTTCACGCAGAAATCTATCCGATTCAAGGTAGAATTCGCTGAGATTCCGTGGTGGGTCTCGGTACAAGGATTTTTTGAACTCCGAGTTGTCCAGAACGCCGGATACTGCTGCCATCAATACCATAGATGGCTCAGGTCGATCAACCGATGCCGCTGCAACGTTGAATCTTTCCAGAAATGAGCGCAGAGTTTCTCCGGGCCTCTGCTTGATTGTAGTGAGTGACATTACATTCTTGGGTCGAGCGATGTGGACCCGAAACTGTTCAATAAAGCGAGCAACCAACATGTTCCAGCTGTTGATCGATTCAGATTCCAGCTGCCGAATCCACATAGCAGCAATATCAGTCAAGAAGAGAGGGAAGCACTTTGCCATGACGTTTTCCGACGCCGATTGAACTTCCATGTGCCGTTTGTATCGCATCAGATGCACAGTAGGATATGTCCTGCCATTGTATGGCTCCAATTGTGGAAGTTTGAAATCCGGGGGATTACGGGAATTCCTGATTTCCCACGTGAATGGATTGTGGTTGACATCATCCATGTCATTCTGATAGGAGCGGCCTCTCGAGATGCGTTCAATGAGGTTGGCGATCCGATCGCCTTCAAAGAGCTGTTGCAAGCTGCCAAGGTCAGAGCTGGTGCCCCCAGCATGAAGTCTAGAAGAGTTTGGGAACGTTCGGGGAGGTTGGAAGGCCATCCGGTTCGGTTCGGAGGTGCCCCCAACATAGCCTTCAGGAGATTGATGTGGCACCTGGACTGCGATCCGGTTCGGATCGGTGGTGTTCAGATCGGATAGACCGAACCGAACCGGACCTTGTTATCTGTTTCGAGCCGCATTTGGTTGCGTTTGAGCTGAAGCGGGTGGCTGAATGTCCATTCGGACCGGAGCGGAGGAAGGTCGTGCTCGCCCTGAGCTGGCGTTTCCATCCAAAATGCTAAGTGTTGCAGCTGCAGAATGCTGAGGGGGATTGCCCCTTGTTCCCTCCGTGCCCCCGGTTCGGATCGGATCCGAACCGATCCGGTTCGCTGCTTCTACTGGGGCTGGTTCCATGCCAATTCAGTGATTTGTGCATTTCCGCCCGACCTTCCTTCCATCCGAGCGAAGAATTGGTCGATCATCTCCTGTTGTTTGCGGAGGAGATCATTTTTCCTTGCCATTTGAGTTCTCAATTCAGCGAGAAAGCTATCCATTTCATCTCTAGTCAGGTATGCTGATGAATTTCCATGAGAGGAAGCCTCCTAGCTCGCCTCGTTCCTTGCGCCTTCAGGATCAATATCCTCAGCATGAGTGGAAGTTCCGGTTTTCTTCCTTTTGATTGCCATCGATCCAATAGCCAAATAATCCAACCAAAAAGTCGAGTTTGTCGTGTGCCCCCTTCCTGGCGCGCCAAAATGTTAGACCAAATTTTGGTACTAACACCCAAATTCTATGTGAAATCCTCACAATCACAGATCACAGATAAAAAGCAGTAAAATAAGAGGAGACACATGGGATTTTTATAGTGGTTCGGCTCAATCCAAGCCTACATCCACTTTATAGTTTCTTAAATCCTAAGAAGCTATTACAATTGTTGTTTGTTTGCGAATTATACACGAAGTCCTCGTGTTTACAATGAAGAAGAGGAGATTAAAGGGAAGATTATACACGAAATCCTCATGTTGTAATGTGGAATTCGACTTATAGGTTATGCAATAGCCTTGCGAAGAACCATAGTGGAAGCCATGAAGAGTTAGAGTTCCAAAAGTCTCCAAAAAGATCCCTTCAAATGGCCACCTTGTGGTGTATTTATAGGCGGGGAAAAGCTGCTAGGGAGCTCAGGAGCGGATCGGTTCGGAGGGACACGTGGCGAGCTCCGAGGTGATCTCGGAAGTAGTGGAGGAGTGGTCTTTAGATCGTGCTAGGACAGGTGGAAGCCGATCCGGATTAATAGGAGACGGTTACTCCTTGAGAATAGGTCAAACTTGTGTGCAGGAAATGATACAGGCGGGTCGGTTCGGGTCCGAACCGAACCGGGGTGGAGCATCCGAACCGAAGACGTGATGTGCACTTCTGTGCAGTGTGCAAGGCGGGTCGGGTTCGGATGGTCCGATCCGAACCGAGGTGAGCTGGAATCCAAGTCTGAGCATCTTCGAAGTGTGGAGTCGGAGCGGGTCCGATCCGATCCGGGAGGTCAAGCCAATTTCCAAATTCCAAGTTTCCGGTTCTGCATGCGTTCACGGAAACGGGCATAACTTTCAAACCGTAAGTCCGATTGAGCTGAACCAAAGCTCAATCTGAAGCTGATTCAGAGAGCTACAAGAGTTACGGATCTTAGCTCCGTAATTGCTGATTTCGGGCCCAAAAAAGGTCATCTGATAGGAGTTCCGGGCCATTCTTTGTTTGTGATACGACTTCAACCAAATCGCTTGCTGTCTTCTGACGGTATTTTCAACACTTGAGCGTATTGTTGAGAAGAGATTCCATGTGTGACTGCTTTGACTAAAAAGCGGGTCAACAATAAGCAACCACTTGACCTCTTTGCGTTACTACTGCACCAAGGCCTTCTCTAGAGACATCTGTCCAGACCTTCAAGTCTTGATTGCCATCGATAATCGTTAACACTGGAGCAGTTGTTAATCTTAATTTTAGCTTCTGAAAAGCCTCCTCACATTCGGGAGTCCACTTGAATCTTGTGTGCTTCTTGGTAAGCTTCGTTATGGAACTAGATATCTTCGAAAAATCTTTAACGAACTTCCGATAATAACTAGCCAATCCAAGAAAACTTTGGACTTCTGTGGGAGTACTAGGCTGCTTCCAATTTTGAATAGCGGTGATTTTACCGGGATCCACAGAAATTCCTTCTTTCGATACAATATGGCCTAGAAACTTGACTTCTTCTTGCCAGAATATACATTTGGAAAGTTTGGCCTTCAAGACATTCTTTCTGAGAATTTCTAACACTTGTTCCAAATGTTTCGCGTGTTCTCTCTCTGACTTAGAGAAGATTAATATGTCATCAATGAAAACCAGAACAAATTTATTCAAGACATCGCGGAATACTCGATTCATTAAATCCACAAAATAGGCAGGAGTGTTACATAAGCCGAACGACATTACTAACCACTCATATAATAAATTGGGACCTCTGAATGCTGTCATAGGAACACACTCTTCGGCAATACGAAGCTGATGGAAGCCTGTAGTTAGGTCCATCCTTGAAAACACATGTGCACCATTCAATCGATCCAGCAAATCATCAATCCGCGACAATGGATATTTGTTCTTCAATGTATGTTTATTCAAGTCACGATAATCCACACATAGTCGAAGAGTACCATCTGACTTTGGGACAAACACCACTCCTGCTCCCCAATCAGAGAAACTAGGCCTGATCAGACCCTTCCATACAAGCTGTCGAGTTTGATTATCTAATTCTTCTTTCTCCTTCAGAGTCATCATCCGAATAGCGTGCACTACTGGCCTTGCATTCAGAATCAAGGCGATCTTGAAATCAATTTCTCTCTTCGGAGGTAAGCTAACAACTTCTTCAAACACATCTGCATAATTCTTTACGACAGGAATATCTTTTATGAGGTCCGGAATATTCTCTGTGACTACAGGGAATTTTCTATTTGAGCAGGAGAAACATCAAGAGCTGACCAAAAGTCTTTTCTATCTGAATTCGTACCTTCACATGGTATGGTGATATAATCCCCTGATTTAATCTTTGCCTTAACCACTCTCTCGGCCATTTAACCTCAGCTTCATATTTGGTTAACCAATTCAATCCCAAAATAAGATCGAATTCGGTAAAATTCATGACGATCGAGATGGTAGGAAACCGATATCGGGAAAAAGAGACAGGCACCCCACATACCCAACTGAGATCGAGGGAACCCCCAACCGGATTATGGACAGTGATGGGTTCTTTGAGCCTTTTCAAATTCAAATCCAGCTTCTTAACTACATTCTTTGCAATAAAGCTTCGCGACGCGCCTGTATCAAACAGTACTTTAACTGGAATGTTTTTGACAGTAAGCGTGCCTTCCAAAACATCAGACCTGCCCTGACTAGCTGAGGGTGCTGAAGTTTCTGCCACTTCATTTACATGAACCTTTTCAGATTTCTTGAATAGCTGGCAAGCCTTTGAAAGATGACCAGCTTGATGGCATTGACTGCATTTTCTATTCCCTTGAAATCCCTTCTTGGGTTGAAGTCCACCTTTTAATCGCTTCTTTAAGGGTCCACAGTTTATTGCCAAATGCCCTTTCCAATTACAGTTAGAGCAGGTGGCAGTTGTTACTGGTACTTCCTCAGATTTAACCTTCTTTTGATTGACTTTAGGTTTCTTTCTAAACCCAGACGTCGTACTGGCCTCAGGCTGTGCACTTGTCTCTGGGCTATCAGCTTCAAACTTCCTTTTATTGCTAGAACTGACTTCCTCTTCCTCGACAAAAAGGCATCGCTTGTCTAGATCTTCATACTGATAAGCCATGTATATCATTTTAGAGAAAGGAAGCTTCACATGCCCCATCACACTATTCTGGTACTTCCTTTGAAGACCATTAATAAACCTCAGATTCTTCCTCTTCGGATTTTGAATTAGATGAGGGGCAAAGTGGGAAAGTTCATTGAATTTCTTATGATATTCTGGAATGGTCATATCTCCTTGTATCAAATAGTAGAGTTCATCGCATAACCGCTCAGTTGCTTCTGGAGGAGTAAATCTTTCACTGAAAATATCTTTGAATCTATCCCTGGTGATATCACCTTCTGGATTATCCTTAATGATTGTTTCCCACCAGATTAAAGCTTCATCTTTGAGTGCCCAAGATGCCACTAATCTTTTCTGATCATCTCTCAGCTGGAAACGCTCAAAAGTTCTTTCAACAGAACTCATCCAAGCTTGAGTTTGAATAATCGACTCATTGCCCAAGAATTGTGCTCCACCCAGATTTCGATATCTCTTAAATAGAGCCTCTAGATCCGGTTCTATTTTTCTTTTTTTTTTGGTTCTGACACTCATTTTCTAGTACTTCTGCAAATAGCAGACCAAGTGTCAGGTCAACAGAAAAGATATTATAAAACATATAAACATATACTAGAATGTAAATGTGTCTATTGGGGTGTATTTCATTCTACTATACTCATACTAGGATATTACTGATCCTATCTGTAATGAGTCATTCGTCCTAGAACACTACTGGTTCTATTTCTGACGAATTCGTTAATATGTTATATTCCAGAACTAAGCTTAACCAAAGCTCTGATACCACGTTGTGACGACCTCAAAACCCCGTTGGACGGTGGCATGGGTAATCTTTGGAATATAACACATAAACAGATAACAGCAAAACAGGAATAAATACACCAGATTATGTACGAATAGTACACTGGGTAAACATAATCATCAGAGTTACACAATATACAGGATCATACTTAGTACAAAAAACAATTTAGCTGTACATAAATGTCTATAGCGGAAAACAAAACATAATATGTACAATAGGAGCTGAACAACATAAAAGAGATAAATCATAGAATCCATCTTCAGCTCCAGCTATCCAGAAAGAGCCTGCTAAAACCTGAATACAAGGCTGCCCGTGTAGAAAAAGGGGCACCCGAGTTTGCAAGTGAAACAAACTACGAGTCAGTCATGGGACTGGTATGAGAAATCTACTTAACATATTTTAATATATGGCCAATCACAGGACCACGCCACTTTCGCGAAACGAGTTTACTCCATTGGATTGCTAGTGCTTTAAAACAAGTAAATCTTTTAAACATCGTAATTCTTTTTATAAAAATGAAGCCATTATAAGACTCAGTTCCCATCACACAATGCAACGCAAACCGGAGGATAGAGTTTTTACCTTATAATGGCCAAAATATGCTTGATACGAATAAAACAAAGGCATTTGATATTATTACTAGTGTTTATATGTTTCAAAAACAATTTCAAATCATAAGTATCAATCATAGACGGCATTAATGCCCCATACCACTATGTCGCCATATATAGGTATACAATCAAAACTGCACGGTGTCGTATTTGGAAATTGGATTTCCATCATGAACCAAGGCAAAAGATAGTCCTTACCGAATTCGAGACGCTCTAGCCCGTGTCTCCGGATCAGAGCTCGAGTGACCCTTGGATCGTCAGGGCCGGTCCACCGATGTGGATTAAAATGCCTGAATACTGCGTTTCCCCGCCCTTTGGGGCGTCAATGAGCCAAATGACTCCATCGGCCCCACACAGTCACTGATATATCCGAGGCGCCTCGCAACAGCAACAACCACACAGGTGAAAATAATATAAATGTCAGGGCCGGTAGGTCACTGACACCACCCTAGCTAGAAGGAAACACATGTCCTCCCTGAGGTCCTCTCCTGTTTCTGGTTCATACCGGGGTGTGAGGCTCGCGAATCAATGTTATACACAAAGCTATGCCACACAGGTCGTGCTTTGATCGTCAACCACAAGACTTTGCTTTTCAACAGAAGCCTTGATCATCTGCCACTTAGGCATTCCACATTGGCAATTCACTCTATGCGACTGATTTCTATCGATATTTAACCTCTTAGCTCATACATCTCAGAGAAGGGCGTTAAGCAAGAGAATAAATTCTCCGCCGCCAAATAGATATATATATTTAATAGAGATCAATCAGCACAGAACAAAATCCAATGTCAGACACACAGTCCATTTACAAGTTCATTCTGGGTCTGAACGAAACCGGAGGCACTACATACCTCGCATATCCATCGATCTCCAAGTACGTCTGGACGATCACCACTTATTATCTATATTTCGGGATGCCTCCCAATCAAGACATCAGTTATCATCCAACCGAGGTGAAGACCTCCGGTCTTCAACCACCGTCTTCATCGTCGACTTCTTATCGTCGATCAATTATTTGAAATGAGATTTAACTCGGCCTTTTCAAATTCACGTATACTTAGAATTTAAATCAATTCATTTCGATGGTTAAATTATTCGACATCAATAATTCTGTTCTTAATTGTAATTTTCACGCCAAACACATTCAGCCATCAAATATCCAATAAACCGGGTAAATTCGGTTTATTTCCATTCCATATCGTTTATAATATTTTATAATGATTTATCGCTATTTTTATTCATTTAAAAATAGCCAATTCATTCAAACGACGCTTCAGGCCATAACGCGGCCGTGGCGCAGTTTTTCTTCAGATTTGATTTACACATATCTGAAAATCTAACCGTTGGATCTTCACAAATTTTATATCATTAGAAAGATCTTTTCAGAACGAATCCAACGGTTTCAGTTTTGGGAAAATCCGACGGTCGGATCTCCCGGTACACTCGTTTGATGATTCGATTTCAAAATATGAATTGCAGCGTCGTTATTCGATTTATTTTAATTATATTTATATTTATATATATATATATATATATAATTAATTCGGGTGCTGTTTTTCTTCAGATTTGAATTAAACATTTCTGACAATCCAACCGTTGGATCTTTACAAAGTTGGTGTCGTTGGAAAGATATTTCCAAAGCGAACCCAACGGTTTCGGTTTCGGGAAAATCCGATTGTCGGATCTCCCGCACTATTCGTTTGAAATCACGGTTTCAAAACACGGACTACAGCTTCGCTATTCGATTTATTTTATTTTTATATATATATACATAAATATAATTAATTTTTCGATTTCAAAACCATATTCACTTCACATCTTTGATAAAAATGATATTTTTATCCAACAGCTATTTATTTCAACACATGAATTTTGTTTCAACACATGAATTCCTATTCAACACATGAATTTTATTTCAACTCATGAATTTCTATTCAACACATGAATTTCTATTCAACACATGAATTTTATTTTAACACATGAATTTCTATTCAACACATGAATTTTATTTCAACACATGAATTTTATTTTTAACAGTTTATATATATAATAAAAATGTGATTTTTATTGTAAAACAATTTATTTAAAAACACGATTATTTTATATAGTTTATTCATAAAGTAAAAATGTTATTTTTGGTGTTAAAACAATTTATTTAAAATACTAATATTTTATATAATCTATATATATGATAACAATGTAATTTTTATTTTTCAAAGAATTTATTCAATACATGAACTTCATTCAACACATGAATTTTATTCAATACATGAATTTCTATTTCAACACATGAATTTTATTTCAACACATGAATATGAATCAAACACAAAAATATTTTAGAAAATTTTGGCAGCATAACGGCAGGGTAGTTAAAACCGGCACCGTCCCTAGTACGGCTCCTCGCTCTACCTTAAAGCCTCGCAGCTTTTGACAATAGGGATTTTCAGTATCTAGTTTGTACGCAGACGAATTTTCCCATATACTAATCCTATTGGGATTTCAACCACAATCAATCATTTCAAATCAACCATTCATGATATTCACCAAATTTTCACATCAACCAATAATCCAAACAATATCACAACCAATATATATCGTCCATGGTCTGTGGACGAGGGGAGTATATATATATATATGTATATAACTATATTTCGATTTCATTTCAATATCATTTCAATTTATTTCAACGCATATATCACTTTTACAACGCATATATAACTTATACATCGAACATACAACTTATACAACGCTTATACATGAGGTGTACAACGCTTATATAATTCATACATCGACTATATAATTTGTACATCGTTGTTTCCATATCGTCTATCATTCAGAAATCTCACATTGGGTTCCACTCCACCAAAAATTGTAGAAGGCTCAGAAAAATATGCGGTCTCTTCTAAAATGTAGAAGACGTCTGCACGAGTCCACTATCTCTTGTTTCACTGATTTTCGACAAGAAACGAAAAAGATATGATTTTTACAGTGAAATCATAAACCGTAGCGCTTTAAAGTGCTATAGAACAATTAAAATAATATATTGTCGTTACCTCCACAATATCTTCAAAACTAGGTTTTAGTTTTTCGTGAAATCCGCGAAGTTAGGGGGCAATAGGCCAGCACCACAGCGTAAAGCGTCGAGTGGGCTTCCAGGCGTGTGGTGGGGTCCAGTTCGATCTGGGCTATCGGCGGCGGCGGCTCTTCAAACGTCAGCACTTCGGAGGAGTGATTCTCGTGACTCGCACGACTATACGAGGTGCTCCAGGTATGGATTTGAAGCTCTCATCAAGTTCTACAAAAACCTCAACTGGGTGGAGTGCTAATTTGGCGTGTGGAGGGAGTTAGAGAGGAGATAAGGGAAGAATCCCTTTCCGTCGTTCGTGAAAAGGGTATCGGGTTTGACCTGGGGAGAAGAACGTGATTGGTCGGGATTTTTTTTATTTATATATTTTTAAAATTTCAAAAATACCCCTCATCTCATACGAACTCCAATCCAAACCCAACGACTGTCGTCCCTAGCTAAATACCCCCATTCCGAACACACTAGGATATGTTTCGTAGGCCCATTCGACTATTTCAGTCAGTTTCTCTTCAAATTAAAATATAAAACATTCAATATTTGTTTTGAACGTACATTACAATTTGCCGGGGCAATACACTGCTCCCAAAAATCCCAGAAAAATAAATCTAGCTTTGTTTTGATGATACGGTCCCAACAAAACTACTTTAGTCGAATTCTGAGACCGTTTGAAAAATGGCCCTTTTCTGGTCGATCCAATTTAACAGAAATCGACCAAACACATTTTCCTTTGCCAAGCTCACATACTAGCTTCAAAAATTATGAAATTTTAAACCTAGCAATAATTTGACATCCCGGATCCAACAAGAGTGGTTTCGTCGAATTCCGAGGTCGTTTGCAAAATGTCTATTTTCAAGGGCTATATATTCTCTATAGCGACCTTTCTGAAAATTCATTTGGCCGTAACTTTTGATTCCTACTATGAAACTTTTACTTTTCAGATTCGTTAGAAAGATATTCACTAACAGATTTAAATATTTTTGGTTTCACTAAAATCCGTTTTATTTTGCACCTGGTACAGTTAGTCAAAGTTTGAATTCGAATTTTGAAACTACCGCGTCTTTTCAGGCCTTGTTTATAATTAAAAATAATTATATTCATTTTCAAACGTCGATTCAAACATACATTTCTTCGTTTTATATTTAAAATAATTTATTTTAAATATCTAAAATTCACTAAAATAGCCAAATTAAATTTTTAAAATTGGTTCAGATTTTCCGGGTTGTTACACATTAAATACATTTTTAGCAAAGATTCCTTCTAATACTACAAATATGTCAGTTTCAACAAGTTATATATATAACGTGACATGATGGCTCATCAATTTACTCACATCCAACATAATGTCTACAAGAGGAGTAATATTTGGTCTTATCATCATCTTACACATTCATCCGTCTCTAAATCTTTGCATTGAGCATGAAAGGCAAGCCCTCCTCAAAATTAAAAGAGACATTTATGACCCCGACACCTGGCTGTCTTCTTGGAGAAACGGCAGCGAGTGTTGCGACTGGCAAGGAATCACCTGCGATAACAGAACTGGACATGTCATCAGTTTAGACCTCCAATATCCTTTCAAAAACTCCAAGGAAAGTAAGTTGAATCCTTCACTTGTTGATTTAAAACATCTCACTTACTTTGACTTAAGCCACCACAACTTCTTTGGGGCATCAATTCCAAATTTTATCGGGTCCCTGACCCATTTGAAATATTTGAATCTCTCTTCTTCTAGATTCAAAGGAACCGTTCCACCTCAATTAGGAAACCTGTCGAGTTTACAGATGCTTAATATAAACAATGGTTATGGACCTACAATTAAGATTTACAGGAAATAATGTTTTGCAAGAACAGAAATGTAAAGCTTTTATTGAAATGAGTTTTTCTATATACAAATGAAAACTATAGCCCAGAATTTATATACAAGAGTAAATGGGCTTTGGGCTAAAGCATTATTGGTTACAAGAACTGATTTGGATAATGAAATGAACGGCTGATGATGGGAGAAATAAACGATGGATATGATGCCAAGTCAGCAATCCGTGTGAGATAATATAAAAGTCTTCAGCTGTGCCTTCGGGTGTGTTTTCTCTCATTCGTAATACACCCCTCTGGAAACTAGGGTTTCTAAAACCCTAGTTTTCACACTGACCAAGGCGGCGCTTCAGATGTCTTCGTTCTATTGCTTCCGAACTGTTTTGCCATGGATTCTCTGGCTTTATTGTCTTCAGATCTAGGCAGCACTTCAGATGTCTTCGTTCTATTGCTTCCGAACTGCTTTGCCATGGATTTTCTGGCTTTATTGTCTTTAGATTGAAGTATGGATGGATGTTCTTTGTTGTCGCGTTTGCTCAGACCTTTGTTATTGTTAGAGTTTAGTTCAGCTTCATCCTTAAGTTCGCCAACGTTGAATTCTGAACGAAATCTGGTAAAGTTCTTCATACTTGTTGCTTTAGTCAGTACATCGGCCTTCTGGTAAGTTCCAGGTATGTGGTCAACTTCAATTTCTCCTTTCTGAACCATTTCTCTGACGAAATGTAAATCTATCTCAATATGCTTCGTCCTAGCGTGTTGTATTGGGTTCTCTGACATGTATACGACACTTTTATTGTCACACCACAATACTGGCTTTGCTGTAGTTGTAATTTGAAGTTCTTTTAGCATAGATTGAACCCATTTAATTTCTGTGGCTACATTGGCTATGCTTCTGTATTCTGATTCTGTACTTGACCTAGAAATTATAGCTTGTTTCTTCAACCTCCATGAAACTAGGTTTTGTCCCACATTAACACAGTAGCCACTTGTGGATCTTCTATCATCAGGATCCGAGGCCCAGTCAGCATCTTCATATCCCATTATGTTTAGGTGTTGACTGCTCCTTAGTATGAGACCATAATTGATAGTTCCCTTGAGATATCTTAAAATTCTCTTAACTGTCTTCCAGTGTGTGTCCAATGGTTTCTGCATAAACTGAGATACTTTGTTAACGCTGTAAGCAATATCAGGCTTGGTTATAGTAGCATATTGTAATGCCCCTACAACCATTCTATATTCAGTGGTGTTGAACATTGCTTCTCCCCTAAACTTAGAATATTGCTGACTGCTTATCATAGGAGTTGGTTGGGATTAGCATTCAACATTTTTGTTTTATTTAGTAACTCAGTGATATACTTTTTTTGGCATAGAAATATTTTATCATTTGATCTGGTTATTTCTATGCCCAAGAAGTAATTGATATTACCTAGATTTTTAATAGAAAATTGTTTATCTAAATATTGTGTTAACTCATTTATGTCCTTGTTGTTGTTACCAGTTATTATCAGATCATCTACATATATTAATATATATGTTGTAGATGACTGATTAACTTTGGTGAACAAAGAATTGTTTGATTTGGTAGACTGAAATCCTAATTTGCATAAAGTGTTTTTCAGTCTATCAAACCATACACGAGGGGACTGTTTCAGACCGTATATGGCCTTATTTAGTCTACAGACATAGTTTGAATTAACACTGTAACCTGGTGGCTGACTCATGCAGGTTTCTTCTTTGAGCACACCATTTAAGAATGCGTTATTTACATCTAAATGTCTAATATGCCAATTCTTACTTACAGCAATAGTTAGTACAAGTCTTATAGTTGTGGGTTTTACGATTGGAGAAAAAGTTTGATTAAAATCAAACCCATACTCTTGTGTAAAACCCTTAGCTACAAGTCTAGCCTTGTACTTATTTATGGATCCATCTGGATTCCTTTTTAATTTGTATGTCCACCTGCAACCTACTATGTTTTTATTGGCAGGTGGGTATACAATATCCCAAGTATTATTTTTAATTAGAGCATTATACTCTTCATCCAGTGCTGCTTTCCAGTGTTTGTTTTTGATTGCCTGATCAAAAGATTCGGGTTCATCAGCACTGGATATAGAAGTAAATACTTTGGGTTTAAAGATACCACTTTTAGATATTGTAATCATTGGATGGCCAGTCTGAACTAGTTGTCTAGTTGGTGGTGAGTCATGATTGCTTTCAGATCTTTCTGAAATTAGTTGCTGGTTGTTGAACTCATCACTTCCTTGATTCTGACTTTGTGCAGCTGAATGGGAAGTCACACTGGGTGGCTCAAAGCTTTCATGATCATCATTGATTGGTGAGCCTTGAGCATCAGGTTGTTGTTGATTTTCTATTTGCTGCCATCTTTCATTGATGTGAGGCACAGCAGGTATAGAAATTTTTGGATTTCTGACCTTACCTGTAGTGCTTATACTTTTTATACTATATGGGAACACTTTTTCATCAAACACAACATGTCTACTGACATATATTCTTCCAGTGTTATCAATACATTTATACCCCTTTTGATTAATGGCATATCCTAGGAAAGTGCATTGTTTTGATCTGAAGTTCAATTTATTAGTGTTATAGGGTCTCAAATAGGGAAAACACAGACATCCAAACATTTTAAGTTGTTTATAATCTGGTTTTACATTGTATAATCTTTCAAATGGGGAAATGTCCTTTAATACATTGGTTAGTTGCCTGTTAATCAGGTAAACAGCTGTATTAAAGGCTTCTGGCCAGAATTTTAATGGCATACTTGCTTATGCAAGCAATGTCAACCCAGATTCAACTAAGTGTCTGTGTTTTCTTTCCACCGGTCCATTTTGTTGTGAAGTATATGGACAGGTGGTTCTGTGAATAATACCTTTTTGCTGAAAGAATTTACATAAGGTTTTAAACTCACTACCACCATCAGTTTGAATAATCTTAACCTTATGGTCATTCTGCTTTTCAGCCATAGTAATATAGTTTATAATAACATTATGAGTTTCTGACATGGATTTCAAAAAATAAATCCATGTGAATCTAGTGTAAGCATCAACAAATGACACATAATATTGATAACCATAGTCGGAATAAACTGGTGATGGACCCCATAAATCTATGGCAATTAGTTGTAGAGGTTCAGTGTATGTAGTGTTAGAATCATTGAATGGCAATCTGTGGTTCTTCCCCATTTGACAAAATTCACAAACATAAGGTAAGGATACATGATCAAACTTGATATGATTGTCATTCAATATTATCTGAGCAGTTTTAACACTAGGATGCCCAAGCTTGCAATGCCAGAAATCAAATACAGTCATACTGCTATGAGTTTTAACATTCAAGTTACATGTGGCATTGCATTTTCCTTGATTAATATCATTCTTGCATCTAACAAAATTAAATTTGTATAGACCATTTGCCAGTTCACCCTGTAAAATGATTTTTCTAGTTAGAATATCTCTGATTAGGCAGTACTTAGGGAAAAATTCAAAGTAAACATTATTGTCTCTGGCAATTTGGGATACACTAATTAAATTCTTGGTGATTTTTGGTACTCTAAGAAGATTACATAAATGTAATTGTTTACTGCCATTAATATAAGGGTCACCAATGTGAGTGATTTGAATGTGTTTACCATTAGCAATAGAAATAGATTTATTACCTCGATACTCCTTGCACCCAATGTTCAGGTTGTCCAGATTGCTTGTGAGATGATTGGTTGCCCCTGAATCAGGATACCAGCTGTCATCTTGCAAGTGCTCTACTCTAGCAGTGTCATTTCCTTTTGACTGCTTGATTCTTGATCTATTTGTGCAACATTTGCATTAGGATTGTTGATGTTTCTCTGATTCTGATTATTAGAATATCTGAAGTAGCATTTTAGGGCAGTATGACCAATTTTTTCGCAGATCTGACACTTGGGTCTGTTATTGTTGTTCCATCTTCCTCTGCATCTTCCTCTGTTTGCACCACCACCTCTCTAGTAAGATGTTTTAGTTCGGTTGTTGGTATTCTGATTTTCGTTCTTACCACCTGTTGCAAGATTTGCATTAAGGTCAATTTCTTGAATCCTTTTGCTACTTATTCTTGATTCATGTGACAATAAAATGGCATAAACTTCATCAATAGGAGAAACAACTCATTGAGTGGCGATAACCGCAACAACTGCCTCAAATTCCTCATTTAATCCATTTAGTAAGTATAGAACATGATCCCCATTAGGCACTTTATTGCCTGTAGCTCCAAGTAAATCACATAGCTTCTTTACTTTAGCTATATACTCCCTCACGCTTAGGTTTTCCATTCTTATATTTTGAAGTTGCCTTTTAAAGTGTAAAACCTTGGTAGATGACTGGTTGTTGAACTCTTTCTCTATATTGGTCCATATATCATTGGCAGATGAACATCCAATAACAGTTGGTGATAAGTCTTCACTTACTGAAGATAGGAGCCAAGAACTAATTAATCGATATTGTTGATGATACTGAACATATGCTTCATTAGTTGCGGTTCTATTGTCTTGATCGGTAATGAACTTGGCAGGTACAGGAGGGGTACCAAGAATGAATCCCTCTAAACCGTAGACCTGAATAGCAGTTTCAACTTGTAGTTTCCATAGCAAGTAGTTTTCTTCTTGCATTTGAACTATGATTAGTTGACTTTGAGGACTTATACCAGTTTTAACTAATTGATGTACAGGCCCAGTTGGTGGATTTGGTGGGTTTCCTGGATTTGATCCAGTATCTGTCCCTGTAGCTGAAGCAGAAGAATTGGACGTGTCCACCATGATGAAAAGAAAAACAAGAACTCCAAAAAATTCAAGAAATTCTGAATCAAATATCGTTTCTGATCGAAAGGAAGAGATGACTGAAACTCTAAGAGGAGCAGCCGAGAGTTTGATGATGATATAGGTAAGAACATATATAAAAACCTGATGAGAACTCTCTGGCGAGGCTTCAACTGAGTTTTGGTGAGTTTCTTTATCTTTCTTGAATTGGATTCCCGATGATTGATGCAGAATTTCAACAAGTATAGTATGTTTTATCGAGATGTAGCCAAATTCAAAGTAATTTCCGGCATGCACCGATGATCATACTATACTTTAATCTCTCAAATGATGAACACTATACTGATGAGAGAAAATATACCCAAATGATGAATTTTAGCTGATGGGTATGATATTATTATGAAACTTGCAAAAGATTTGATGTTGTTAGGCTTTTCTATTGCTCTGATACCAAATTAAGATTTACAATAAATAATGTTTTGCAAGAACAGAAATGTAAAACTTTTATTGAAATGAGTTTTTCTATATACAAATGAAAACTGTAGCCCAGAATGTATATACAAGAGTAAATGGGCTTTGGGCTAAAGCATTATTTTTTACAAGAATTGATTTGGATAATGAAATGAACCGTTGATGATGGGAGAAATAAACGATGGATATGATGCCAAGTCAGCAATCCGTGTGAGATAATATAAAAGTCTTCACCTGTGCCTTCGGGTGTGTTTTCTCTCATTCTTAATATAAAAGTCAACAATCTATGCTTGGATGTTTTGATATGAAATAATGATTTGTGAGTTGAATCTACGTTTTTCCTTAGATTCTCATGTTTCTTCAAGTCGCTTTGTAGCCTTTTCTTTTTGAAATTGCGTGAAATGCTAGATATCCATGGCTGTAATAGCTATCTGTACAAGTTTTACTAATTTTTTTGGGGGACTGATAACAGAAAGGAGAAGAAATTAGTATGCAACAGAGTTGAAATTTTAGAGTGTTGCTCATTTTTACTAATTTTGTAATGGATAAATAGTAATTTTTAATCATATAAGTGTTGTTACATATCTGAAATTTCTGCCACTCCTTGGCCGCAAAGTGCACAAAAGAAAGAAGAAAATAAATGGGCTAAATTACGAGGAAGAAAGATTCAAAATGGGCTTTAAGTTGTGTATATATGAAGCAATAATATGGCATTTAAGAATCAAAATGAAAACTGGTTAATAAGTCCATTATATTCATTGTCTAAGTGCATCTAAGATGGCTACAGGTTTTCCAAAAATCATGCATTTGGGTTAAGTAATCATATGAATCTATAAATTGCATGTTTTTCACTTGAAGTGAATTTGGTTGTGTTGGTTTTAGGCATTGTTAAATTTAGGTTGAGAATGGCATGGTATGCTTGTTTAAACAGAAAAATATCCCCTTAGCTTTTTTTAGGTGATACATCCTTTTTTTAAAAGTAAATTTGACCAAACAATCAATTTTTTTTATGTGTTACATTCTTTTTTTTTGTCATCTGGAACTAGTTTCAATTTTCTTCTCTGCAATCTGCATATAATCAAATGATAATATAAAACGGATGTTAAGCATGGTGTAATGTGTAAATATTGTGAAAAAAAAATATGAATTAAAACTCTAACAAATGATCGAAATAATCAAAGAAAAGAAATAAAATCTAATTTAACAATTAAGGGAAAGTAATACTACAAAGCATATCAATGAAATACTCTGATGTGCAGGGAAGGGGTACTAAACATGAACGTAGTCATAAGATGTCCATAGACTTGAATAACATATGAACAGAAGCCATATCTGCAGTAGAATATGAAAATATCTATTATGTTTTACCACAAACAAATGATGCGTATTTATATCTCATATATGATACAAAGTAAGTCCACATACATGAGCAACAATGTAACAGAAGTAATTATATTGTGCAATAGTATGCAATGTGACTACCAAAAAATATGAAGAAATAATATGATGTTTTATATACCGCATAATGTTTGGATACAAGGTTATAGCTTCTGTAATTGTAAGTTCGGGTGGGCATCTCCTCCAGTTAATAAAAAAATTGCTTATATAGAGGGACTAAAACAACCAAAAACTTATTATCCTTTAAGTGGACGTTTGGATGATTGAAAATAAGCAACTTTCTTGCGTAAAGCCATGTTTGGGAATATACAGTTGAACGCATGCAATATGTGAAATTGGGGACATGTTGTGTTTGTTGAAGTATAATTGTTTGTGTATTTTCATTTAAATGTTATGAAGATGCTATTATTGGAAATTTTAAATGTTTTCCTTTCAACCGTGCGCATACACATTCACACACACACACACATATACACACACACACATGTGCACATAAATTTCTTTGCAAGGGGTTTAAGGAGTTGGTCCACTTAAATTTCTTTGCTGAACTTACTAGGTACACAGAGCATGTAAAATATGAATAACTTGATGAAGAAGAAAACATACAGTTGTAATAAATTGTAAAAATAAGCTTTCAAATGAGAAGATAAGCAGGGGTACGTAATTCTGATTAAGATAACATAATTAATTAGTTAGTGGTTAAGCATGCAGTAAATTGAGAACGTTTAGTTGGTTAATTAGACATTGTTACATGCTTTATCTATATGAAAGAGAAGGTCATATAGAACAACCATTGAATATATTTCATTTTGATTTTATATTTACATTTAATTTTCTTTCGGTTTTGAAGTAGACCGATATATCAAGGTATACATTAATGTGGGTGTTTAGCTCATTATTATTTTTAATTTCCTTTTAACTTCTTCATGTTGGTGTTTAGCTCATACATATACAATGGTAAAATCATGCGAATCTTTTTCATTATAGTCGGTTATCCACTGGTAAGATCATGAAAAAAAAATATTGTAGAATTTTTTTTGGAAAAAAACCATACTTAAATTATATAAGTTAAAAAAGATGCAAAAATGATACCAATGTTTTAACCTTGAATTGACAAAAAGGAATACAATTTTCCTTGTATAAAAGATTAGAGTCAAATATATATTTATGGTACAATAAATTACTACCTTATGACTGGCTGAAGTAATCATCAACCTGGGCAGTCATGAATGAAGTTAGTCTTAATTGTTTAATACTCAATGGAAAATGGGATTTTGTGGGGGAGCGATGGAGTAAAATTTTGACCGTTTCCGCATGGTTGTTTATGATGAATGCAATCGACTTGATTTTGAAATACGTAGTGTAGTGTAGGTGATGCCAAGGTAACAATTTATTTTTCCTTCTTTCTTGTTTATGTAATAGATTTCTTACTTGTTAAAAAGATTTTTTTTTTTTTGTGGCTTTCAGGGCCCAAAATAACATTACTTCAGGCCGTGTTCCTTTGAAATTATTGTTTCTCCTTCTATGGCGATTATTTTCTCAATCAGAAACTTCGTCGGCTCACTTCCACGTTTTTAAGAAAGGTACTTTTTTCTTATATCATTTATTCTTTATTTGTCTACTTTGTAATTATTTGATCTTTCAAACTTCGATTATTTCGTCCTACAATTTTTTGGATGAATAGTTTTGCTATCATTTTGTTGTTACCCATTTTTCTATTATGATCCTTTTATTCTTCCCACTAAGATCTATTTTACAAAAAAATCACCAAATGTTAATAACTGAACAATTTATAATATGGCATGTCTGATAGTAATAGTGTCATTATGCACAAGAGGTCATACTGTAAAAAAAATTGTACCTGTTTGGACATAAATATGATAATATTAAAACTAATTTATCTGCCTAGTCAAGTGCTTATTGTCTGTGAATGAATGCACGTTTTAGTCATTTACATGCTTGTTAATTCCACTATATATGTATGTGTCAGTTCATGAGAAGATATGTTTGTTAAAGGGTTTAATCGAAGAGCTGTCTTGCTTAGGATTAAGTCAAAGCAATTGCAGGTCCATATATTTTGGTTCAGTTTCAGTCTATTGGATCCACTAGATTAAGCATGTCCTTGATTTTGTAAAATTTACTGTAAGTTTCTTGATTCTTTTTAGTTTGGAATTGTAATGGCAGTTATCGGTTGTTAGACCAAAAATTGGGCCTAACACCCAAATGCAGATCGCAGATCACAGAATGCAGAAAAGAGTAAATAAAGAGAAGACACACAAGGTTTTTATAGTGGTTCGGCTGTAGATGTAGCCTACGTCCACTTTATAATCTTATTGTTATACTGACATATTACAAGAATCAGTTATATGTAGACACACAATCCGTGTGTTAATTGTATTGAAAAGAGAAGAATTTGAGTGTATGGAGGTGCAAAGTCCTTGCACTTCAGTAATGGTGGAAGCTATGAAGAGTTAAAGCCAAAAAGCCCCCTGAAAATGCCTTCAAATGGTGTATTTATAGCTGTTTCCTGAAGGTGGTTCATGGGACACATGGCACGCATCCCAAAAATCTCGAAATGTGGTGGAAAACGTCCAGACCTCATCTCCAAATCGTCATGTGACATGTGTAATCAGTTCCATGCAAGTTGGAGTGAAAATAGCCTTGAGAATAGGTCAAAACAAGCTGCGCAGGAGCAGGTGCGGGGATCGGATCGTGGTGGGGTGCGTGGCACACGATCCAGGATAATAGGAGCAATATGTGGCATGAGAATAGGTCAAAACAGGGAGCGTATCTGCAAGTTGGAAGTTCGGATTGCGATCATGGAGTCGGATCGTGGCCATGGGTCGGATCGTGATATGGCTATCACTAGCCGAGTCTGGTCGTGAGCGGCATTGTGAAGCTGGCGATCGGGTCGGATCGTGGGATGTACCACGGACGGGTCGTGGTCTGAGGAGGGCGATCCGAAGAGGGGCGATCCGATGAGGGGCGATCCGATGGTGCGTGATCCATACTCCGATCGTGTGCTGCTTCGTCGCTTTATCCAGGAATTTGCCAGATTACACCAGTCTACGGAAACGGGCATAACTTTCAAACCGTAAGTCCGATTGAGCCAAACCGAAGCTCAAACTGAAGCTAACTCAGAGATCTACAAAAATTAAAGAGCTCAGCTCCGTAATCGCTGTTTTGGGGCCCAAAAGAGGTCGTCTGATAGGAGTTTCGGGCCTGTTTATGTTGAGGATGTGATTTTGACCAAATTTCTCAATGTCTTCTGACGTCGTTTCCATCGCTCGAGCATGTTATCATTCAGGAATTCCATGTGTGACAGTTTTGCCAAAAAATGTGTCAACACGTATGCCCCCCAGAACATATCTTGCTGGTTGAAGGAAGATGTGTTCTGGATAATCTGAGAAATCCAAATTCAAAATGCGACGATCACGCCGGATCGTATTAAGGCCAAAAAACCGACGATCACACGGGATCGTATTAAGGCCAGAGAAATCC
>CM060913.1:935393784-935724253 GCA_030737875.1 Allium sativum | reverse complement strand
CAATAGCTTCGGCGACAGCTGAGATCGTGTGGGTAGAAGCCCTAATTAAGGAATTAGGGTTTCGACTTTCGAAGAAACCGATGCTCTGGTGTGACAATAAAAGCACTGTTTCACTCTCTGTCAATCCTATTCAACACTCGAGAACGAAGCACATCGAAATCGACCTTCACTTTGTCAGAGAGAAAACTGAAGCTGGTGAGCTAGAAATCAGACATATACCAGCGTTCTACCAGAAGGCGGATATCCTAACGAAAGCTTTATCGAGACCTAATTTTGAGAGGCTGCGAAGAGAGCTTAAGGTTTCCAATGGCGGCGCAAATTCCTTATGATGGAAACCCTAGTTCATTTTGAGGCGGGATATTAGAGTTTACCCAGAATAACATACCCTTATACAAAATGAACCACTTCAGCCCGCTTCCGTTTTGCCTTTGGGCCTTTAGTTCAGCCCAATATCTTTCTCAGCTATATATATTGTATAATATCGTTTGTACTCACATTATTCAAAAACAGTTCAGTTTAGTTCAATTACATTTTCCACTCTTGCTCACCTCCTTGACTACTGTAAACAAATTACATAATAAACTCTGATTTCTTATAGTACAGTCATGAAAACTATGGTTATAAAGCCGTTGTTTTCGCAGGAGTGGCTTTGCAAAAGCAGCCAACGTTGTGTACTTCGTCGAGACTGTAGGCAATTTGGTGTACGTCATGTTTTTGGGCAGTGAACTAATTAACAGGGTAGCATGGCATACTGAGAGGTTTGATCCTTTTTATGCTTGCTGGAGTAAATTTGCAGCCTGTAGCATGGTCCCAAGAAGAGGCTCTTCAGTAATTTTCTTTTAGTTTAATTATTTTACGCACAAGCTTAGCCTGGATATTTGTATGCTTGAGCACATTAAATATGCAAAGGTCACTAAACAAAGACAGTAAATACTAAATATCTTACTTAATTACAACACACCTGTGTATACATGAACTAAATATATACAACACATTTAATTAACGATTAATTAAGCCCATACAGTACTTAACAGTAGTATATATATGAATTATCAAGGAGCTGCAGATAGCATAGACTGGGATTGCTTCTCGTAGCGAAACCCATTCTTCATGGAGTCATCAGCAGACCAGATGAAAATGCCATGAAGTTTTCCCTCCGATCTCAACTTACCGCATGCAGTGAAAAAGCCATTGCTTGGTTTCAACCCCCACTGTTATCCGTAGCAAAGCTTGCAATCAACTTCCCTCCGTTGTAGTTTGTGCTTTGAGTTTCGAAATAATTCATGAACTGGGAAACCGTAGTGCTGGAGTCGTAGGCGTAGAACTGAAAGTTGACATAGTCGATAACGTCCCCATACTTGCTCCACAAGGCCATGTAGTGACTTTGCACTTGATCGTCATCGAAAGGAGCGATGGAAGCAAAGGATATAACACCATTGTTTTTCAGGGTAGTGATCAAGCGGCCAATGCACTCTGCAAAGGTGTCATCGTCGGCGCTGAAATGCTCGTAATCGATGTCTATGCCATCTAAGTTGTACTGCTTTACGATCTTGGTCAACGAGGAGACTGCATTGGAGACCCAGGAGTCAACGGAAGAAGGGTTGAAGTAGGCGTTGCCGTTGCCTACACTGTCTCCACCTAAACTGAGAGCGACTTTGACGTTGCCGTGGGCTTGTTTGAGGGAGGAAACGCTGTCTGGAGTGAGATTATCGGTGTCCCAGAATACGTTGAAGTCGCCATTTGTGGAAGATGGGCTTGAATCGGTGGTGTAGTCGATGGCGAATGAGAGGATGAAGTGTACGTCGACGTTGGGGTTGATGGGTACATCTGTGAACTTGACCCCGTTGAATTCTGCACCGATGTACTCTCTGAATAGGCTGCAGCTTGTTAGAGCAGGGCCGAATGAGAAGAAAGCATGAAGAAATAGAGAAAAGATGATGAAGAGTTTGAAAGACATTAATCTAGATATTAGATTACTAATTGAGAGGGAGAAGATGCGATATTGTTTGTGTATTTGCTTGGAGGATGAATGAATGAAGTTATGATTTTGGATGAGAGTCTATATATAGCGGTACAAAATGAAATGAAAAGTTGTTCAATGCAAGATGAGAGATGAGACAAAAGTGTGCATACGCAGGAGGAGAGTACAGGATAGGTTGATAGATCCATGCATGCGGCCACTTCTGATCACTTCCTTTTCTCACCGTTTTCTTTCTCTCAAGCAACCAACTAACTTATTATTCTCTATCATTATTATTAATATTGCACCTGCAGCAGACGCTTGAATTGGAACCCGTCCGTGAATGCTACGTTAAGCAACTGCCTAATTTCTCCAAGTACGTAATTATTTAACCAGCGATATATCTATGTTTTCTAATGCGACATGCTATCACCTGTTTGTATATCATGGCCTGCCTACATCGCTGTAACTGTAATACTATTATTTCTTTTTAAACTACGTACCGAAGATTAATTGGAAAACTCTCTACTGTTTATTTGATTTGTGCAGAACATTTGTATTGGAAAGTGCCCATTTTCAGGCAAGTGTTTTATCTTCTTGAAACAAAATCTTTTGCCTCAAAAGAAAGTAGTAATGATATAAACATTATTCTCCAACTAAGTTTCAACTACTCCGAAACAAATAAGTCCTACAGCAATCTCATAGACACCACACTTATATGGCATATTTTGGTTGAACAAAACTCTAAGAACATTTACAATATGGAAACACCCAGCCAATGTTAGATTTCTTCTTCTTCTTCCTCCTTTTTTATTTTTTTTATTTTTTTTATTTTTAGAAAAACATTATTTAGTTAAAATAAGATGGGATTGAGGAATTAACAAGCTTCGGACTTCAAAAATACATGGTGCTTGGATTGCCGAAATCCAAATTCAACCTTCAACTCGATTTGATCAAACTAACATCAATAGTGTTTGAAAAATCAGAATTTGAGAAATGTTGCAACACTGAAATTTTATATTAGTTACACAGCTACAGATACATTTTGACTTCTGTATGAGATAATTTTTCTTGCCTTTCTCATAAAAGACATTTGACACTCTGGAAAATAATTTGATAAAGGACATTTTCATTGGATATAATTCAAAATGCTTTGTATGAAGATTTTGTTTATGCGTAGTATGTACCACATAGATTAAAAAATAAGTTCATTGAGTAATTTTAGTTAGCTTTATTGCAATGAGCACAAATTCACTACAATTACCTAAATTCTCTACCAAAAATGTACATATATACTATGTGAAGACCTCAATATACGGAACTATTGAAAAGATTCTTTATTATACGTATTCGTTACATTGTTCTAGTAATGAAATCTATCAAGCTATGATAAACTGATTTTAAGATGTAAAGTTAAATTAATGAATGGGTTTATGAGTTTGTTATGATTTTGAAATTAAATAAATGGATTAGATAATAATTTATTAAGTAGATGTTTGAATTTAAATATAACCGTAGTTAAATTATTCGGTCGAATTGAAAACGTAGATTTAATTGATATGAAATTAGTAAGATATGTCACTACAACAAAAATACTATAACAACGCGTTTTTTACATCGGGTATTGGTTGTTTGTTGTAATAGAACGCTACTACAACGGTCATTTCGGGACTGTTGTAATAGATGTTCTGTACAACACTTTTTTTACAACGGGCTAGGATTGTATGTTGTAATAAAAACTATTACAATAGTCATTCAAGCCCAATGTTAATTTTACAATGTTCACTTACTTTTACAACGGGCTAGGATCGCACCCTTAATTTTCTAACATTAATTTTTGTTGCTCGCCAATAAATTTTAGAATTCGCCAAAAAACAAATCTCGACATAAATGCCTAAATCATAAACCTCTAAATCCAGAAAAGTCACCAACAATACTCCTAATCGCTTCCATACGAATCGACTCTCCATCATGTCAGAAGTTTTCGTCACCATCTCTCATTCTATCCTCAACCAACTATTCCAACTTCAGATCCACCCCTTAACCCAAACCTCATAGCTTCTCTTAAGTTGTCATCATATGTTACTTAGTCAATATAGCACCTGATTTTACTTGTGGTCGTGGGGGTGGGTATTTATTTTGTATTAAACCAGCTTTGGAGAAAATGACATACATGAGAAAGTCGAAATTTCAATGTACGCAGGTAGGCATGGTTGGATTTGGGAGCTGGCAGTGGCTTTGCTGATGTTGCAGAAAGTCAGGTCAAAAAGTCATGTTATACATCGCATTAGCATTGATGAGTTCCGAATTCAAGTTGATTTAGTTGGATGAAGGGATGGGTTATTGCTTTCTTGGGTGTGGAATAATGATAGGGCAATCGATGGTTTGATCCGTGGCACCAGTCCCTCTTTGAGATAAGGATGATACATATCATTTGTCAGTTCACCTTGGCTTTTAGTCATTCATTTGCTTGCTTTTTATTCCACGATAATGCATAAAGAAGTCTATTGATGATCCAAGTGAACAAACAAGATATTTCATTTTTATTGCACGAAAATGTGGCTGCTTTCAGTATCGGTGTGTTTGAGATAAGTATCAGTTTATACGGTTTGTTTACTATGTATACATTGGTAACAAATAGAGAATTTTGGAATGGTTTTTTTTATTTAATATTAAAGATGTTGTATTTAATAGAAAAATCTAAAGGCAAAATGATTTTCGAAAAAAATTATAGAATGTAATAATCTGGAGGAGTGAGTGAATATAAATTATTTAGTAACCGATGATATCTGATTATTTTAAATAAGTGAATTTTGAAAATTTATAGTTTTATATATGTACCGTTGATCGTAAAATGTATTTGAATGATGTTTGAAATATATAGTAATAATTTAATTTTTATTTGGAGATAAAAGATTCATAATGTGATATCTTTATTATAATGTGGAACTTGAGAGATCAAATGGATTGATCTCAACTGCTTTCAATATAGAAGAAAAATCTGCCTTAGCCATTTTCAATTTTAATCAGTTTAATTTCAATTTTGCAAAAAAAAAAAAAGGTTTACTTAGACCGACATGATTGCATTCTTGGGTAATCATTTCATTAATCGCATATTATGGTTGCATTATAGGTTATTGCAGTTATTTTAAAATATTTAGTGCACACATGCACAAGAAATTTAGCTAGCTTTCATGCCGAGTTTTGTTCGTGTATTAATGCACACTTTGATTCCATTAGCGGTGCACACACTGGGTTTCTAATGCTGTGGTCAATTTTCAAGTAGTAATATATGGCCATGCCTTGTCACTATCTCAATGGTCTTCCTTAGTTATTGCAATGCAATGGAAGAATGTCTGTTATGGTCGACTGTCGTGTTAGACAAATACGGTATGTTTCTTTCTAACTGCCTATCCTAGTGCTGGTATTATTTCCATGCAATTATCTTCATGGTTCCAATGTTTTCATGTTTCTTCTCCAGATGCTATATTAAGGCTTAGGTTTTAGGTTGTTTGAAATTGTTGTCTATTGGTTATTTGACTCAGTACGTCTGAGGATAAGATTTGTTATTTGATTCCTTCTAATCTGGTCCATTGCCAATTTTAAGGAGGTCACTATGGGTTTTTATCTCAAATATAAGTTTTTCCACCTTTGTTATGTTATTGCAATAGTTTTTTGCATCTCTACTGCTGTACAATCATATATGCTTCAATTCGACAACATATTAGTCTATAGATGTATTCTCAAGATGTACCCACATCTTCTTTTACATTTCAAGATGCATGAAAAATGCAAAACAAAAAATACATTTTCTAGCCAAACACTACTTTATATTTTAGCTTGTTTCATGATTATAAATTTGATACTTAATGTAACGACCCGCAAGAATTCGACGCCCGAATTCTGACAATAATACATAAATCATGTATTTCTTGCCAAAAGTCAAGTATCGAAAACACAGATAGTTATTAGAAAGAAGTTAGAGGGTGAGATAAGAAAGAAATATTAGAATAGAAGAAGAAGAATAACCAACACAGAATCAGAGTCTCACATCGTAGCGGAACAAAACATAATATAGAAATAAATATTTCTTGAGAGCTTGAAATAAAACTTACAATAATCGGAGTACATCAACATATCTGGATAGCTATAGTATCTTGTCCTCGTATACAACACACAACGGAATAACAAACATATATCATACGTTTGGACTTCTCCAGTTCGTCTCTGAACTTCGCAGCATCCGAAAACCTGAACAACCCAGTCTAACCCGAGCATTACTAACGCCGGATCAGTCTGGTGAACCAGAGTGAGAAAAACACACTAAATTTATGGATAGCATCCATCTTGATTTTAAAGTTTAAAATCTTTACGAAAGAATAGATAATTGTAAGACCAAATCCACACATAAATACAGATGGTTTTTACCTTACAATAACCCAAAACATTTTTGAAATCAATATCTTATTATGATATTATAATAGTGTCTAATTACAAATAAATATCCATCTAGTAGAATGCTTGCATCTCATGCTCTACATATATAGTATACAATCAAAACCGCAGGCGCTTATTGGAGAATGGATTTCCTGGCAACGTATGGGACCACCTTCTCGACAATGTACCTTTGGAGATGAATACATTGGGGGTTCAACAAGAACGTCTTTCAACCCAGGCTAAACATGACCGACCCCTCACTTTCTCTTGAGAGTACCGAATATATCATTACCACGGTTGGGGCCAGCCAACCGAACTGATAACATGCATATAAATAAAAGGGACAACCGAAGATATTTGATTTCACTAGAACAGGTAATGATATACCCTTTTGATAGGTGCGACCCACATAGCTATGCGACCTACCCGATTTTATATCATTTCCCGGTTGATAAGGCTAGAGGTTAATCTTATTCTTCTGCACAGTGCATCTCTATTCACTTTGAATTTCACATCGTCAGATCCCTCAAATCACTAATTGATGTCCATAAAAATATTCGGCAGCTGACAGAAGTACGTTTGTAAAAATCAATGTATGTGATTCTTAAGAAATACTTTGTCAGACATTCATTCATACAAGTCATCCAGGAACAGGATGAACCGAAGGCACCCTCCTAGCACATCCTGTATAGGTATCACCCCAAGGATCAGTAAAGAGTAGTACTTGCAATCCGAAGATTCAACCACGATAGGATCACCCTTAGAATATCTCTAGGCGCGATCCAGATAATTTGACAAGTAGTCCTTCCGATTATGAAGATCCACGGTCTTCGTTGCTCCATCTTCAATCAGCATCTTCACGTATTTGCTGGATCGGAATGATTTTCGAATATAAACTTGATTCCGGTCTTTCCGTACCAACAATCATATTGGCCATATTTGATAGTCGGTTATTTAACAAACAAATAAACAAGCATGAGAATAAACTGAGCTTACTAATTCAGTACTTGGCGTTACTTGGCCTCTTTAATTAAAGCAATTAACGGTGGTTAATTTAAAACTCTTAAAGCTTCCATATCAACAAATATAGCTTTCACTTCATATTTATCGTAAAATTATTTCAAAACTATTCTATTTCAATACTAGGGAAAATATCTTATAATAATATCTAATTTTCTATATTATTATCATTTGCAAAACATTAGTTATCTCATTACTCACTATCTATAATTCGGAAATAAACCTATCTTATCGCTCGTAAAACAACGTCACGAAATCTTTCTTGTTTATTATTAGAAATAATAATCAAACCTTGGAATAAATCCATTTCAAAACTCCTTTTTCATTTTCCTTTTATCTCAAAAATCCCATTATAATTTCACACAATCTCCTTTGATTTTGTCTTGTTCGGGAATATCATTATACATAATCTACAATCTTTCCATTCCATTACATTGGAAATCTCATTATACGTATTTGAAATCATCTTATTACCGTTACTTCGCTATTAGCGCTATTATTTCTCATATGGAAATAATAAATCATTCTATACCACTTTACCATTACAACTAATATCATTCTGAGATAATCCTGAGGTCGTCCAAGTTGGGGTATTTTAATTACCTTTCAGACCTTGATCAACAACGTTCTTATCTTAAGATAGAATGAGTTGTAATTCAAAACCAATATTCACTCTAATATCAAAACAAATTTTACTTAATCATTTTACTTTAACTATGATCTTATAATCCATTTCTTATTTTTTAAAATCTCCTTTTCAAACACAACCAGTATTACTTAACTCATCGATTAAGTAAATACTTATTAAACATCTCCTTTTCACTTCAAATCCATTTACCAATTTATTTTATTACACAGATTCTTATTACAAAAATCTTATTCTGAAATCCTTTACCAAATTCATTTTTAACAATCGTTTTCCTAATCCATTCAATAATTTCCCGCTTTGAGTACATTATTTCAAATTCCATCATTTTACTTAATTCCATTATTAAGTAACATTAATTTAAAATTAACGATATAACACCTCATCGCTTTTTATAAACCTTGTTTAAGAAAATTCTGGTTTAATATAAGGCCTATTCAACTAACTTTCTTTTAACTTAATTCAAATATTAAGTCAACATAATTTAAGCTATCATATTTACTTCACTTTTAGAAGGTTAGTTGTGTTCATGTACAAAAGATTGCAATATAAATTGTTCAAGTAAGGATGACATACACATATTGAGATATAATCGAAAAAACCAGAGGATTTCATTGTTTTTTTTATATATATTTTTTATATATGTATCGTAACTCGTAAGAGACCTTAAACAAAAATGCAAAAAAAAGTTTTTCCCCCACAATACATGATCCAAACTTCCATCTCTTGCGATAGGTTTCTTTCTCGAAGAAGGCTAGGATGGGTGCTATAAGAAAATTATAAGCCGTGGTTTCCGTAGCAGTGGCTTTGCAAGAGCAGTCACCCTTGTGTACATTGTCGAGACTGGTAATTTGGTGAACTAGCTAGTTAACGGCGTAGTATCGCATTCTGAGAGATATGATCCTTCTTCCACAAATTCCTGTTCATGTCTGGACTGAATCATTTTTATTGCTGCTAGGATTTTCAGCGAGTAGTACATTGGTCCGTACTATTCGGTATTTTTCTTTTTAATTTTATTATATTACGCACGAGCTGAGCTTAGTCTACTTGTCTTAACCATTTGTATGCTTGCATCACTAAACACATTAACACAGTAAATATCTTAATGACAACACACATTTGTATAACCAAGAACTAAATACAACACATTTAACGAGTAATTAATTAAGCCCATACAGTACTTAACAGTAGTATATATATGAATTATCAAGGAGCTGCAGATAGCATAGACTGGGATTGCTTCTCGTAGCGAAACCCATTCTTCATGGAGTCATCAGCAGACCAGATGAAAATGCCATGAAGTTTTCCCTCCGATCTCAACTTACCGCATGCAGTGAAAAAGCCATTGCTCGGTTTCAACCCCCCACTGTTATCCGTAGCAAAGCTTGCAATCAACTTCCCTCCGTTGTAGTTTGTGCTCTGCGTCTCAAAATAGTTCAAGAACTGGGAAACCGTAGTGCTGGCATCGTAGGCATAGAACTGAAAGTTGACATAGTCGATGACGTCCCCGTACTTGCTCCACAAGGCCATTTAGTGACTTTGCACTTGATCGTCATCAAAAGGAGCGATGGAAGCAAAGGATATAACACCATTGTTTTTCAGGGTAGTGATCAAGCGGCCAATGCACTCTGCAAAGGTGTCATCGTCGGCGCTGAAATGCTCGTAATCGATGTCTATGCCATCTAAGTTGTACTGCTTTACGATCTTGGTCAAGGAGGAGACTGCATTGGAGACCCAGGAGTCAACGGAAGAAGGGTTGAAGTAGGCGTTGCCGTTGCCTACACTGTCTCCACCTAAACTGAGAGCGACTTTGACGTTGCCGTGGGCTTGTTTGAGGGAGGAAACGCTGTCTGGAGTGAGATTATCGGTGTCCCAGAATACGTTGAAGTCGCCATTTGTGGAAGATGGGCTTGAATCGGTGGTGTAGTCGATGGCGAATGAGAGGATGAAGTGTACGTCGACGTTGGGGTTGATGGGTACATCTGTGAACTTGACCCCGTTGAATTCTGCACCGATGTACTCTCTGAATAGGCTGCAGCTTGTTAGAGCAGGGCCGAATGAGAAGAAAGCATGAAGAAATAGAGAAAAGACGATGAAGAGTTTGAAAGACATTAATCTAGATATTAGATTACTAATTGAGAGGGAGAAGATGCGATATTGTTTGTGTATTTGCTTGGAGGATGAATGAATGAAGTTATGATTTTGGATGAGAGTCTATATATAGCGGTACAAAATGAAATGAAAAGTTGTTCAATGCAAGATGAGAGATGAGACAAAAGTGTGCATACGCAGGAGGAGAGTACAGGATAGGTTGATAGATCCATGCATGCGGCCACTTCTGATCACTTCCTTTTCTCACCGTTTTCTTTCTCTCAAGCAACCAACTAACTTATTATTCTCTATCATTATTATTAATATTGCACCTGCAGCAGACGCTTGAATTGGAACCCGTCCGTGAATGCTACGTTAAGCAACTGCCTAATTTCTCCAAGTACGTAATTATTTAACCAGCGATATATCTATGTTTTCTAATGCGACATGCTATCACCTGTTTGTATATCATGGCCTGCCTACATCGCTGTAACTGTAATACTATTTTTCTTTTTAAACTACGTACCGAAGATTAATTGAAAAACTCTCTACTGTTTAGTTGATTTGTGCAGAACATTTGTATTGGAAAGTGCCCATTTTCAGGCAAGTGTTTTATCTTCTTGAAACAAAATCTTTTGCCTCAAAAGAAAGTAGTAATGATATAAACATTATTCTCCAACTAAGTTTCGACTACTCCGAAACAAATAAGTCCTACAGCAATCTCATAGACACCACGCTTATATGGCATATTTTGGTTGAACAAAACTCTAAGAACATTATTAATACGGAAACTAAAGAAAAATAATTTGAGAGGAAGAGATTAAAAGTTTTGAAGAAGACAATATTTTATTCCTTTTTCTTGATTAATACATGATTGACATAGGACTCATTTTATACATGCATTTTCTATTTGAAAGAAGGATTTGGATAAGATCATAATAAATCCTTTCCAAACATGACACTACAAAAAAATATTCAAATAAAGACTGCAAATCAAAGACTGAAATATTTCGGTCTCTGTTTTGAAACTGATTGATGACAATATCGAACAGTCCTTAGGTTTCAATAATAAAGACAGCAAACCGATCTTTAATTGGATTGTAAATTTTGAGATGGACTATTCAGTTTGAGCAGTGCTAGGAAGCCCGAAGGAAAATGATGCGGAATTGTGCGGGAAGAAGAAGATACGTTGGATTGAGAAACGCAATTCACGCAATGCATGCCACGCTTCTGTCGCATCCATTTCTGCTCTTATATTCGGGCTTTCTAGCATTAGTGATTCGGTTTCTAATCAGTGTATGCGGATGTAAGTGGTTTAGACATCTTTACACGTTATAAATCCGGCGGTCAAATTTAGTGATCCGTTTCATAAATCCAACGGCCAAATTTAGTGATCCGTTTCATTTGAAATTAATAATTTAATTAAAAACACAATTACTCACGTTTCATAATGGCAGTACCCACTTACCCAAAATTATCGTTCCTTTAATGCAATAAATCCCCCACACCTGCATTCAATCCACAGAAAAGCTCCTCCGTCCAAGTATCAACGTTTCTTCCCCAAAATTAGACACAATTTTCTCTTTGTTTAAATTCACCTAATTATTCTCAGATTTTCTACTTTGGATTAATTCTTCCTTTTCACGATGCTCGAACTTTCAATACTTCTTCATATGGCCGTTCCTCAAGGTTCTAAAATTTAGAAATCAAAACATCAAAAGGTTGAATTTGGGTATGCTTACAGGTATTGAAAAGTTGAAGATTTTTTCATGAGAAGCTACTTTGATAAATAGTTTTCACTGACGAAGGTTTTTGTTTTGCAGGACGTATTTGAGTTTGAGTCATGGTGGATGAAATAAAACAATTAGAAGTAGCAGATCATCCATGGGTTGAAGCTTAAATCAACTCTTTTTTTCATCATGTCCGTAGTAGTGCAAAATGCTATGATATAAAGCTCGGTTAAAGCTGGAATCAGCTATTAGACTTCAGCCTTGTCCTCCATAATGATTTAAATCAAGAAAATAGTATAGACGAAAGTATTTAGATCTAGAAAATTTCAGCCAGTGTTCTACACTATAAAATTATAATGTACAGTTTGACTTCTTCCTAGCATGTAGGAAAGAAAGTTTTTTATATTGTATTATTGCTTTGATGTGTTTATTGAAATGGAAGTTCGGCTGTCCCTACATTTATTGTATTTTTTATTCTTGATGTTGTTCCTACATTTATTGTATTTTTTATTCTTGTTGCTAGGGTATACACGAATACAATTCTAACCATGATATTAATATTATATTATGGACTGTTTCTTTTGAAATAAAATCATAAAGCTGGTTAAAAATATAAAATTAATATTATATGACAATGAAGACATACACATTTATACATGTAACGCAGGTATGTATATTTGTACACCTATAAACACATATGTACATATGCATAAAGACTGATTACAAACCGCATCATAGTCTTTAAAATTCAGTTTCTAAAAAAGTTGTGACCGATTTTCAGTTTCAATATCTTAAGACTGAATTTCTTCAGTTTCAAATGTATTTAAGACTTGCAAATTTGTAACCGATCACTGTGGTCTTTAGTCAGTATTAAAATGTCATTTAAAGACTGAAACATCTATTTAAAAATTGATTTTTTCGGTCTTTAACCAAGCTTTTTTTAGTAGTGTGACCAAATAAGAAAATCAGAAAACATATTTTAATGCAATATTTAATGCTAGTTTTAATTTATTCCAATAATGTCTCCCCTAAATTAAAACTTGCTCCTTACTCCTAATCTTCCTACATTTCTCCTGAAATTTTGTCCACTAAGAGGTTTCGTGAAGATATCTGTCATCTGTTCTCCTGTTTTGCAATATTCAACCTGGGCATCACCTTTATTCACTAGATCCCTCAAGAAATGATATCGAATGCGGATATGTTTGGTCCTTCCATGAAGAACAGGATCCTTCGTAACTGAAATAGTTGACTTATTATCACAAAACAAAATCGTTGGCTTCTTTTGCTTATGATAGAGACTTTCCAAAATTCCACGCGCGCAGGTAAATCAATTGACATCCTGCAAATGACGCAGCAACATATTCAGCTTCCGTTGTAGATAGCGTAACAATTTGTTGTTTCTTCGAACTCCATGAGACAGCTCCACTTCCAAGGTGAAAGACATAACCAGACGTGCTTCTGCTATCATCGATACTCCCTGCTAAGTCACTATCTGTGTAACCAATAAGGTTAACTGGAGTAGTAGCTTCATAAAAAATTCCATGATCAACAGTTTCTTTCACATATCTCAGTATTCTTTTGGCAGCTTCCCAATGGTTAGAATACGGTTTCTCCATGAATCTGCTTATAAGGCTAACAGCATACATAATGTCAGGCCTTATGGCTGTAAGATACATTAGATTTCCAACAAGGCTCCTGAACATGGTAGAATCAATAAGTTTGCCTTCACCTTTCTTAGATAGCTTCAAACCTGTAATGCATGGAGTAGAAACTGGATTAGCATTTTCCATTTTAAACTTTTTCAAGATATCTTTTGCATAGATCTCCTGCGAAATAAAAATTCCTTTTTGAGTTTGTTGCACTTCAATGCCAAGAAAATGATGTTCTCCCAAATCTGTCATCTTGAATTCTGCCATCATTGAAAGTTTGAACTCATTCAACATCTTCACGTCATTTCCTGTAAATATTAGATCATCAACATAGAGACTAACAGCTATGAACTTTCCTTGAGAATCATCTTTGATATAGAGAGTATGCTCATATGGACATTTTTGAAATCCATGTTTCTCAAAGTAGGAATTGATTCGGCTGTACCATGCTCGAGGTGATTGTTTTAACCCGTACAAAGCTTTTTTTAGCATGTAAACTTTATCCTCTTCTCCTTTCTTGACAAATTCTGGTGGTTGATCAACATACACTTCTTCTTTCAGCACACCATTTAAGAACGCAGATTTTACGTCCATTTGAAATGACTTCCAATTTTTTTGAGCAGCTAGAGAAATAAGCAAACGAACAGTCTCAAGTCTTGAAACGGGAGCAAACACCTCTTTAAAATCTTCTCCTTCTTTTTGTTTGTACCCTTTTGCGACTAGTCTTGCATTGTTCTTGTTAATAGAGCCGTCTGGATTCATCTTTGTTTTGTACACCCACTTTACTGCAATAGAATGCTTGTGCGGTGGCAAATTTGTAAGCTCCCATGTATCATTGTTTTGAATTGAGTCAATCTCTTCTTTCATGGCTTTTCTCCATTTTTCTTCATGATTCACATCATTAAAAGAGATTGGATCTTCCCCTGCAAAAAAGGCAAAGAACACAACATTATTTGATTCAACTTCATCAGTAACATCATATAATTCATGAAGATCTCTCATCCTTCTTGGTGGACTTGGTGAAGAATTTGTGCTGCTTGAATATGTTGGGGAAGTAGGAACATTTTCTTCAACAGTGTCATCCTCCACATTTTCGGCCTCTATTTCAAAAGGAAAAAAAGGCAAATTCTCCTTTTCAACTTCTGCGTCCTCAAATAATGAACTCTCATCGAACCGAACATCTCGACATATCACCACCTTCTTGGTCATGGGATTATATAGCTTGTATGCCTTGCTTCTTTCACTGTAGCCAATGAAAATGCATTTTTCAGATTTGTCTTCTAAATTATTTCTCATTGAATCTGGGACATGAGAGTAAGCAATGCTTCCAAATACTTTCAGATGATGAACGCTAGGCTTTTTACCATACCATGCTTCATGTGGTGTACAATTTTTTAGGACCTTTGTGGATGACCTGTTAATGAGGTATATAGCACAAGAAACAACTTCAGCCCAAATTTTTTTTGACATCCTCTTCCTTTTAAGCAAACATCTAGCCATCTCCATAATTGTTCGATTCTTTCTTTCACATACACCGTTTTGTTGTGGTGTATGGCGAACTGTCATTTCATGCCGAATGCCATGATCTTTGCAATATTTTTCAAACATATTTGATATATATTCGCCTCCACGATCAGTCCGCAGCGTGTTGATTTTTAGCCCAGTGTAATTTCCCACTTCTGCTTTGAAATCTTTAAATTTTTGGAAGGCCGCTGATTTTTCTTTAACAAAATACACCCAAACTTTTCTTGAGTAATCATCAATAAATGAAATAAAATAACGATTACCTCCCAAAGATGTCACTGGCATTGGACCACAAAGATCTGAATGAATAAGTTGCAATGGTCTTTCTGCTCGCCATGCGGATTGTGAAGGAAATGAATCTTTGTGTTGCTTTCCAAACTGACATGTTTCACAAACTTCGTCAAGATGATTAATTTTTGGCAAACCTGCGACCATCATCTTACTTGAAAGCATCTCCAAATTTCCATAATTTAGGTGGCCATATCTTTCATGCTATAGCTTTGAAACTTCTTTATCAACACCAGCAAAACAGGAAATATTTTGATTTTGAAGATTGAGTGAGAAAAGATTATTTGAAGCAATTCCGACATTTGCTACAAGTTGATTTCTTTTTGACAAATAACACGCCATATCATGAAAATGGACATCATATCCCTTTTTCAAGAGATGACCTACACTGAGCAAATTATTTTGAAGGCCAGGGACAAAATATACTTCACCAATTTTCTCCATTTTTCCAGCTTTCGTGGTGAAAGCAATCTCACCAACACCGTTAATTTTATATGACTTTCCATCTCCCACTTTAACTTCTTCATGATTAGATTCGAGTAAATTTGAAAATAATTTTTTGTTACCTGTCATATGTTTGCTGGCTCCACTATCTATGTACCAAACATCATCAAAACTTTCGCCATGAGATACGAGCAACAAAGTCTCTTCATTTTTATGTCCATGCACCATGTTTGCTTCATGCTTTTCTTCCTCCTTGAACCAGCAATCACTAGCCAAGTGACCAGGTTTGTGGCAGTTATAACAAAAATAGCCACGACCTCTTCCTCTTTGATTTCCTCGTCCTCTTCCTCTTTGAGAATCTCTAAAATTTTGATTCAAGCTGCTTTCTTTGCTTCCATAATTATTTTGGACCATTGGTGCTTTATGTTCAGGTCTGTACATGCCGCGTCCATTGCCCCTTCCATAGCTATTAAAATTTCTGCCTCCTCGGCCTCGTCCTCGATTTCCTTTATATTGTTGTGTATATAATATTTTTCCTTCATCTTCGTCTTTCACTTGCAAAGCTTCAACCACTGGCTCTTTTTCTTTTAACTTCTTCCGTTGTTCATAAGCTTCAAGGCTTCCAACTAGATCTTCTACCTTCATCTCTGAAAGAATTTTTGACTCCTCTATTGCACAGACAATATTTTCAAATTTGTCTGTCAAAGATCTAAGGATCTTCTCTACTATTCTTGCTTCAGTCATCTCCTCTCCATTGCTCTTTAGTTGATTTGTTACCTTTTCAATCCTTGTGATGTAATCTGAAACACTTTCTGTCTCCTTCATTGTCATAGATTCCATTTCACCTCTAAGTGTTTGTAAACGCACTTGCTTCACCCTGTCTGCCCCCTTGAATGTCTTAAACAAAATGTCCCAAGCCTCCTTGGATGTTTCATCTTTTGAAATCTTCTCAAAAATTGAATCTTCCACTGCACTATGCAAAGCACATAGAGCTTTGTTGTCTCTCTTTCTTTCATCCTTTACTTTATTTTGTTGAGCTTGTGACAAAGCTCCCAGATTTTCAGGTTCTGTGAAACCATCTCTGACCATCTCCCAAGTTTCATCAGCCTTTAACCAAGTCTTCATTTTTATGCTCCAAGTGTCATAGTTGAGCTTTGTGAGTTATGGAATGGGAGTCTGTGTATGTGATGAACCTCCAGCCATGCTTTTTCTTAACCAGGCTCTGATACCAATTGAAGAAAAATAATTTGAGAGGAAGAGATAAAAAGTTTTGAAGAAGACTATATTTTATTCCTTTTTCTTGATTAATACATGATTGACATAAGACTCATTTTATACGTGCATTTTCTATTTGAAAGAAGGATTTGGATAAGATCACAATAAACCTTTCCAAACATGACCAAATAATAAAAACAGGAAACATAATTTAATGCAATATTTAATGCTAGTTTTAATTTATTCCAATAGAAACACCCAGCCAATGTTAGATTTCTTCTTCTTCTTCTTTTATTTTTTTTTAATAAATTTTTAGAAAAACATTATTTAGTTAAAATAAGATGGGATTGAGGAATTAACAAGCTTCGGACTTCAAAAATACATGGTGCTTGGATTGCCGAAATCCAAATTCAACCTTCAACTCGATTTGATCAAACTAACATCAATAGTGTTTGAAAAACCAGAATTTGAGAAATGTAGCAACACTGAAATTTTATATTAGTTACACAGCTACAGATACATTTTGACTTCTGTATGAGATAATTTTTCTTGCCTTTCTCATAAAAGACATTTGACACTCTGGAAAATAATTTGATAAAGGACATTTTCATTGGATATAATTCAAAATGCTTTGTATGAAGATTTTGTTTATGCGTAGTATGTACCAAATAGATTAAAAAATAAGTTCATTGAGTAATTTTAGTTAGCTTTATTGCAATGAGCACAAATTCACTACAATTACCTAAATTCTCTACCAAAAATGTACATATATACTATGTGAAGACCTCAATATACGGAACTATTGAAAAGATTCTTTATTATACGTATTCGTTACATTGTTCTAGTAATGAAATCTATCAATCTAAGATAAACTGATTTTAAGATGTAAAGCTAAATTAATGAATGGGTTTATGAATTTGTTATGATTTTGAAATTAAATAAATGGATTAGATAATAATTTATTAAGTAGATGTTTGAATTTAAATATAACCGTAGTTAAATTATTCGGTCGAATTGAAAACGTAGATTTAATTGATATGAAATTAGTAAGATATGTCACTACAACAAAAATACTATAACAACGCGTTTTTTACATCGGGTATTGGTTGTTTGTTGTAATAGAACGCTACAACAACGGTCATTTCAGGACTGTTGTAATAGATGTTTTGTACAACACTTTTTTTACAACGGGCTAGGATTGTATGTTGTAATAAAAAACTATTACAATAGTCATTCAAGCCTGATGTTAATTTTACAATGTTCACTTACTTTTGCAACGGGCTAGGATCGCACCCTTAATTTTCTAGCATTAATTTTTGTTGCTCGCCAATAAATTTTAGAATTCGCCAAAAAACAAATCTCGACATAAATGCCTAAATCATAAACCCCTAAATCCAGAAAAGTCACCAACAATACTCCTAAATCGCTTCCATACGAATCGACTCTTCATCATGTCAGAAGTTTTCGTCACCATCTCTCATTCTATCCTCAACCAACTATTCCAACTTCAGATCCACCCCTTAACCCAAACCTCATAGCTTCTCTTAAGTTGCCATCATATGTTACTTAGTCAATATAACACCTGATTTTACTTGTGGTCGTGGGGGTGTGTATTTATTTTGTATTAAACCAGCTTTGGAGAAAATGACATACATGACAAAGTCGAAATTTCAATGTACGCAGGTAGGCATGGTTGGATTTGGGAGCTGGCAGTAGCTTTGCTGATGTTGTAGAAAGTCAGGTCAAAAAGTCATGTTATAAATCGCATTAGCATTGATGAGTTCCGAATTAGAGTTGATTTAGTTGGATGAAGGGATGGGTTATTGCTTTCTTGGGTGCGGAATAATGATAGGGCAATCGATGGTTTGATCCGTGGCACCAGTCCCTCTTTGAGATAAGGATGATACATATCATTTGTCAGTTCACCTTGGCTTTTAGTCATTCATTTGCTTGCTTTTTATTCCACGATAATGCATAAAGAAGTCTATTGATGATCCAAGTGAACAAACAAGATATTTCATTTTTATTCCACGAAAATGTGGCTGCTTTCAGTACCGGTGTGTTTGAGATAAGTATCAGTTTATACGGTTTGTTTACTATGTATACTTTGGTAACAAATAGTGAATTTTGGAATGGTTTTTTTATTTAATATTAAAGATGCTGTATTTAATAGAAAAATTTAAAGGCAAAATGATTTTCGAAAAAAATTATAGAATGTAATAATCTGGAGGAGTGAGTGAATATAAATTATTTAGTAACTGATGATATCTGATTATTTTAAATAAGTGAATTTTGAAGATTTATAATTTTATATATGTATCGTTGATCGTAAAATGTATTTGAATGATGTTTGAAATCTATAGTAATAATTTAATTTTTATTTGGAGATAAAAGATTCATAATGTGGTATCTTTATTATAATGTGGAACTTGAGTGATCAAATGGATTGATCTCAACTGCTTTCAATATAGAAGAAAAATCTGCCTTAGCCATTTTCAATTTTAATCAGTTTAATTTCAATTTTGCAAAAAAGAAAAAAAAATAGGTTGACTTAGACCGACATGATTGCATTCTTGGGTAATCATTTCATTAATCGCATATTATGGTTTCATTATAGGTTATTGCATTTATTTTAAATTATTTAGTGCACACATGCACAAGAAATTTAGCTAGCTTTCATGCCGAGTTTTGTTCGTGTATTAATGCACACTTTGATTCCATTAGCGGTGCACACACTGGGTTTCTAATGCTGTGGTCAATTTTCAAGTAGTAATATATGGCCATGCCTTGTTACTATCTCACTATCTCAATGGTCTTCCTTAGTGATTGCAATGCAATGGAAGAATGTCTGTTATGGTCGGCTGTCGTGTTAGACAAATACGGTATGTTTCTTTCTAACTGCCTATCCTAGTGCTGGTATTATTTCCATGCAATTATCTTCATGGTTCCAATGTTTTCATGTTTCTTCTCCAGATGCTATATTAAGGCTTAGGTTTTAGGTTGTTTGAAATTGTTGTTTATTGGTTATTTGACTCAGTACGTCTGAGGATAAGATTTGTTATTTGATTCCTTCTAATCTGATTCATTGCCAATTTTAAGGAGGTCACTATGGGTTTTTATCTCAAATATAAGTTTTTCCACTTTGTTATGTTATTGCAATAGTTTTTTGCACCGCTACTGCGGTACAATCATATATGCTTCAATTCGACAACATATTAGTCTGTAGATGTATTCTCAAGATGTACCCACATCTTCTTTTACATTTCAAGATGTATGAATAATGCAAAACAAAAAATACATTTTCTAGCCAAACACTACTTTATATTTTAGCTTGTTTCATGATTATAAATTTGATACTTAATGTAACGACCCGCAAGAATTCGACGCCCGAATTCTGACAATAATACATAAATCATGTATTTCTTGCCAAAACTCAAGTATCGAAAACATAGATAGTTATTAGAAAGAAGTTAGAGGGTGAGATAAGAAAGAAAGAAATATTAGAACAGAAGAAGAAGAATAACCAACACAGAATCAGAGTCTCACATCGTAGCGGAACAAAACATAATATAGAAATAAATATTTCTTGAGAGCTTGAAATAAAACTTACAATAATCGGAGTACATTAACATATCTAGACAGCTATAGTATCTTGTCCTCGTATACAACACACAACGGAATAACAAACAAATATCATACGTCTGGACTTCTCCAGTTCGTCTCTAAACTTCGCAGCATCCGAAAACCTGAACCTGAACAACCCAGTCTAACCCGAGCATTACAAACGCCGGATCAGTCTGGTGAACCAGAGTGAGAAAAACACACTAAATTTATGGATAACATCCATCTTGATTTTAAAGTTTAAAATCTTTTCGAAAGAATGGATAATCGTAAGACCAAATCCACACATAAATATAGACGGTTTTTACCTTCAATACCCCAAAACATTTTTGAAATCAATATCTTATTCTTATATTATAATAGTGTCTAATTACAAATAAATATCCATCTAGTAGAACGCTTGCATCTCACGCTCTACATATATAGTATACAATCAAAACCACAGGCGCATATTGGAGAATGGATTTCCTGGCAACGTATGAGACCACCTTCTGACAATGTACCTCTTGAGATGAATACATTGGGGGTTCAACAAGAACGTCTTTCAACCTAGGCTAAACATGACCGACCACTCACTTTCTTTTGAGAGTACCGAATATATCATTACCACGGTTGGGGGCCAGCCAACCGAACCGATAACATGCATATAAATAAAAGGGACAACCGAAGATAATTGATTTCACCAGATCAGGTAATGATATACCCTTTTGATAGGTGCGACCCGCATAGCTATGCGACCTACCCGATTTTATATCATTTCCCGGTTGATAAGGCTAGAGGTTAAGCTTATTCTTCGGCATAGTGCATCTCTATTCACTTTGAATTTCACATCGTCAGATCCCTCAAATCACTAATTGACGTCCATAAAAATACTCGGCAGCTGACAGAAGTACGTTTGTAAAAATCAATGTATGTGATTCTTAAGAAATACTTTGTCAGACATTCATCCATACAAGTCATCCAGGAACAAGATGAACAAAAGGCACCCTCCTAGCACATCCTGTATAGGTATCACCCCAAGGATCAGTAACGAGTAGTACTTGCAATCCGAAGATTCAACCACGATAGGATCACCCTTAGAATATCTCTGGGCGCGATCCAGAGAATTTGACAAGTAGTCCTTCTGCTTATGAAGATCCACGGTCTTCGTTGCTCCATCTTCAATCAGCATCTTCACGTATTTGCTAGATCGGAATGGTTTTCGAATATAAACTTGATTCCGGTCTTTCCGCACCAACAATCATATTGGCCATATTTGATAGTCGGTTATTTAACTAACAAATAAACAAGCATGAGAGTAAACTGAGCTTACTAATTCAGTACTTGGCGTTACTTGGCCTCTTTAATTAAAGCAATTAACGGTGGTTAATTTAAAACTCTTAAAGCTTCCATATCAACAAATATAGCTTTCACTTCATATTTATCGTAAGATTATTTCAAAACTATTCTATTTCAATACTTGGGAAAATATCTTATAATAATATCTAATTTTCTATATTATTATCATTTGCAAAACATTAGTTATCTCATTACTCACTATCTATAATTCGGAAATAAACTTATCTTATCGCTCGTAAAACAACGTCACGAAATCTTTCTTGTTTATTATTAGAAATAATAACCAACCCTTGGAATAAATCCATTTCAAAACTCCTTTTTCATTTTCCTTTTATCTCAAAAATCCCATTATAATTTCACACAATCTCCTTTGATTTTGTCTTGTTTGGGAATATCTTTGTATATAATCTATAATCTTTCCATTCCGTTACATTGGAAATCTCATTATACGTATTTGAAATCATCTCATTACCGTTACTGCGCTATTAGCGCTTTTATTTCTCATATGGAAATAATAAATCATTCTATACCACTTTACCATTACAACTAATATCATTCTCAGATAATCCGGAGGTCGTCCAAGTTGGGGTATTTTAATTACCTTTCAGACCTTGATCAACAACGTTCTTATCTTAAGATAGAATGTGTTGTAATTCAAAACCAATATTCACTCTAATATCAAAACAAATCTTACTTAATCATTTTACTTTAACTGTGATCTTATAATCCATTTCTTATTTTTTTAAATCTCCTTTTCAAACACAACTAGTATTACTTAACTCATCGATTAAGTAAATACTTATTAAACATCTCCTTTTCACTTCAAATCCATTTACCAATTTATTTTATTACACAGATTCTTATTACAAAAATCTTATTCTGAAATCCTTTACCAAATTCATTTTTAACTATCCTTTTCCTAATCCATTCAACCATTTCCTGCTTTGAGTATATTATTTCAAATTCCATCATTTTACTTAATTCCATTATTAAGTAACATTAATTTAAAATTAACGATATAACACCTCATCGCTTTTTATAAACCTTGTTTAAGAAAATTCTGGTCTAATATAAGGCCTATTCAACTAACTTTCCTTTTAACTTAATTCAAATATTAAGTCAACATAATTTAAGCTATCATATTTGCTTGAATTCCTTTTATAACTTTGTTATAAAAATTGGGGTTTTAATATAAAACCCTTATATAAACTCCTTTCACAATTCAATTAGATTTCACTTCACTTTGATTAATTTTTAGTGAGTTCCAATTAAAAAGAAATCTCTTAAATTTTTATTAATTAAAATAATAATTTACTTCAATCGTTAACTACTGCAGAAGTAGTTAATTCCTTTATTAACTAAATTAATAGTAATTTCCTTTTTAAAATCCTACTAAAATTAAAACAAATATTTGTTAAATTATTTCATTATATTAATTCAAAACAAACTAATTTAATAATCGATTCTATTAAAATGATTGGCTTTGTCAATTCAAAACATGGTTATTTCGTTAACTAATTCCAGTAGGTCCTTTATTTTAAATTAATTAATAATTTAAATAATTACATTTAATTATTTCTTTAAAAAAAATATTCAAAATCTTAATCTTTAGGTTAATTTCAGCTCATTTGCTTATATATCTTCTTAAGATAAGAATTTACTTAATAAAATCAATTAATAATTAATTATAGACTTAATTAATAAATAATAAATATTTATTTTATTTAAACAAACTTTTATTTAAAATACAAATTTAAAAATCTGTCTTTAGTTACAAAATAAATTTTATAACTTTACTTCTATTGATTAACCTGACGGTAAATCAATATTTAGAAAACGATTTATTTCTAGGCCATATACTGCCAATTACTCAACCAATTTTACCATTGGTTTGAACAAAACAAATGTTGGGTTTTAGATCAACGGTTAACAACCAAATCAATCATTCAATCAGAACAGTTCATATAATGATAATATGAAAATAAATATCATTAAATATTTTTGAGGAATCCCGCTGGATCCCTCCAATCTATTCTTCCATGCATTAGAATAGATTATCTCACATAAATTCATTCAACACAATTTAACTGATAACTTCTATAATAGTAAATAATGATTATTTAATATCAACCAATTAATAAAACAATTCAAACAATTAAAAATGTTTATTTAATAAATGTGACCAACAAGGTAAGTTACCTTAATTGGGACCAATCATTAAAATAACGATTTAGTTCAATCAATATATGCAATATATTTAACAACCAGTCAATCATTAGCAACCATAGCACACAAAATAAAAAACCAATTTATATAAAATACTAGTGGGAAGAACTAAGTGAGTTTAACTCACCTTGATTTCCATTATCACAAAAGCGGTTCGTTTTTTAATTAAATTAAACCAGCGTTTAATTTAATCAAAAATTCCAGCTGCATCCAAATTTCTCTAATCTGGTTCCAAAATAAAGTATTCGTAACCACGACTCCAATGCGATTTGTTTGGTCAAATTTTGTTCATGGCATAAGAAGTTATACAAGTTTTATCATATGATTTAATTAAATAATTAATCCTCAATTTAATTATAAATTAAACTAATTACTTTGTTTTAACTCTTAGTCGATTACGTTCCTTCTCTGCTCCCTTTTATTCGTGTTCACACATACCCATCTTTGTAAATTCGATTGCTAATTCTAGTCCAAATTCGCTCAACCTTTAAAGGGTTACAGACAAATTAATATTAGCTCACCATTTAATTAGTTAACATCTTAATTATAATATATTAAGCTTAATCACTTTATAATTACATTAATTATGTTGTCATGGAATAACAGACCAAGGACGGCGTTTTTCTCTGTTTCCCTCATCTATATATTCTGCCCGTTCCAGATTCCATTATTCTCACTGCCATCATGTTTTTAGTTAACATATGTTAATATATGAATTAATTACTAAATTACTTTGTTAACATATTAATTACGCTATAACATGATGATAACCGGGCCGATGTCTGTTCCTTCAGCAATCTTGTCATCGTCTATTTCCGGTCCTGCAAGATCAGTTACGATTATCTAATTATATGTTTAAATTTAAACTAATTAACTTTTTTTCCTTCGTTTAACCTATATGTCAGCCGAACTCCTTTGTTTCCACTTCCATTATATGCCTGCTCATGAATTAAAGCCCAAACCACCTTTTGTTTGCAACTATTCCCTTACTATAACCCCTCACGCAAAGAACCACCCCACCGCACGATTGAAATACTCCAGCTCCTACTCTCTCTCTCCTACACCTGCTTATTCATTGTTTTTTTAATGCTAAACCTACCGGCACGCTTTCCCCCACCACTAGGGCTCCAGTTGAACGCCTCCTCCTTCGACCGCTTCTCTACTATGTCATGCATATAGACCCCACTTCGACACTCGAGCAGCCAGTCCCAAGCTTCCCTCCCTCTTCGGTTCTATAGTTATGGTCATGACTTAAAAAGAAAAAGGTGGCTTGGCATGTTTGCGTGTACTGTGTACACATAACATGAGAGCCTTGCATTATTTAAAGGTGCAAAGTGTTTGGATTTAATAAAGGGTAGGCTTGCGTTTTTTTCGAGGGGCATGCTAGACTAAACCATGGAATGGCCACAAAAATAAGGGAATGAAGGCCTTTCTTTGCCGGAAAACAAATGAAGAGAGCGGCAACACATTATTTATAGAAGAGCATAACGTGGTTGGCACGTTTACACAGTCCAATGGGTACAAATTTTAGCTGTCACGTTTTCTTGCATAGGTATAGGCATGTAGTTGGTTAGAGTAGCATGGGTTTTCACTGAATTATGATTAACATTTTTACCCAGCTTGCTATAGTGTACACGTATGTCTGTGTACCTATAATTTAATCTTAGGGTAGTTGTACTTTCATGAATTGTTTAAGTTTTAAGAAATGGGGTAGAGGTACGTGTCATGTATGGTTAGAGGCATGTGTGCGTATTACTACTTAGCGATAGGGTGGAAAAAATAAAAATTAATAGGGTATGTACTTGATTGAATTCTATAGACTGCGCATATTTTCCTAGGTCAGTTTTTGCTTAGGATGAAAGAAATATACAATGTAGACATGGTCCGTCATAGATAATAGGATAGGCTAGGAAAAGATTAAACATATGGTTGCTATGTTAGGAAGATACGTCTGTATGTTTTCATTTTTCATTGCCAGGCGTGTTTTAGGCTTTCAAAACAAGTATGCGTTTGCGTATTTAATAAGATGGGATGATTTTATTATTATTTTATTATTTATACTTTGCCGTGAAGAAATGTATCAAATTACCTATATAAATCCCTCGTTTTTGATAGATAAATATGTAATTCTAGCATAAAAAACATTCCAAACCCAATGGGACAGGTTTCGTCGAATTTCGAGGTCGTTTGTGAAAAGTCCTTTGTAAATATCGATGAAAAATCAAGCGTTAAAAATTCCCATAATTGCAGAAAAAATCTAAATTTTTTGAAACCTTGACATTTTACTAAACCTCTTCCTGACGGATCCAATGAATCTTGTTTCGTCGAATTTGGAGCTCTTGTGGCCAGTCGTTTATTCGTTAAAAGTTACCCCTGTCTAAATAACATAAGCGATTAAACAAAAACATAGACGTTTTTTGCTACTGAAGTCACATACGATATCGGTTTGCCATGAAATTTGATTTTCTAACAATAACGTAACGATACGGTTCCAATGAAACTAATTTCATCGAAAACTGAGCCCATTTGCAAAAATCGCTATTTTTAACGCTTATATAATATTGATAAAACATTAATTAAATTTCCAAATAATTCAATAAAATAATAATAAATTATTTTTATCATATATATCCAAACAAAATATATATACAACTTCAAATATAAATTGTACAACTCAATATCGTCATTTTCGAATTAACCGTTATCCGAATTATTTTTAAAATTCCTTATAAATTATTAAATAAACGTTATATTTAAATAACGATTTCCATAGCGACTATTTCAAAATTTGATTTGGACATAACTAACAATCTATAACACGAAATCTTGATTTTTTTCTTTCATATGAAAATTATAATCAACATGATTCTAGCATTTCTCGTTTCATAGAAATCCGACTTATATCGGATCCTGTACATTCAACTGAAGTTCAAAACTCAATATTACGAACTATCGCGCCATTTTGAGCTCGATTTATATTATATATAAATTTAACGTTTAAACTTCATTTTAAATAAACGAATTCAATATTAAAATCCATTAATATACCAAATAAATATTTAAAATAATAATTTAAATTAAATATTTGGCTGCCAAAAATACAAGAGATTACAGTCTTCCCCCTTAAAAGAATTTCGTCCCCGAAATTTCTAAGGTAAGAAATATGCTGTAAACCCATTAACTTAGAAATCCAATTTAATTTAAATCAAAAACCAATTTATTATAATCAATATAAATTTTCAAAAATATCGAAAATTTTCTAACACATTAAATTCCCGGAAAAATTCGACAGAGTCTCACCTGTACGGAGTGACATTTGTTATATCGCAGGATCAAATAATACATATACATCGACCTACACGGTCGGAAAACAAAATTCAAAACCTAAAATTTATATTTTCGCGTAGGCATACCTTTATACGAGCGATATTGAGCATATTTTCTCAATTACATGCAATTTATTTAATCAAATCAATCTCAAAGCCTTCCAGCACCTGTGCTTAACTCAGTTCAACATGTAAGTAATCCAATACATGAAACTCTTAAATAACACTTCATTTATTAATTGGTATAACTATACAGATTTCCAAAATCAAACAGGTGGCATCACTTCATTTTAAACGGTATATGCAAATACAGGTTTTTATTCATCCACTTTAATTCATTTACCGTTCCATTCCAATTTATAATACTGGAATTTAGTTTTCAATTCATTCATTCTCTTGCTAAATCATTGATGAATTTATAAACAATCAACAATCAATGCATACCCAGCACAATCAAATGAACTAAATTTTATATTCAATATTCATATTTACTTTGGGGTTAACATATTTGAACATCAATTTGTTTAATATCCAATTGATTTCTATTTAACAATCATTCATTCAATTTCCACATTCTAAATCCATTTATTTAATTCCAATATCATTCTTACTTTAATTTCACTTAACTAATTCAGTTCTAATTCAAATTTTCAATCCAATCTAAAAGTCATTCAAAACAATCAACACACCAATATCTCAATAATACGATAAAATTATTTCTTTTCTATGCAAAAATATATTTTGGGTAAAATTATTTCATTTACTCCATTTTACAAAACAATATTGTATTCATCGTCAGTTCAATGCTTTTCAACATTTGAACAAATCAAACCACACAATACAAAACATTATATATAAAATTTGCAAATACGCTCTCATATATGTACACTCATCTCAATCTAGGGTATTACTAACCCTATCTCTATCGAGTTACACCACAGAGCCAAGGTTATTACTAAACCAATAGCTCTGATACCACTGTAGCAACCCGCAAGAATTCGACGCCCGAATTCTGACAATAATACATAAATCCGGTATTCCTTGCCAAAAATCAAGTATGGAAAACACAGATAGTTATTAGAAAGAAGTTAGAGGGTGAGATAAGAAAGAAAGAAATATTTTCTGGAATAGAAGAAGAAGAATAACCAACACAGAATCAAAGTCTCACATCGTAGCGGAACAAAACATAATATAGAAATGAATCTTTATTGAGAGCTTGAAATAAAACTTACAATAATAGGAGTACATCAACATATCTAGACAATTATAATATCCTATCCTCATATACAATACACAACGGAATAATAAACATATATCATACGTCTGGACTTCTCCAGTTCGTCTTTGAACTTCGCAGCATCCGAAAACCTGAACTTGAACAACCCAGTCTAACCCGAGCATTACAAACGCCGAATCAGTCTGGTGAACCAGAGTGAGAAAACACACTAAGTTTATGGGTAGCATCCATCTTGATTTTAAAGTTTAAATTCTTTTCGAAAGAAAGGATAATCGTAAGACCAAATCCACATATAAATACGGACGGTTTTTACCTTAAGATAACCCATTTTTTTTAAATCAATATCTTATTCTGATATTATAATAGTGCCTAATTACAAATAAATATCCATCTAGCAGAATGCTTGCATCTCACGCTCTACATATATAGTATACAATCAAAACCGCGGGCGCTTATTGGAGAATGTATTTCCTGGCAACGCATGGGACCACCTTCTCGACAATGTATCTTTGCAGATGAATACATTGGGTTCAACAAGAACATCTTTTAACCCAGGCTAAACATGACCGGCCCCTCACTTTCTCTTGAGAGTACCGACTATATCATTACCACGGTTGGGGGCTAGCCAACCGAACCGATAGCATACATATAAAAATAAAAGGGATAACCGAAGTCATTTGATTTCACCAGATCAGGTAATGATATACCGTTTTGATGGGTGCGACCCACATAACCATGCGACCTACCCGATTTTATGACATTTCTTGGTTGATGAGGCTAGAGGTTAAGCTAATTCTTTTACATAGTGCATCTCCATTCAATTTGAATGTCACATCGTCAGATCCCTCAAATCAGTAATTGACGTCTATAAAAATACTCTGCAGCTGACAGAAGTACGTTTGTAAAAATCAATATACGTGATTCTCAAGAAATACTCTGTCAGACATTTGTCCATACAAGTCATCCAGGAGCAAGATAAACCGAAGGCACCCTCTTACTACATCCTATATAGGTATCATCCCAAGGATCAGTAGCGAGTAATCCTTGCAATCCGAAGATTTCAGCTACGATAGAATCACCCTTATAATATCTCCGGGCGCGACTCCAGAGAATTCGACAAGTAGTCCTTTCGCTTATGAAGATCCACGATCTTCGTTGCTCCATCTTCAATCAACATCTTTACGTCTTTGCTAGTTCGAAATGGTTTTCGAATATAAACTCAATTCAGGTTTTTCTGCACAAACAATTGTATAAACCATATTTGATATTCGGTTATTGAACTATCAAATAAACAATCATGAGAATAAACTGAGCTTATTAATTCAGTACTCGACATTACTTGGCCTCTTTAATTAAAACAATTAACGGTGGTTAATTTAAAACTCTTAAAGCTTCCATATTAACAAATATAACTTCCACTTCATATTTATCGTAAGATTATTTCAAAACTATTCTATTTCAATACTTGGGAAAATGTCTTATAATCATATCTAATTTTCTATCTTATTATCATTTGCAAAATATTAGTTATCTCATTACTCACTATCTATAATTGGGAAATAAACTTATCTTATCGCTCGTAAAACAACATCACGAAATCTTTCTTTTTTATTATTAGAAATAATAACCAACCCTTAGAATAAATCCATTTCAAAACTACTTTTTCATTTTCCTTTTATCTCAAAAATCCCATTATAATTTCACACAATCTCCTTTGAATTTGTTTTGCTTCGGGAATATCATTATATATATTCTACAATCTTTCCATTCCGTTGCTTTGGAAACCTCATTATACGTAGTTCAAATCTTCTTATTACCGTTACTGCGCTATTAGCGCTATTATTTCTCATATGGAAATAATAAATCATTCTATACCACTTTACCATTACAACTAATAGCATTCTCAGATAATCCTGAAGTCGTCCAAGTTGGTGTATTTCAATTACCTCTCAGACCTTGATCAGCAACGTTCTTATCTTAAGATAGAACGAGTTGTAATTCAAAACCATATTCATTCTAATGTCAAAACAAATCTCACTTAACCATTTTATTTTAACTATGATCTTATAATCCATTTCTTATTTTTGAAAATCTCCTTTTCAAGCACAACTATTATTACTTAACTCATCGATTAAGTAAATACTTATTAAACATCTCCTTTTCACTTTAAATTCCATTTACCAATTTGTTTTATAACACAGATTCTTATTACAAAAATCTTATTCTAAAATCCTTTACAAATTCACTTTTAACAATACTTTTCCAAATCCATTCAACCATTTCGTGCTTTGAATATAATATTTCAAATTCCTTCATTTTACTTGATTCCATTATTAAGTAACATTAATTTAAAATTAACGATATAACACCTCATCACTTTTTATAAACCTTGTTTAAATAAATTCTGGATTAATATAAGGCCTTTTCAGCTCACTTTCCTTTAAACTTAATTCAAATATTAAGTCAACTTAATTTAAGCTATCGTATTTTCTTGAATTCCTTTTGTAACTTTGTTATAAAAATTCGGGTTTTAATATAAAACCCTTTTATAAACTCCTTTCACAGTTCAATTAGATTTCACTTCACTTCAATTAATTTTTAATGAGTTCCAATTAAAAAGAAATCTCTTAAATTATTATGAATTAAAATAATAATTTACTTCAATCATTAACTACTGCAAAAGTAGTTAATTCCTTTATTTACAAAATAAATAGTAAATTCCCTTTTAAAATCTTATTAAAATAAAAACAAATTTTTGTTAAATTATTTCATTAGATTAATTTAGAACAAACTAATTTAATAATCGATTCTGTTAAAATGATTGACTTTGTCAATTCAAAACACGGTCATTCCGTTAACCGATTCCAGTTGGTTCTTTGTTTTAAATTAATTAATAATTTAAATAATTCCATTTAATTATTTCTTAAAAACAATTATTCAAAATCTTAACCATTAGATTAATTTCAGCTCATTTTCTTATGTATCTTCTTAACATAAGAATTTACTTTATAAAATCAATTAATAATTAATCATATACTTAATTAATAAGTAATCGATATTTATTTTCTTTAAACAAACTTTTATTCAAAATACAAATTTAAAAATCTGTCTTCAGTTCTAAAATAATCTTTATAACTTCACTTCTATTGATTCACCTAACGGTAAATCAATATTTCGAAAACGGTTGATTTCTAGGCCATATACTGCCAATTACTCAACCAATATTACCCATTGGTTTAAACAAAACAAATGTTGGGTTTCAGATCAACGGTCAACAACCAAATCAATCATTCAATCAGAATAGTTCATATAATGATAATATGAAAATAAATATCATTAAATATTTTTTGAGGAATCCCGTTAGATCCCTCCAATCTGTTCTTCCCTACATTAGAATAGATTATCTCACATAAATTCATTCAATTCAATTTAACTGATAATTTCTATAACAGTAAATAATGATTATTTAATACCAACGAATTAACAAAACAATTCAAATAATTAAACATGTTTATTTAATAAATGTGACCAACAAGGTAAGTTACCTTAATTGGGACTAATCATTATAATAAGATTTGGTTTTCCAATGAAATTACTCACTAGTTCAATCAATATATGTAATATATTTAACAACCAGTCAATCATTAGCAACCATAGCACACAAAATAAAAACCCAACTTATATAAAATACAAGTGGGAAGAACTGAGTGAGTTTAACTCACCTTGATTTCCGTTGTTGCTAAAGTGGTTCAGTTTTTAATTAAATTAATCCAGCATTTAATTTAATCAAAAATTCCAGTTGCTTCCAAATTTCTCCAAACTGGTTCCAGAATAAAGTATTCGTGACCACGACTCCAATGCGATTTGTTTAGTCAAATTTTGTTCACGGCATAAGAAGTTATAAAAGTTTTATCATATGATTTAATTAAATAATTAATCCTTGATTTAATTATAAATTAAACCAATTACTTTGTTTTAACTCTCAGTCGATTACGTTCCTTCTCTGCTCCCTTTTATTCGCGTTCACACATACCCATCTTTGTAAAATCGATTACTAATTCTAGTCCAAATCTGCTCAACCTTTAACCTGGTTACAAACAAATTAATATTAGCTCCCCTTTAATAAGTTAACATCTTAATTATAATATATTAAGCTTAATCACCTTATAATTACATTAATTATGTTGTCATAGAATAATAGACCAAGGCCCGTGTTTTTCTCTGTTTCCCTCATCTATATCTTCTGCCCATTCCAGATTCCATTATTCTCCCTGCCATCATGTTTTTAGTTAACATATGTTAATATATGACTTAATTACTAAATTACTTTTTTAACTTATTAATTACGTTATAACATGATAATACCGGGCTGATGTCTGTTCCTTCAGCAATCTTTTCCTCGTTTGTTTCCGATCCTGTAAGATCAGTTACGATTATCTAATTATATGTTTAAATTTAAACTAATTAACTTTTTTTTCTTCGTTTAAACTATATGTCAGCCGAACTCCTTTGTTTCCACTTCCATTATCTGCCTACTTATGAATTAAAGCCCAAACCACCTTTTTTTTGCAACCATTCCCTTACAGTGGCCCATCACGCCAAGAACCACCCCACAGCATGATCAAAATACTCCAGCACCTACTCTATTTCTCCTACACCTGCATCTTTATTGTTTTTGTTTTTTTTAATGCTAAAACTGCCTGTGTAATAACCCGAAAATCTGAATCAGTTTAAAAATTTTATTTTGGCAATTTTGGCGAATTTTGAATATTTAAAATGAATTATTTTAAATAATAACGACCAGAAATTTATTTTGAATAGAATTCGAATGCATATATTTATACGCGTCGTCGTTAGAATATAAATAATTATATATAATTATAAATAGAATTGAAAATGGCGCGGTAGTTCGATAATTCGATTTCAAACTTCAATTGAACGTACCGGGTGCAAAACAATCCGGATTTTAGTGAAACCAAAAAGATTAGGATCTAATTGATGATATCTTTCCAACGAATCCGAAAAATCAAAATTTCATAGCAGGAATCAAAAGATATGTCCAGTTGAAAATTCTGCATAGTCGCTATGGAATTCAGGCCCTTAATAATAGACATTTTGCAAACGACCTCGGATTTCGACGAAACCACTTTTGTTGGATCCGTGATGTCAAATTATTGCTAGATTCCAAATTTCATAATTTTTCGAATCAATATGTGAGCGTGGCAAAGGAAAACGCCTTTGACCCGTTTTAGTTGATTTTAATCGACTGGAAAATGGCCATTTTTCCAACGATCTCAGAATACGACGAAACAAGTTTTGTTAGGACCGTATCGTCAATACGAAGCTAGAAAATATTTTTTGGGAATTTTTCGAGTTAGTATGTGACCCCGGTAAATTGAAATGCGCGTTCAAATTCAATATATAGAGTTATATGTTGATTTTGACGAAAACTGATCGAAACGATCGAATCAGCTTGCAATACATATCCCATTGTGTTCGGAATGGGGGTAATTAGCTATGGACAACAGGCGGTGGGCCTCGTTTAGAGGTCGAAAATAAAAGTTGTTTTTTAGTGAAAAATAAAATAATTAAATAATAAAAAAATATCCTTCTCTTCTCCCCTTAAATTCCGCTGGCCCTCCCCCCCTTTGATTTTCAATCGGCATTCAGAGGAAAAAAAAAGAACCCAACCGCGAACGATGGCCAGCCTCCCTCCACCCTCCTTCGCCGAAGTCGCCACCGCCAGTCGGAGGTCCCCCTCCTCTCCTCTCGAGCGACGCCCGAACCCCCCCCCTCCCCCGCCTCGCGATACCCCATACCCCCTCCTCCTCGTTCGAACCTCGAAACCCCCCAACCACCGTCGCTCCTTCGCCTTCTTCCTCCTCTGCCTCGACCGCAGCACCCCCTACCCTATGCGCCACCTCCGAAACCCCTCCCCCCTCCTGATCGACGCGCCTCAGCTACCCCCCCCCCTCCGATCCTCCACAAAACCCTAACGCCCCTGAAGCCCCGACGCGCAAAAGGCCCCCCTCGCTGGAAGAAAATCGTAAGCTTTAATTTTATTATTTAATTTTTCTCCTTTTTTTTTTCAGTTTTGAATTTTTATAGTTAAGAAAAACTGATTTTCTTTGATTAGAAAAAAAATCCGATTTCTTTGATTTAATAATCTGATTTTTTTTTCTGTTTAAATAAAAATATGAAAAGCATAGAAAGATTATATTTTTATTTATAGAAAGATTATATTTTTATTTATGGAAAGATTATATTTTTATTTATGGAAAGATTATATTTTTATTTATAGAAAGACGATATTTTTAAAGATGAAAAGACGATATTTTTAAAGGTAGAAAGACGATATTTTTAAAGATGAAAAGACGATATTTTTAAAAGGTGAAAAGACGATATTTTTAAAATAGAAAAGATTAGATTTTAAAAATAGAAAAGGCGAAATCTTTATATGAAGAATAGAGTGATAAAAAAATAGAATTTTTATCTATATAGTAGTGGTATAAAAATAGAATTTTATTCATATAGCGTGATTATAAAAATTCGATTTTTATATATTGAATAGCATAGTAAAAATTTGATTTTTATTTATTGAATAGCATAGTAAAAATTCGATTTTTATATATTGAATAGCATAGTAAAAATTCGATTTTTATTTATCGAATAGCATAGAAAAAATTCGATTTCTATTTATTGAATAGCATAGTAAAAATTCGATTTCTATTTATTGAATAGCATAGTAAAAATTCGATTTTTATATATCGAATAGCATAGTAAAAATTCGATTTTTATATATTGAAAAGCGAAGTAAAAATTCGATTTTTATATATGTAGTGAATACGGGAAACGAAAGGCGAGAACGACGAAGACTTCTACAAAAGAAGAGTCAAGATGATCGGATAGCTTTGGTGAGAACTTCTCACTCTTAGTTTTCTTTTTCTAGCTATATATATATATATACTAGGATGCAGACGGTGTTTAGTAACACCCGACACCCGTCATCCACAGACCATGGATGGCTTGTTTGTTTAATTGTTTGATTGTGTTGTTAGTTAGATTGTTTGGGTTGAATTAAATTGTTTGGTGAAATGAAATTGATTTGATTGATGTGTGAATGGCGTGGGCCGTCACTAGACCGGGGATAAGGCTAGGCCTCGTCCCGTTTCTAGTATCGTGCCGTTATGCCGTCGAAATTTTCTAAAATAAGTTAGAAAAATAAAATTATCGTTTTATTTAAAGAATGAACTGAATAGAAATTCATATGTTGAAATAAAATGTTTTATCGTTAAAAATATAATTTTTAACGTGAAAGTGAATATATAAATATTTATAAACAAATCGGCCGATTGGTTTATATACACTGATTTGACTGACATTGATTGGGTCGATAAATTTTACACATCGCCCAACTGCACAACTAAAATCTGTGTTTGATTGTTTGAAACGCCACACGGGTGTTGGGATGAAATTTGAAGTTCACTCATCCTGATTGATTAAATATGTCGATCGATTGATTGACAGGCTGTTATAAGCATTAGATGTCTATATTTGATGCTTATACAGTGTAGTGCACTTTGGTTGATGGTTGATTATTTTTCAATGCTATTATATACGTGTGATGTATGAAAATCCATATAGTTAACGCTATATGGTAATTGATTGGGTCTCATTCCAATTTGAAAAATAAAGAATATTATAAAATAAAGGTTCATATGTCGACAGTACTCATCCGTTGAGATTAGTCATGTGTTGAACGAAATATTTTAACAATAAAATTTACATCTTTATCATATGTGAAATCAGAAATTAACTGGAAGATAGATAAGATGAGTGGTCTCCTGGATATTGATCTGATGTTGGTTTCGGCCTTCGGGGTTAATATTTAGGGAATCGTTCTCTTACTAATTTACGGTTGGAGTCTGATTTGATATCAAACAATAAATACCCTAATTTTTATAAAATATATTAAATAACAAAAATAGTCACACGTGGACAGTACTCATTCGTTGAGATTAGTCGTGTGTTGACAAAAATAAATATTCATTTTTTGAATAGAATATTTGAAAATAGAAATATATAAAGCCGTGTTGATTAGATTGACACCATTTTGACGTGAACGATATTTATATCGATTCTATTCATTTTAAAATGAATATTGAAAAGTGATTTCGAAATCGAATATTTTGAAATGAAATTTGAATTAAATTGAAAACAAAACAAATTTGAATTAAATTGAAAACAAAACAAATTTGAATTAAATTGAAAACAAAACGAATTTGATTTGAATTGAAAACAAAACGAATTTGTTTTGATTAGAAAACCAATTTGAATTGAATCGAATAGGAAACCAATTTGAATTGAATCGAATAGAAAACCCATTTGAATTGAATCGAATAGAAAACCAATTTGAATTGAATCGAATAGAAAAACAATTTGAATTGAATTGAATAGAAAACCAATTTGAATTGAATCGAATAGAAAACCCATTTGAATTGAATCGAATAGAAAACGAATTCGAAATGAATTGAAAATAAAACGAATTCGAAATGAATTGAATATAAAACGAATTCGAATTGAATTGAAAATGAATTCGAAATGAATTGAATATAAAACGAATTCGAATTGAATTGAAAACGAATTGAAATAAATTCAAATTGAATTGAAATTTGAATTGAATAAAAATGAATTTTAAAACGAATTTATGAGGAAAAATTCTATTTTGATTTGAATTGAAATGGAAGTTTAAAATGTTTTTGAAACGAATTCAAAACTATTTATATAATTCGATTTAAATAGAAATCGACGAAATATATATTATATATATAATATAATGGCCTGAATAGAACGCGCCGCGCTGCGGCAGTTCGCGAATTTCGACCATTTATTTCGAACGAACATTACGGGAGATCCGACCGTTGGATTCTCCTAAAACCAGAACCGTTGGGTTCGTATCGAAAAGAGCTTTCTAACGAGTATTAGAAATTCAAAATATAACGGTTGGATTTGGAGATACATCCAAATCAAATTCAGAAAAGGTCGTTGTAAGTGCAGTTCGATGGCCGTTGATGGAAATCGACTGTACGGGCCTTGATAAAATTATTAAAAATAGTAATAATTTGTGTAAAATCATAAGAAATGATTTGGGAAAAATTGGGATGTAAAACTCCATATTTGAAAAGATAAAAATAGATTTTTATCGAAATGAACTAGTTTTGAACTAAAATTAAAACCCGTTTATTTTTAAACAAATAAATTGGATTTGAAATGGGTTGTAAATAGAATTGATTCATGGGTTTATCGTGAACAGTGTTTTAAATAACACTAGTTCTTTAACCCGATAATAAATAGAATGTGATTTGGGTTTGTCGTGAACTGTGTTGTTAAAAGACATTAGTTCTTTAACCCAATAAAAGGAGTTTTAATGAATCTTCAATTAAATTGAAATGTGATTGATAATTTAAATTATCAACTTTAGAAAATGAGCGAGAATGGAATATCACCAGTTTTGCTCCAAAGCGATAGTTAAATCTTTAATCAGATTTGAATGTAAAGTGGTAATTAATTTTACCGATAACACTGTGGTGTTAAATATGGAGTGTTACCAGTTTTGCTTCATGGGATGAATAGGTTGGGATTGGGAAATAAATTAAATAATTACTTCGGTATGGCTCGCTAATCTCGACTAGTTTGGAAAACCATAATTTGGTTTGAAATGACATCCAAAGGAAGATTAAAGGATAAATTTTAAAGAATTTATCTTGGATAAAATTAATGGGAGCCTTTCCCTAAGAATTGAAATTTAGAAACTAGCTGTAGATTAGTTAAGATTATTGGTCTCCTGGATATTGATTTGATGTTGGTTTCGGCCTTCGGGGTTAATATTTGGGAAATTGTTCTCTTGCTAATTTGCGGTTAGTGATTAATGAATTCGAATGAGGCGTATGTTGTGTTTGTGTAACATTTGTTTTTAATATACGCGGGTTGTTCGGAAAGGCCGGGTTTATACCCATTCTGAATAACCGATTCGACGATAAGTCGAAGATGAAGATGGTGGTTGAAGACCGGAAGTCTTCACATCGTTTGGGTGATTACTGATGATCTTGATTGGGCTGTACACCCAAGATGAGGGGAACAGTTAGTGGTCGTCCAGACGTACTTGGAGATCGATGGATATGCGAGGAAAGTGCCTCCGGTTTCGTTCAGACCCAGAACAAACTTGTAAATGGATTGTGTGTCTAACATTGGATTTTATTCTGTGTTGATTGATTTCTGTTAAATATATATATCTGTTTGGAGGCGGAGAATTTATTCTCTTGCTTAACGCCCTTCTCTGAGACATACGAGCTTAGAGGTTATATATCGATAGATATCAATCACATAGCATGAATTGCCTGTGTGGCATGCTGAGTTGCATAGATCAAGGCTTCTGTTGAAAAGCAAAGTCTTGTGGTTGATGATCAAAGCATGACCTTTGTGGCGTAGCTTTGTGTAGAGCGTGAATCCGCGAGCCTCACACCTCGGTATGAGTCAAAAACGGGATACGGACTGCAGGGAGAGCACAACGTTTCTTTCTAGCTTTGGTGGTGTCAGTGACTTACCAGCCCTGACATTTATGTACTTTTCACCTTTGTGGTAGTTGGATGAGGCGCCTCGATTTTAGGTCTGTAAGGACCGGAAAACGTGTGTTCAGGAATTGCCAATCCTCTAACGTAAGTGAGGACCGGCCCTGAAGCATCCGGGGTTACCCAGAGTGTGTAGTCCCGAGGCATTTGCTAGAGTGTCTCGAAGCGGAGAGGAGCTTGCCCCTTGCCTCGAATCATGACGGAAATCCAATTTCCAATACGTGTATTGCGGTTTTAATTGTAGAACTAGTATGGCGACATAGTGGTATGGGACATTCATGCCGCCTCTGATTTATATTTATGATTGAAATTGTTTTGACACTATACACTTATAGTATCAAATGATTTGTTTTAAACGTACCAAGCATGTTTGGCTGTTATAAGGTAAAACCCTATCCTCCGGCTTGCGTTGCATTGTGTGATGGGACCTGGGTCTTATAATAGCTTCATTTTTCGAAAAAGCATTGCGTTGTTTATTGATATGCACTAGTATTCTTGGGAGGAAACCCGTTCCGTGTTATACGCCATGGTCCCTTGAATTACTCTCTTTTAAAGTAAAGCTTTAAATAACTGTTTTAGTTCTCACATCAGTCACATGACTGACCTGGAGTTTATTGTTTTAACCTAAACTCCGGGTGCCCCTATTTTCCGCATGGGCAGCTAGTAGTTTTGGTTTTGTAGATTTATATTCACAGGATCCTGGTTTACAGCTGGAATGATATCCGGAAAGTTTTGTATCCGTATATCACCTTCAGTTGTGCTTCGTTTTATTTTCCGCTGCTATATAATTTATTGTAATCTCTGATATTTATCGAATGTAATTTATTCATTTATACTCTGTATATTCTTGTATCTGATGGTATTGTTGTAATAGCAATGAAATGTTCTTACGTCTGTGTTCTATTTTGTCCTGTTCTCAAACGATCAGGGGTTTCGAACGGTCTAGATCGGTTTAACGACTGATTCAGATCGAGCAAAATTCCTTGCCGGCACATTTGGTATCAGAGCTTTTGTTTACAGAGCTCGAGAACAAGACACATTAGAACCATACGAAAGAATTCATCAGATATTGGATTAGTAATATCCAATTAGAATGACTCGTTAGAGATAGGATCAGTAGTATCCTAGAACGAGTGTGAAGAGTATATTTTTCAAATGAAAACAATTTTGTTTTGAAAATTTAAACCATTTTATACGTATTTGAATATTAATTTATATTGAATTTGGACAATCTAGTATATAAAGGTTTGGCATATACGCGTCATGAACGTATATTCGAAGTTTTAATATATTAGATAGATATAGAATCACATTTTAGTCGCCCGGAGATGATACTGATGATAGCACATGCATCATCAGTATTTATGTTCGTGTTTCGAAGGTGCGATATCTATATATTTCCATTAGACTGGTGTGAGAACCAAAACTTATATAGCTAGAACACATTGTTGTGAATTGGCATCAAAAATGAGATTTTCAGTATATATATATATCAAAATTATGAATTTGAAACGTTAATCCACTAATTGATTGATGTTTGTGTTGTTTGTTTATTTGTTTGCTAATTTTGAACCATTATGCCTAATTGAATCAAATATTGAATTGTATTGAAAATTGGTCGCATTTGCTTGCATATACATATACTTACATTGAACAGGTCATAATAAGGAGGCTAGAGCAGAGAATAAAATTTGTTTACCCGACAAATAGGTACATATTTACTATAATTTACTGTTTTGTTTGGGTGATGATGATTTTATGAGCCTATTGGCTAGCCGCTTGGATTTTTCTTTTTCTTTTTGAGATCAGAAGGCCTATATGGCAATTTCGGGATTTTCCCGTGGCTCCCGGTGCAGTGGAGGTTATGGCGAAATTTTTCGAAAATTTAGGGTGTTAGCCAAATTTTTGAAAATTTGAAAATTCTCAAAAACTGAAAAGTTGGAGAATGGAAGCCAAATCGAACGTAGAATTGATTAATCAAACCACTTTCGACTTTGTTCCTTTTCGGGGACGAATAGTTTTAAGTGGGGGAGATTGTAATAACCCGAAAATCTGAACCAGTTTAAAATTTTTATTTTGGCAATTTTGGCGAATTTTGAATATTTAAAATGAATTATTTTAAATAATAACGACCAGAAATTTATTTTGAATAGAATTCGAATGTATATATTTATACGCGTCGTCGTTAGAATATAAATAATTATATATAATTATAAATAGAATTGAAAATGGCGCGGTAGTTCGATAATTCGATTTCAAACTTCAATTGAACGTACCGGGTGCAAAACAATCCGGATTTTAGTGAAACGAAAAACATTAGGATCTAATTGATGATATCTTTCCAATGAATCCGAAAAATCAAAATTTCATAGCGGGAATCAAAAGATATGTCCAGTTGAAAATTCTGCATAGTCGCTATGGAATTCAGGCCCTTAAAAATAGACATTTTGCAAACGACCTCGGATTTCGACGAAACCACTTTTGCTGGATCCGTGATGTCAAATTATTGCTAGATTCCAAATTTCATAATTTTTCGAATCAATATGTGAGCGTGGCAAAGGAAAACGCGTTTGACCCGTTTCAGTTGATTTTAATCGACTGGAAAATGGCCATTTTTCCAACGGTCTCAGAATTCGACGAAACTAGTTTTGTTAGGACCGTATCGTCAATACGAAGCTAGAAAATATTTTTCGGGAATTTTTCGAGTTAGTATGTGACCCCGATAAATTGAAATGCGCGTTCAAATTCAATATATAGAGTTATATGTTGATTTTGACGAAAACTGATCGAAACGATCGAATCAGCTTGCGATACATATCCCATTGTGTTCGGAATGGGGGTAATTAGCTATGAACGACAGGCGGTGAGCCTCGTTTAGAGGTCGAAAATAAAAGTTGCTTTTTAGTGAAAAATAAAATAATTAAATAATAAAAAAATATCCTTCTCTTCTCCCCTTAAATTCCGCTGGCCCTCCCCCCTTTGATTTTCAATCGGCATTCAGAGAAAAAAAAAACCCAACCGCGAACGATGGCCAGCCTCCCTCCACCCTCCTTCGCCGAAGTCGCCACCGCCAGTCGGAGGTCCCTCTCCCCTCCTCTCGAGCGACGCCCGAACCCCCCCCCCCCCCCGGCCTCGCGATACCCCATACCCCCTCCTCCTCGTTCGAACCTCGAAACCCCCCCAACCACCGCCGCTCCTTCGCCTTCTTCCTCCTCTGCCTCGACCGCAGCCCCCCCACCCTATGCGCCACCTCCGAAACCCCTCCTCCCTCCTGATCGACGCGCCGCAGCTACCCCCCCTCCGATCCTCCACCAAACCCTAACGCCCCTGAAGCCCCGACGCGCAACAGGCCCCCCTCGCTGGAAGAAAATCGTAAGCTTTAATTTTATTATTTATTTTTTCTCCTTTTTTTTCAGTTTTGAATTTTTATAGTTAAGAAAAACTGATTTTCTTTGATTAGAAAAAAAAATCCGATTTCTTTGATTTAATAATCTGATTTTTTTTCTGTTTAAATAAACATATGAAAAGCATAGAAAGATTATATTTTTATTTATAGAAAGATTATAATTTTGTTTATGGAAAGATTATATTTTTATTTATGGAAAGATTATATTTTTATTTATAGAAAGACGATATTTTTAAAGATGAAAAGACGATATTTTAAAGGTAGAAAGACAATATTTTTAAAGATGAAAAGACGATATTTTTAAAAGGTGAAAAGATTTAAAATAGAAAAGATTAGATTTTAAAAATAGAAAAGGCGAAATCTTTATATAAAGAATAGCATGATAAAAATAGAATTTTTATCTATATAGTAGTGGTATAAAAATAGAATTTTATCCATATAGCGTGATTATAAAAACTCGATTTTTATATATTGAATAGCATAGTAAAAATTCGATTTTTATTTATTGAATAGCATAGTAAAAATTCGATTTTTATATATTGAATAGCATAGTAAAAATTCGATTTTTATTTATTGAATAGCATAGTAAAAATTTGATTTATATTTATTGAATAGCATAGTAAAAATTCGATTTCTATTTATTGAATAGCATAGTAAAAATTCGATTTTTATATATTGAATAGCATAGTAAAAATTCAATTTTTATATATTGAAAAGCGAAGTAAAAATTCAATTTTTATATATGTAGTGAATACGGGAAACGAAAGGCGAGAACGACGAAGACTTCTACAAAAGAAGAGTCAAGATGATCAGATAGCTATGGTGAGAACTTATCACTCTTCAATTTCTTTTTCTAGTTATATATATATATATATATATATATATATATATATATATATACTAGGATGTAGACGGTGTTTAGTAACACCCGACACCCGTCATCCACAGACCATGGATGGCTTGTTTGTTTAATTGTTTGGTTGTGTTGTTAGTTAGATTGTTTGGGTTGAATTGAATTGTTTGGTGAAATGAAATTGATTTGATTGATGTGTGAATGGCGTGGGCCTTCACTAGACGGGGGATAAGGCTAGGCCTCGTCCCGTTTCTAGTATCGTGCCGTTATGCCGCCGAAATTTTCTAAAATAAGTTAGAAAAATAAAATTATCATTTTATTTAAAGAATGAACTAAATAGAAATTCATATGTTGAAATAAAATGTTTTATCATTAAAAATATAATTTTTAACGTGAAAGTGAATAAATAAATATTTATAAACAAATCGGTCGATTGGTTTATATACACTGATTTGACTGACATTGATTGGGTCGATAAATTTTACACATCGCCCAACTACACAACTAAAATCTATGTTTGATTATTTGAAACCCCACACGGGTGTTGGGATGAAATTTGAAGTTCACTCATCCTGATTGATTAAATATGTCGATCGATTGATTGACAGGCTGTTATAAGCGTTAGATGTCTATATTTGATGCTTATACAGTGTAGTGCACTTTGGTTGATGGTTGATTATTTTTCAGTGCTATTATATACGTGTGATGTATGAAAATCCATATAGTTAACGCTATATGCTAATTGATTGGGCCGCATTCCAATTTGAAAAATAAAGAATATTATAAAATAAAGGTTCATGTGTCGACAGTACTCATCCGTTGAGATTAGTCATTTGTTGAACGAAATATTTTAACAATAAAATTTACATCTTTATCATATGTGAAATCAGAAATTAACTGGAAGATAGATAAGATGAGTGGTCTCCTGAATATTGATCTGATGTTGGTTTCGGCCTTCGGGGTTAATATTTAGGAATCGTTCTCTTACTAATTTACGGTTGGAGTCTGATTTGATATCAAACGATAGGTACCCTAATTTTTATAAAATATATTAAATAACAAAAATAGTCACACGTGGACAGTACTCATTCGTTGAGATTAGTCATGTGTTGACAAAAATAGATATTCATTTGTTGAATAGAATATTTGAAAATAGAAATATATAAAGCCGTGTTGATTAGATTGACGCCATTTTGACGTGAACGATATTTATATCGATTCTATTCATTTTAAAACGAATATTGAAAAGTGATTTCGAAATCGAATATTTTGAAATGAAATTTGAATTAAATTGAAAACAAAACAAATTTGAATTAAATTGAAAACAAAACAAATTTGAATTAAATTGAAAACAAAACGAATTTGATTTGAATTGAAAACAAAACGAATTTGATTTGATTAGAAAACCAATTCGAATTGAATCGAATAGAAAACCAACTTGAATTGAATCGAATAGAAAACCCATTTGAATTGAATCGAATAGAAAACCAATTTGAATTGAATCGAATAGAAAAACAATTTGAATTGAATAGAAAACCAATTTGAATTGAATCGAATAGAAAACCCATTTGAATTGAATCGAATAGAAAACGAATTCGAAATGAATTGAAAATAAAACGAATTCGAAATGAATTGAATATAAAACGAATTCGAATTGAATTGAAAACGAATTTGAAATGAATTGAATATAAAACGAATTCGAATTGAATTGAAAATGAATTGAAATAAATTCAAATTGAATTGAAAATTGAATCGAATAGAAATGAGTTTTAAAACGAATTTATGAAGAAAAATTCAATTTTGATTTGAATTGAAACGGAAGTTGAAAATGTTTTTGAAACGAATTCAAAACTATTTATATAATTCGATTTAAATAGAAATCGACGAAATATATATTATATATATAATATAATGGCCTGAATAGAACGCGCCGCGCTGCGGTAGTTCGCGAATTTCGACCATTTATTTCGAACGAACATTACGGGAGATCCGACCGTTGGATTCTCCTAAAACCAGAACCGTTGGGTTCGTATCGAAAAGAGCTTTCTGACGAGTATTAGAAATTCAAAATCTAACAGTTGGATTTGGAGATACATCCAAATCAAATTCAGAAAAGGTTGCTGTAAGTGCAGTTCGATGGCCGTTGATGGAAATCGACTGTACGGGCCTTGATAAAATTATTAAAAATAGTAATAATTTGTGTAAAATCATAAGAAATGATTTGGGAAAAATTGGGATGTAAAACTCCATATTTGAAAAGATAAAAATAGATTTTTATCGAAATGAACTAGTTTTGAACTAAAATTAAAACCCGTTTATTTTTAAACAAATAAATTGGATTTGAAATGGGTTGTAAATAGAATTGATTCATGGGTTTATCGTGAACAGTGTTTTAAATAACACTAGTTCTTTAACCCGATAATAAATAGAATGTGATTTGGGTTTGTCGTGAACTGTGTTGTTAAAAGACATTAGTTCTTTAACCCAATAAAAGGAGTTTTAATGAATCTTCAATTAAATTGAAATGTGATTGATAATTTAAATTATCAACTTTAGAAAATGAGCGAGAATGGAATATCACCAGTTTTGCTCCAAAGCGATAGTTAAATCTTTAATCAGATTTGAACGTAAAGTGGTAATTAATTTTACCGATAACACTGTGGTGTTAAATATGGAGTGTTACCAGTTTTGCTTCATGGGATGAATAGGTTGGGATTGGGAAATAAATTAAATAATTACTTCGGTATGGCTCGCTAATCTCGACTAGTTTGGAAAACCATAATTTGGTTTGAAATGACATCTAAAGGAAGATTAAAGGATAAATTTTAAAGAATTTATCTTGGATAAAATTAATGGGAGCCTTTCCCTAAGAATTGAAATTTAGAAACTAGCTGTAGATTAGTTAAGATGATTGGTCTCCTGGGTATTGATCTGATGTTGGTTTCAGCCTTCGGGGTTAATATTTGGGAAATTGTTCTCTTGCTAATTTGCGGTTAGTGACTAATGAATTGGAATGAGGCGTATGTTGTGTTTGTGTAACATTTGGTTTTAATATACGCAGGTTGTTCGGAAAGGCCGGGTTTATACCCATTCTGAATAACCGATTCGAGGATAAGTCGAAGGTGAAGACGGTGGTTGAAGACCGGAAGTCTTCACATCGTTTGGGTGATTACTGATGATCTTGATTGGGCTGTACACCCAAGATGAGGGAAACAGTTAGTGGTCATCCAGACGTACTTGGAGATCGATGGATATGTGAGGAAAGTGCCTCCGGTTTCGTTCAGACCCAGAACGAACTTGTAAATGGATTGTGTGTCTGACATTGGATTTTATTCTGTGTTGATTGATTTCTGTTAAATATATATCTGTTTGGCGGCGGAGAATTTATTCTCTTGCTTAACGCCCTTCTCTGAGACATACGAGCTTAGAGGTTATATATCGATAGATATCAATCGCATAGCATGAATTGCCTGTGTGGCATGCTGAGTTGCATAGATCAAGGAAAAGCAAAGTCTTGTGGTTGATGATCAAAGCACGGCCTTTGTGGCGTAGCTTTGTGTAGAGCGTGAATCCGCGAGCCTCAAACCTCGGTATGAGTCAAAAACGGGATACGGACTGCAGGGAGAGCACGACGTTTCTTTCTAGCTTTGGTGGTGTCAGTGACTTACCAGCCCTGACATTTATATACTTTTCACCTTTGTGGTTGTTGGATGAGGCGCCTCGATTTTAGGTCTGTAAGGACCGGGAAACGTGTGTTCAGGAATTGCCAATCCTCTAACGTAAGTGAGGACCGGCCCTGAAGCATCCGGGGTTACCCAGAGTGTTTAGTCCCGAGGCATTTGCTAGAGTGTCTCGAAGCGGAGAGGAGCTTGCTCCTTGCCTCGACTCATGACGGAAATCCAATTTCCAATACGTGTATTGCGGTTTTAATTGTAGAACTAGTATGGCGACATAGTGGTATGGGACATTCATGCCGCCTATGATTTATATTTATGATTGAAATTGTTTTGACACTATACACTTATTATAGTATCAAATGATTTGTTTTAAACGTACCAAGCATGTTTGACTGTTATAAGGTAAAACCCTATCCTCCGGCTTGCGTTGCATTGTGTGATGGGACCTGGGTCTTATAATAGCTTCATTTTTCGAAAAAGCATTGCGTTGTTTATTGATATGCACTAGTATTCTTGGGAGGAAACCCGTTCCGTGTTATACGCCGTGGTCCCTTGAATTACTCTCTTTTAAAGTAAAGCTTTAAATAACTGTTTTAGTTCTCACACCAGTCACATGACTGACCTGGAGTTTATTGTTTTAACCTAAACTCTGGGTGCCCCTATTTTCCGCACGGGCAGCTAGTAGTTTTGGTTTTGCAGATTTATATTCACAGGATCCTGGTTTACAGCTGGAATGATATCCGGAAAGCTCTGCACCCGTATATCACCTTCAGTTGTGCTTCGTATTATTTTCCGCTGCTATGTAATTTATTGTAATCTCTGATATTTATCGAATGTAATTTATTCATTTATACTCTGTATATTCTTGTATCTGATGGTATTGTTGTAATAGCAATGAAATGTTCTTCCGTCTGTGTTATATTTTGTCTTGTTCTCAAAAGATCAGGGGTTTCGAACGGTCTAGATCGGTTTAACGACTGATTCGGATCGAGCGAAATTCCTTGCCGTCACATTACTCTATATATTGAATTTGAACGCGCATTTCAATTTATCGGGGTCACGTACTAACTCGAAAAATTCCCGAAAAATATTTTCTAGCTTCGTATTGACGATACGGTCCTAACCAAACTAGTTTCGTCGAATTCTGAGACTGTTGGAAAAATGGCCATTTTCCAGTCGATTAAAATCAACTGAAACGGGTCAAACGCGTTTTCCTTTGCCATGCTCACATATTGATTCGAAATTTTTTGAAATTTGGAATCTAGCAATAATTTGACATCACAGATCCAACAAAAGTGGTTTCGTCAAAATCCGAGGTCGTTTGCAAAATGTCTATTTTTAAGGGCCTGAATTCCATAGCGACTATGCAGAATTTTCATCTGGACATATCTTTTGATTCCCACTATGAAATTTTGATTTTTCGGATTCGTTGGAATGATATCATCAATTAGATCCTAATGTTTTTGGTTTCACTAAAATCCGGATTGTTTTGCACCCGGTACGTTCAATTGAAGTTTGAAATCGAATTATCGAACTACCGCGCCATTTTCAATTCTATTTATAATTATATATAATTATTTATATTCTAATGACGACGCATATAAATATATACATTCGAATTCTATTCAAAATAAATATCTGGTCGTTATTATTTAAAATAATTCATTTTAAATATTCAAAATTCGCCAAAATTGCCAAAATAAAAATTTTAAACTGGTTCAGATTTTCGGGTTATTACAGCCTGCGCGCTTTCCCCCACCACTGACGCTCCAGTTGAATGCCTCCTTCCTCGACTGCTTCTCTACTATGTCATGCACACAGATCCCACTTCGACACTCGAGCAGCCAGTCCCGAGCTTCCTCCCTCCTCAGTTCTATAGTTACGATCATAAATTAAAAAGGTGGCTTGGCATGTTTGCATGTACTGTGTGCACATAACTGGAGAGGCTTGAATTATTTAAAGGTGGAATGGATTTGGTTTTAACAAAGGATAGGCTTGCGTTTTTTTACGAGGAGCTTGTTGGACTAAACCATGGAATGGCCACAAAAAGAAGGGAACGAAGGCCATTCTTTGTCGGAAAACAAATGAAGAGAGCGGCAACACACTATTTATAGAACAACACAACGTGGTTGGCACGTTTACACAGTCCCGTGGGTACAAATTTTAGCTGTCACGTTTTCTTGCATAGGTATAGGCACGCAGTTGGTTAAAGTAGCATGGGTGTTAATTGAATTATGATTTACATTTTTTCCCAGCTGTGTACAGTGTACACCTATGTCTTTGTACCTATAATTTTACTCTTAGGGTAGTTGTACTTTCATGAATTGCTTAAGTTTTAATAAATAGGGTAGAGTTGCATGTCATGTATGGGTAGAGGCATGTGTGTGTATTACTACTTAGCGATAGGGTAGACAAAATAAAAATTAATAGGGTATGTACTTGATTGAATTCTATAGGCTGCGCATGTTTTCCTAGGCCAGTTCTTGCTTGGGATGAAAGAAATATACAATGTAGACATGGTCCGTCGTAGATAATAGGGTTGGCTAGGAAAAGATTAAACATATGTTAGTTGTGTTAGGAAGGTACGTCCGTGTGTTTTCATTTTTCATTTTTCATTGTTAGGTGCGTTTTAGGCTTTCAAAACAAGTATGCGTTTATGTATTTAAAGAGATGGGATGATTTTACTATTATTTTATTATTTATACTTTGCCATGAAGAAATGTATCAAATTACCTACATAAACCCCCCATTTTTTGACAAACAAATATGTAATCCTAGCATAAAAAAATATTTCGGACCCAGTAGGACAGGTTTTGTCGAATTCCAAGGTCGTTTGTGAAAAGTCCTTTATAAATATCAATGAAAAATCAAGCGTTAAAAATTCCTATAATTACAGAAAAAAACTAAAATTTTTGAAACCTTGACATTTTACTAGACCTCTTCCTAACGGATCCACTGAATCTTGTTTCATCAAATTTGTAGTTCATTTGGCCAGTCGTTTAATCGTTAAAAGTTACCCTTGTCTAAATAACATAAGCGATTAAACAAAAACAGAGACGTTTTTGGCCACCGAAGTCACATACGATATCGGTTTTCCACGAAATTTGATTTTCTTAAAATAATGTAACGATACGGTTCCAATGAAACTAATTTCAACGAAAACTGAGCCCGTTTGCAAAAATCGCTATTTTTAACGCTTATATAATATTGATAAAATATTAATTAAATTTCCAAATAATTCAATAAAATAATAATAAATTATTTTTATCATATATATCCAAACAAAATATATATACAACTTCAAATATAAATTGTACAACTCAATATCGTCACTTTCGAATTATCCGTTGTACAAATTATGTTTAAAATTCCTTATAAATTATTAAATAAACGTTATATTTAAATAACGATTTCCTTAGTGACTATTTTAAAATTTGATTTGGACATAACTTACAATCTATAACAGAAATCTGGATTTTTCTCTTTCATGTGAAAATTATAATCAACATGATTCCAGCGTTTCTCGTTTCACAGAAATCCGACTTATATCGGTTCCTGTACATTCAATTGAAGTTCAAAACTCAATATTACGAACTGTCGCGCCATTTTAAGCTCGATTTATATTATATATAAATTTAACGTTCAAACTTCGTTTTAAATAAACGAATTCAATATTAAAATCCATTAATATCCCAAATAAATATTTAAAATAATAATTTAAATTTAATATTTGGCTACCAAAAATATGGGACATTACACTTAAAAGCCTTGTAAGCAACACAAGTTTTGTGCATTTTCATATGCCTTTGTTGTTGGTTGGCATTGATGAAATCAGTGTATTTGTTTTTGGTGCAGTCTAGGCGTAGTCTTTGGTGGGACCAGGTAATTTTATCGTTTGTTGTTTCTCATCAAATTACTAAGTTAAACATGACTTACGTGAAATCATATTTTAGTTCTAATATTCATCAAGTAATAATAAATTGTTTTCTTCTTCTGTTTATTGCGTTATTTTATTTTGACAGATAAAATAGATGATTGGATACATTTTGGATCAATCACTGATGATGAAGACATTGAGTGTGAGAGTGAGTGAGTGTAACCGAGTGTACATAGTCAGACAATGCTTGTACAAATGGGTATTTTGCATAGTGATTGTGCAATAGAGAGAAAAAACTATGTACTATTGAAAAGTGTAACAAATATTTGTTTGAATAAAATATCTATTTAAGATTAGTAATTCAGAGTTAAATATTTTAATTTTCGAAAATATTATATATTACAACGATCAGAATTTTTTTGCAAGTTTCAACATTTTACAATGGGCATTAATTGTTGTCATATAGTCTACTGCAAGGGCCAATGATCGTTGTAAAAAAGTATCTTATTACAATGTGACTTAATACAATGGTCCTTAACTATCGTTATAGACACTGTTGCAACGACCAATGCCTGTTGTAAAATGGTTACCGATTACAACCGCCAATGCCCGTTGTAAAAAGGTTACCTATTACAACGTGACCTATTACAACAGTCACAGTGCCCGTTGCGAAGCCCATATTACAACGGACATTGCCCGCTGTAAAAGGATTGTTTTGTTGTAATGTTTTAAAGAAAATGTGAAGTGTTTTAAAGAAAATGTGAAATTTAAAGAATTAAGTAATGACACCGAACCCAACTTGGACATTGTTTTGAAATAGTTGAAATTACGAATATGCCATTAAAAGTTTAAACTTAATTTGAATTGAAATTTTGAATCTGAATTAACGATAAGCCGAATTTGGAAATACGGATAAGCGGTTTACATTGGACTATGGTAAATAATTTGAAATTTGCATTATCTTATGTTAAACTAATTTAAAATATACTATCTAAACATAACTATTATTTTATAACTATTTTAGTGTAACTATTTTATATTTAACTTAATTATTATTTTTTGTGATAAATATTTTAATTATACGAATAATTTCTTAAATTTAACTATTATATATTTTATATTTATTTTAAATCAAATTATTTTATATAAATATAATTGTTTTAAATAATAATTATTTTTTGGCATGGCAAATTAGTCATAATCATTTAATATTATATTAACTATTTTAAAAAAGTTTATGTCCGGTCTGAGCTGTTAAGTATGAAATGTTGAATATAAAGGTTTTTAAAAAATGATAATTGAGATATATAAATGTGAAATCAAAATGTAATTTTGTAAATAAACCATTTATAAATAGGAAACCTGAATTTAGAATTTAACCAAATAATCGAGTTGATTTAATATGACTTATGATACTGTAATATTTGAATGCAATTATTTGAAAAGAAATCTATATTGCAATTATTTGATTTATGATATTTTAAATATGATTTCAAATATAAATGACCACGGTGTGAAATAAGTGTTTGGTTGTAAAAAAGACCGGAGTTTTAATAACCCGTCTAAAATGGGCCTAAATTCCAACCCAGAAAAAGGCCCATTGAAACTTAGAGCCATTTTAAGCGGATCGTTGGTTTCTATAAGAATTACATGAACAGAGCCAACTAAAACAACATCAGAATTTCACAGCAGAAGGGATAAAATATAATTACAGAAAATCTGTGTACCATTAAATAAAATTCATAACAATGTTGAGTACATCGTATCTCAACTGTAAATAAGGGTACATCAATAATAATAATATACCAAGGTTACAATAATACTTCCAAACATGGTATTAATAATTATTATTATTATTATAGATCCTTCGTCATCAGGCTCCTATCCCCATGACAGCATCAAGCAAGCGTTTCCCACCTATTAACCTATTTATATGTTAGGAGGAGGAATGTTCGAGCAATAGGTTCGGTTAAATGAAAATCACATAAGTTTAAGGAATGCATATTTCCTATACTTGGTAGTATGAATTCATCAAATTATGCATACGCAAATTCAACACTTAATTAGTATGAATTAATTAGGCGGACTAATCTAAAGTCACTTAAGGCCTTGTCTTATAATCATCATCACTATTAAATATACTCTCAATGTAAATCGAGAGATAGTAATCTGCCACTTAATACCAGGTTTATGTAGATAGTCATCGCTATTTATGACCCTTTTGGCAGACTCATGCGTTACTATCCAGTTGTCATTACAGGTGAACTCCTAGTCACTTAATAATTTCCTTAAACTGACAGTCCCATAGAAATTTTCTTAGACATACACAAAAGACATCTCACATTAAACCGACCACTTTTAGGCGCTGGATTTATCTCGCGGTTCCTGGCAGACTTCTACTACAAGTTGGGCTTAACCTCGTGTCTTTGTGTAATAATTTTTATGGATAATGGTACATAGACCTCCCACATTAACCCGACTAACTTGTAGATGTTAGATATTCCAGTCGGTTCTGGGCAAAGCTCCTACTACAAGTTGGGATTAACCTCATGTCATGTGTCATTAATACTAATAAAAGCCCTTAATACTCACACACATACAAATTTCCTATAGGAACATTTATAATTCTAATTTCCAACCTTAACGTAATTGGTATGCTCTTAATATGAATTTGATATGGATTTATAATATGTTAATTACATCATAAATAGTAATAAATAAAACATAAATCAAGCGCACCTAAGAAATGCCCTAAACGTTGAAATGTCAATCCTAACATCAAAATAAGGTTTATAAGTTTATTTCTCTAACTTCATCAACATGGCATAAACATGTATATTACCATTCAATCGACAACAGGGAAATAACAACATATACATAAAAACTTGTGACCGAGGTTTAAAAGATTATTTCAATAATAAAAGAAAGACAAGGTGCAATATATCAAATATATAAGTAAAAATTGTCACACACATACATAATTTTTATACTTTTACAATGGAGTGAATTAGACCATTATTAGAAATTAAACAACACGCAAAAACCTAACTTTTATTACATCAATAACCAAAACCCAATTTACACCAATTGATTGACCATTTCTGCAAATTATAAGGGATTTAGAGGATCAGTTTATATTTTGTTTTCGTGCAAATCCAGATCCCTTTAGGCATAACAATCGAAATCTACACTAGAGAACATAGAAAATAGAAAACTGATGAAATTTCCACTCACATGGATATAAAGAGATGAATAGTGAATTCAACATAGAATTTAACAAAAGTGACTTCAAATCAGCCTACTCCAAATCCTCAAATTTAGAATCCTATACATATATATACTATCCTTAATTCCAGAATCTAGACAAGAATTCAGATTTAATAGAGATATAATATAGGTTAAAAGAAAGAAGAAACCTGTAACGACCCGGGAAAAGACGACCTTGATTATCCGATATACAACACATATCGAACATCAAGGGTCGACAATTACCGAATAGTTAATGAAAGAATTTAGAGGGTGAGGATAGATAAGATAGAAAATTAGAATAGAAGAAGAAAAAGAAGAACACAACATCAGAGTAACACGAATCTCACAGCGGAACGAATAAAATATAATATATCACATAACTTGAAACCAAAAGCAGTATATGCATACAATACCATTATCAGAGTACAACCCTTGCATCACAGTGGAAATAAACAATAGCTATATAAGTCTTGAAGCCTCCTGCTCCAAGCTCTCCAAGTCTATCTGTAAAATCCTGACTACTTGACTGCCCGTACAAATTTGGGCACCCAAGAGTTTAGGGGAAACAAAACAAAATAAAACTCTGGGTCAGTCATGGGACTGGTGTGAGTAAACTCAAATCATTTGGTTTAACTTTTCAAAATCCTTTTCAAAAGAAAAGATAATCGTAAGACCAATCCACACATAAATACGGATGGCTTTTACCTTACGATAACCCAAAACACTTTGGAAATCATATATTATCTGATATTATAATAATGTCTAATCACAAGTAATTAAAATCTAGTAGAACGCTTGCATCTCACGCTCTACATATATATTATACAAATCAAACTCGCGGGCACTTATTGGAGATTGGATTCCGACTTTGACAAGGTATGGGACCACCTGCCGATAGTGTATCTCTAGAGGCGAATACACTGGGTTCAACAAGAACATCTTGCAATCCGGCCCTCACATGACCGACCACTCATTTCGCTTGAGTGTATCGAATGTATATCACCAACGGTTGGGATCAGCAACCGTCTCCCGAATGGGGCAGCATCGATAGATTTAAGAAGCAATTGGAATTTCTCTAGATAGGTGATCATACATCCTAATGGGTGCGACCCACATAGCCATGCTGCCTGCCCGATTTTTGTCATTTCCCGGTTGATGAGGCTAGAGGTCATAACGTATCTTTTGACAGATCACACCTCCATTACTTTGAATGCCACATCGTCATACCCGCCAAACCACAAATTGATTTCACCAAAAATACCACGGGTATACAGCTAAGAGAAACGAATTCCTCCGCCACCAAACGTAAGTACGTTTGAAGAGATCAACTTACGCGATCCTTTGAATATACTCTGTCAGACATTCGTCCATTCACGTTTGTCCTGGGACTGGACAAACCGAAGGCACTATTCTGTAAATATGATAGCCCTTGCATAACTCCCTCTTCAATATATTCAGCATACTTGATTCGCAACGCTTATGCCAATACGGAGTGGTTCTCTGGATAATAATCCAACCGGTCTCTCCATATTAACAACGTAAAATGGTCAAAAACTTTGATAGTCGGTGATTTAACTATCAAATGAAAACATGTCTGTGTGCAAACAACGATAGTATTTCCAGATGGAAATTCTATCGATCAATCATCATTCATCATCAAATTATCATAAATTTACCCTTTTCCTTATTCTTGTTTTCCTATATTTCTTATTTACTATATTTAGAAAATATACGTTATTAACAATGGAAAACAATTCCATTTCTCATTTTCTATATTCAGAAAACATTTCTGATTTTTCATTTGGAAGACATTTCCAAATCTCCTTCATTGGGTTTAAACTGATGTTTGAATAAACATCGCTATGCCAACACCAACCATTTCGCTCATTAACTAAATTCACTTAACCACTTTCACTCTCGAACCTTATCCACTTCTTAGTTAAAACGAAGTCAATCAAGTTGGGGTATAATTACCTCTCAGACCTTAACTGAACAACATTTCTAACTTCGAAATAGACAAAGTTCAAACTTCACTCTTTAAGAAACTTCCTTGCGAACTCTCGGATTCTATTTATGAATCCACTTCCTTTACTGAATCATTTGATTATAACTATAAATGTTATAATTCCATGCTTTCAAAATATGTTAACTTAAATATATTTCCATATCTTAATTTGGATAAATAAACAACCAACTACTTTATTAACAGATAATTAAAACTTGATTTGAAATGGAAAGTAAACATTACTTCCCTTGATTCGATATAATCGACTTGATTCGATATAATCGAATTTCCATGTATGATTCACTCTCGAATAATCACTATCCGATAATTCTCTTTCGAATAAACTATATTCGATTCCCCTGTTCGAATAACTAATATTCGATAATCCTTTTCTTCGAATAACTAATATTCGAAAAATCTCACTTCGAATAAACCATATTCGATAATTCTCTCCTTCGAATAACTATATTCAATTTAACACACTTCGAACGAACTATATTCGATTACTCTTCTCGAATAAACTATATTCGATAACTCTACTTCGAATAGGTGATATTCGATTAATTCCCTTTTTGACTAACCCTACTTAATTTACTAATACTCGACTAACTCGACTTAATTAACTTCTATTGATTAATTACTATTTGATTTAACACCATTTGCTTGACTCTAGATCGCAGCGATCACAATGGTTACGCCTGATTCCCCCAGGAAACATCCGACCGCCGTAGGCTATCTGCAGCCCTGCGAATTACGCTAGCAGTCGTGCTAAATGGAAATTCATCCTTAAATAACTTTGTCTATTTTTAACTCTATCTCGAATAATTAGATTCGATCAATTCTAATTGAATAACTAATATTCAATTAACCCTTATTCGATTACTATATTTGAATAACTCTAGTTCGATTTGACTCAAAACGATTAACTCTAACTGATTAACTCTAACTGGTTAATTCTAACTGAATAACTCTAACTGGATAACTCTAACTGAATAACTCTAACTGGTTAACTCTAACTAACTAACTAACTCTAACTGTTTAACTTTACGGTTTAACTTTGACAGTTTAACTTCAACGGTTTAACTCTAACAGTTTAACTCCAACTGTTTAACTCTAACAGTTTAACTCCAACGGTTTAACTCTAGTTGATTAACTCTTTTGAATTAATCCCTTTGACTTTTCTCTTTTGAATAATTCCTTTGGAATAATTCCTTTAAATTACCTCCCTTGAATAGATTCTTTTACTATTCGTTTACTCAACAAATAACTATTCTCTTTTCGCTTCTATTTATTTAACAAATAAATATTCCCTTTAACTTTTCTATTTATTCAAAAAATAAATATTTCTTTTAACTTTTCTATTTATTTAACAAATAAGTACTTCTTTCAACTTTTCTTTATTCCCTACATGAATATTCCCTTTTCAATTCCATTTGTAAATACTTTTACGAATGTTTCCCTTTTTATTTCTATTTGTAATCGTTTCACAAATATTTCCCTTCTATTTGATTTCACCAATATTTTCCCTTCTATTTGATTTCACCAATATTTGTTTTTTTAACAAATGCTTTGATTCTATAATCATTTTCTCTCATGAAATTCTCTTCCTTTTATTTATAAAATCTATTGATTTTATATAAATAATTTATTTTCAAAATAAACTTTGAAAATCCCTTTTCACTTTCTAGTATCACCTATGGTATAAAAATACCAAATCAAAAGGTTCAATCATCATCCAAACACACAGGTTCAACAACAGATGATATAACACATCATATATCAGAATATATGAAAAACGGTAAATAAATGTTGAGGAATCCAGTTGGATTCCTCCGACCTGTTTCCCTGCATCCACAGATGTCAGTCAACATAAATAACATGGAGGTAAAATATTCTGATAAACAGAATCAATATTTCGATACGATTTATATATATCGTTATCGATATTTTCAATCAACTGACTAGCAGTTCAACCAAACAGCCAATACACAGCAAATCAGCCAATATTTATCAATTCTAAAAATACTTTAGAGAAATATAAAGTGTTCAGAGTTAGTGAGGTTTACTCACATTGGACGGTTTATCGTTGAATAACGATAATCGGTCATTGATTTGGTTCAGGCGTTTAATTTTGCCATAAATCCAAACGAGCTCCAATCCACTTGCGGTCAGTTCCATTGCGTAGTGCTTGTCCACACGATCCCAACGGATCCTGTTTCGTTAAATTTCGTTAATGTATGCAAAAGTTATGCTATTTACAATATTTACCTAATTTAAATGAATATATATTTAATTAAATTAATTAAATTATTTTTATCTTAATTAATTTCTAATTGCGTTATTAGCCAAATTACCTTCCCTGCCCTTCTAAAAAATCCTACTTTCCCATCTCTAACTATATCCAATTTTTCTTTAAAATTGAAAAACCATTTTAATATTAATTAAATTTAATTTTCAAATAAAATATTTAAAAATATTCATTTAATTATAACTTAAAAATTTTAACCCGGATCAAAAATCTGCTTCCACTCATTTTAAAGTATTTTTCGATAAGAATCCAACGGTCCTTGTTTCGTGGAAATCCGACTTGTTTTGAAAAAGATATAAGCTTTTAAAGTTTTTGGTTAAAAATTACGAAAATGCCCCTGGTCTGTTTTAAATTCAAATTAAATTCAAATTAGGTTTTAAATTTAAATTTAAATTAATCATCCCATCCGTCGGATCAGTTAGGGATAGCCAGGGAGAGCAGGAAACTATATTTTCCAAACTCAAGCCTTAGACACTATCCTCTCTGTCACCCTTAGAATGTTCCGATATTTATTTTTACAAATTCTATTTTAATTATTATATATATATATATTACAAAAATAAATAAATAAATAAATAAATATTATTTAAAAACTTACCCCGTGAAGCCCAAGCCTCTGCCTAAGAGTCCCTAGCTCCCCGTCTTGCCCTCCTTTCTCCCTTCCTTCCCTTTTCCCTATTTCCTAATATTTTATTATTATTTCTGCCATTGCCAAAGCTTGAAAGAGGAGGAGGAGGAGTGAGTTTAAAATGAAGGGGGGGGGGGCTATTTATAGCCGAAGGAGTCACATGGATTGCTGAGGTGGCGCGAATCCAATGGTCGAAAATGGATGGCTAGGATTAATCCTTAAATTAATTAAATTATAAATAAATTTAATAATTTATGAATAGTAAAGTGTGTTTTCTCAACCCTATTCGGACGTTAATTTGACTTACTTATTGATACCTTATCCAAAATCTTTTTCAACCATGTTGTTCAATTTTTCTTGCTCTTCAATACTATATAAAAATATATCAATTTTGAATTTTTTTGAACTTTCAAATAATTTAAATTCAAATTCAAAATAGTGTTTTGTGTTAGTTTCAACACCTTCCGGTCTCATGTTGGAGTATCAAACGATAACGGTTTTCAGAAATTCTTCCACCATCTGGTCCGGTTTTTAACGTACTTCAATCCTATGTATTCAAATCAAAAATCGGATTTCGTTTAGATTTTCAAATAATTTATTTAAATTTTGTTTCCTTAATAACTTTCTATATCCGTTATAGGATTTTCCCAGATTTCATATATAGCTAATATCCTATGTTTAGAATTTTCCTGGATAGGTCTCAGATTCCAGTTTTGCCGTTAGCATTAGCAAATTCCAATTACCGTCAAAATTTAGTTCAAATTTTGGCCTTTTATTTTTTCTTTTCCACATACGGATGCCATTTTTGACGTAACTTGGTTGGTTACCTAATTTCATCATTTCGGATTTAATGAAACTGATTTCATCGAAATCCGAGTTCGTTAGCTACTACTTCCTTTGTAAACGTACTATTTTAAATTAAAATTTTATCCTTTTATACTGCCAGTTCACATTATATTGCAGATCCACTAAATTTCTACCATTTCGGAATAACATAAAATATTCAAAATTATTGAAATTAAACCATTTAAACTTCCAAAACAATAAAAACATTTTTAAATAATAACTAAATGGTCAAAAAAATCTGGGCCGTTACATTCTTTCCCCCTTAAAAATAATTTCGTCCTCGAAATTGCTAAGGTAGAAAAATGAACTTTATAACTAGGTTAAAATTATTTATTTACTCTGATTTCACTAAACCAATCTATTCTAATTAATTTATTTCTATAACCGAAAATTTTAAAAAATTCTGAAAATTTTCTAACATTCGAAATTTCTGAAAAATTTCGCCAGCATCTCCTTTGTACTGGTCAATAGCTCAAACTCCAACTCGCCTCTCTAGGCCTTCTTCAACCCAAAAGAAAATCAAACAGCCAAGTGGCTTGCCAAACAGGCTCATAAATCTCATCCAACTCATATGAATATGTACGTGTACCTTTTTGTCGGCATTCAATTCTGCTATCAATTTAGCATATACCACTATCATCCCAATCAAACTCCCAATCACTTTTATCTTCAACATGACCATCCGCTTATAACCAAGCCAAATTTCAATCAAACTGCAATTCCAATCTCAATTCAAATTTCTTGCTCGACCATCCATTTCTATCCCAGATTATCTCTAATCTAGTCCAATTCTACTTGATACCATTATATTTCAATTCAACTCAATTTCCACTGAACTGCCTTCAATTCAATTTCAAATTTGCTTTCACAAATTTCTATTTAATTTGTGTTTATTTCAATAATCTGTACCTGGGAGTTTCAAATAGCTTTGCCTTTTCCAAAAATCAAATATCCCTTTGGAATATCAAAACAACTCGGTTTCTCAAAACAATTCAAAAACAAAATCTTTGGTAGTAATCCGTCACTTACAAACTCGAAAATGAGCACCGATGATGTCCGGATCAACATCGAAATTTATTTTCCAGCTATCGAAGTGAGTTCAGTACTATAGCACTTTCAAAACCCATTTTTAAACATTTTCATTTTGAAATTCATTTCAAAATATCCCTTTTCAATGCTTGTAACAAATTTAAAATCTCCCAGGATTTTAAAATTCACATATATTCAATTTAATTCCATTTACAACGCTTATTCAAATTTTAGCAATTTTAATTCCAATTCTGAACTTAAATTCAGATTTAATTCATCTGATTTCATATATTTCACTTATATGAATTTTGATTTGTTATTTACATAACCATTTCACATTTTATAATCTTATTCGATTATAATCACAACCAACACATTCAATATACTATAATAATTTCAAATATCTACACTTTGCTTATATCAAAATATAATTTGGGTAAAATTATTTCATTTACCCTTTTTTTCAAAACATATCGTGTCAACCCATCGTATTCAAGTGTTTATAAACTCCTATCGATACAGTGGATCAAACTGATCGACTAGAACTCATAAACGACTCAACCAATAAATCTCCACAATATAAAACCATTTTTATATCAAATAACAAATACGTTCACTCGTATATATACAATCAAACTCAGTCTAGGGCATTACTAACCCCATCTCTACTGAGTCACGCCACAGAGCCAAGGTAAATCACCTAACCTTCAGCTCTGATACCAACTGTAACGACCCGGGAAAAGACGACCTTGATTATCCGATATACAACACATATCGAACATCAAGGGTCGACAATTACCGAATAGTTAATGAAAGAATTTAGAGGGTGAGGATAGATAAGATAGAAAATTAGAATAGAAGAAGAAAAAGAAGAACACAACATCAGAGTAACACGAATCTCACAGCGGAACGAATAAAATATAATATATCACATAACTTGAAACCAAAAGCAGTATATGCATACAATACCATTATCAGAGTACAACCCTTGCATCACAGCGGAAATAAACAATAGCTATATAAGTCCTGAAGCCTCCTGCTCCAAGCTCTCCAAGTCTATCTGTAAAATCCTGACTACTTGACTGCCCGTACAAATTTGGGCACCCAAGAGTTTAGGGGAAACAAAACAAAATAAAACTCTGGGTCAGTCATGGGACTGGTGTGAGTAAACTCAAATCATTTGGTTTAACTTTTCAAAATCCTTTTCAAAAGAAAAGATAATCGTAAGACCAATCCACACATAAATACGGATGGCTTTTACCTTACGATAACCCAAAACACTTTGGAAATCATATATTATCTGATATTATAATAATGTCTAATCACAAGTAATTAAAATCTAGTAGAACGCTTGCATCTCACGCTCTACATATATATTATACAAATCAAACTCGCGGGCACTTATTGGAGATTGGATTCCGACTTTGACAAGGTATGGGACCACCTGCCGATAGTGTATCTCTAGAGGCGAATACACTGGGTTCAACAAGAACATCTTGCAACCCGGCCCTCACATGACCGACCACTCATTTCGCTTGAGTGTATCGAATGTATATCACCAACGGTTGGGATCAGCAACCGTCTCCCGAATGGGGCAGCATCGATAGATTTAAGAAGCAATTGGAATTTCTCTAGATAGGTGATCATACATCCTAATGGGTGCGACCCACATAGCCATGCTGCCTGCCCGATTTTTGTCATTTCCCGGTTGATGAGGCTAGAGGTCATAACGTATCTTTTGACAGATCACACCTCCATTACTTTGAATGCCACATCGTCATACCCGCCAAACCACAAATTGATTTCACCAAAAATACCACGGGTATACAGCTAAGAGAAACGAATTCCTCCGCCACCAAACGTAAGTACGTTTGAAGAGATCAACTTACGCGATCCTTTGAATATACTCTGTCAGACATTCGTCCATTCACGTTTGTCCTGGGACTGGACAAACCGAAGGCACTATTCTGTAAATATGATAGCCCTTGCATAACTCCCTCTTCAATATATTCAGCATACTTGATTCGCAACGCTTATGCCAATACGGAGTGGTTCTCTGGATAATAATCCAACCGGTCTCTCCATATTAACAACGTAAAATGGTCAAAAACTTTGATAGTCGGTGATTTTACTATCAAATGAAAACATGTCTGTGTGCAAACAACGATAGTATTTCCAGATGGAAATTCTATCGATCAATCATCATTCATCATCAAATTATCATAAATTTACCCTTTTCCTTATTCTTGTTTTCCTATATTTCTTATTTACTATATTTAGAAAATATACGTTATTAACAATGGAAAACAATTCCATTTCTCATTTTCTATATTCAGAAAACATTTCTGATTTTTCATTTGGAAGACATTTCCAAATCTCCTTCATTGGGTTTAAACTGATGTTTGAATAAACATCGCTATGCCAACACCAACCATTTCGCTCATTAACTAAATTCACTTAACCACTTTCACTCTCGAACCTTATCCACTTCTTAGTTAAAACGAAGTCAATCAAGTTGGGGTATAATTACCTCTCAGACCTTAACTGAACAACATTTCTAACTTCGAAATAGACAAAGTTCAAACTTCACTCTTTAAGAAACTTCCTTGCGAACTCTCGGATTCTATTTATGAATCCACTTCCTTTACTGAATCATTTGATTATAACTATAAATGTTATAATTCCATGCTTTCAAAATATGTTAACTTAAATATATTTCCATATCTTAATTTGGATAAATAAACAACCAACTACTTTATTAACAGATAATTAAAACTTGATTTGAAATGGAAAGTAAACATTACTTCCCTTGATTCGATATAATCGAATTTCCATGTATGATTCACTCTCGAATAATCACTATCCGATAATTCTCTTTCGAATAAACTATATTCGATTCCCCTGTTCGAATAACTAATATTCGATAATCCTTTTCTTCGAATAACTAATATTCGAAAAATCTCACTTCGAATAAACCATATTCGATAATTCTCTCCTTCGAATAACTATATTCAATTTAACACACTTCGAACGAACTATATTCGATTACTCTTCTCGAATAAACTATATTCGATAACTCTACTTCGAATAGGTGATATTCGATTAATTCCCTTTTTGACTAACCCTACTTAATTTACTAATACTCGACTAACTCGACTTAATTAACTTCTATTGATTAATTACTATTTGATTTAACACCATTTGCTTGACTCTAGATCGCAGCGATCACAATGGTTACGCCTGATTCCCCCAGGAAACATCCGACCGCCGTAGGCTATCTGCAGCCCTGCGAATTACGCTAGCAGTCGTGCTAAATGGAAATTCATCCTTAAATAACTTTGTCTATTTTTAACTCTATCTCGAATAATTAGATTCGATCAATTCTAATTGAATAACTAATATTCAATTAACCCTTATTCGATTACTATATTTGAATAACTCTAGTTCGATTTGACTCAAAACGATTAACTCTAACTGATTAACTCTAACTGGTTAATTCTAACTGAATAACTCTAACTGGATAACTCTAACTGAATAACTCTAACTGGTTAACTCTAACTAACTAACTAACTCTAACTGTTTAACTTTACGGTTTAACTTTGACAGTTTAACTTCAACGGTTTAACTCTAACAGTTTAACTCCAACTGTTTAACTCTAACAGTTTAACTCCAACGGTTTAACTCTAGTTGATTAACTCTTTTGAATTAATCCCTTTGACTTTTCTCTTTTGAATAATTCCTTTGGAATAATTCCTTTGAATTACCTCCCTTGAATAGATTCTTTTACTATTCGTTTACTCAACAAATAACTATTCTCTTTTCGCTTCTATTTATTTAACAAATAAATATTCCCTTTAACTTTTCTATTTATTCAACAAATAAATATTTCTTTTAACTTTTCTATTTATTTAACAAATAAGTACTTCTTTCAACTTTTCTTTATTCCCTACATGAATATTCCCTTTTCAATTCCATTTGTAAATACTTTTACGAATGTTTCCCTTTTTATTTCTATTTGTAATCGTTTCACAAATATTTCCCTTCTATTTGATTTCACCAATATTTTCCCTTCTATTTGATTTCACCAATATTTGTTTTTTTAACAAATGCTTTGATTCTATAATCATTTTCTCTCATGAAATTCTCTTCCTTTTATTTATAAAATCTATTGATTTTATATAAATAATTTATTTTCAAAATAAACTTTGAAAATCCCTTTTCACTTTCTAGTATCACTTATGGTATAAAAATACCAAATCAAAAGGTTCAATCATCATCCAAACACACAGCTTCAACAACAGATGATATAACACATCATATATCAGAATATATGAAAAACGGTAAATAAATGTTGAGGAATCCAGTCTGATTCCTCCGACCTGTTTCCCTGCATCCACAGATGTCAGTCAACATAAATAACATGGAGGTAAAATATTCTGATAAACAGAATCAATATTTCGATACGATTTATATATATCGTTATCGATATTTTCAATCAACTGACTAGCAGTTCAACCAAACAGCCAATACACAGCAAATCAGCCAATATTTATCAATTCTAAAAATACTTTAGAGAAATATAAAGTGTTCAGAGTTAGTGAGGTTTACTCACATTGGACGGTTTATCGTTGAATAACGATAATCGGTCATTGATTTGGTTCAGGCGTTTAATTTTGCCATAAATCCAAACGAGCTCCAATCCACTTGCGGTCAGTTCCATTGCGTAGTGCTTGTCCACACGATCCCAACGGATCCTGTTTCGTTAAATTTCGTTAATGTATGCAAAAGTTATGCTATTTACAATATTTACCTAATTTAAATGAATATATATTTAATTAAATTAATTAAATTATTTTTATCTTAATTAATTTCTAATTGCGCTATTAGCCAAATTACCTTCCCTGCCCTTCTAAAAAATCCTACTTTCCCATCTCTAACCATATCCAATTTTTCTTTAAAATTGAAAAACCATTTTAATATTAATTAAATTTAATTTTCAAATAAAATATTTAAAAATATTCATTTAATTATAACTTAAAAATTTTAACCCGGATCAAAAATCTGCTTCCACTCATTTTAAAGTATTTTTCGATAAGAATCCAACGGTCCTTGTTTCGTGGAAATCCGACTTGTTTTGAAAAAGTTATAAGCTTTTAAAGTTTATGGTTAAAAATTACGAAAATGCCCCTGGTCTGTTTTAAATTCAAATTAAATTCAAATTAGGTTTTAAATTTAAATTAATCATCCCATCCGTCGGATCAGTTAGGGATAGCCAGGGAGAGCAGGAAACTATATTTTCCAAACTCAAGCCTTAGACACTATCCTCTCTGTCACCCTTAGAATGTTCCGATATTTATTTTTACAAATTCTATTTTAATTATTATATATATATATATATTACAAAAATAAATAAATAAATATTATTTAAAAACTTACCCCGTGAAGCCCAAGCCTCTGCCTAAGAGTCCCTAGCTCCCCGTCTTGCCCTCCTTTCTCCCTTCCTTCCCTTTTCCCTATTTCCTAATATTTTATTATTATTTCTGCCATTGCCAAAGCTTGAAAGAGGAGGAGGAGGAGTGAGTTTAAAATGAAGGGGGGGGGGGGGGGGCTATTTATAGCCGAAGGAGTCACATGGATTGCTGAGGTGGCGCGAATCCAATGGTCAAAAATGGATGGCTAGGATTAATCCTTAAATTAATTAAATTATAAATAAATTTAATAATTTATGAATAGTAAAGTGTGTTTTCTCAACCCTATTCGGACGTTAATTTGACTTACTTATTGATACCTTATCCAAAATCTTTTTCAACCATGTTGTTCAATTTTTCTCGCTCTTCAATACTATATAAAAATATATCAATTTTGAATTTTTTTGAACTTTCAAATAATTTAAATTCAAATTCAAAATAGTGTTTTGTGTTAGTTTCAACACCTTCCGGTCTCATGTTGGAGTATCAAACGATAACGGTTTTCAGAAATTCTTCCACCATCTGGTCCGGTTTTTAACGTACTTCAATCCTATGTATTCAAATCAAAAATCGGAGTTCGTTTAGATTTTCAAATAATTTATTTAAATTTTGTTTCCTTAATAACTTTCTATATCCGTTATAGGGTTTTCCCAGATTTCATATATAGCTAATATCCTATGTTTAGAATTTTCCTGGATAGGTCTCAGATTCCAGTTTTGCCGTTAGCATTAGCAAATTCCAATTACCGTCAAAATTTAGTTCAAATTTTGGCCTTTTATTTTTTCTTTTCCACATACGGATGCCATTTTTGACGTAACTTGGTTGGTTACCTAATTTCATCATTTCGGATTTAATGAAACTGATTTCATCGAAATCCGAGTTCGTTAGCTACTACTTCCTTTGTAAACGTACTATTTTAAATTAAAATTTTATCCTTTTATACTGCCAGTTCACATTATATTGCAGATCCACTAAATTTCTACCATTTCGGAATAACATAAAATATTCAAAATTATTGAAATTAAACCATTTAAACTTCCAAAACAATAAAAACATTTTTAAATAATAACTAAATGGTCAAAAAAATCTGGGCCGTTACAAAACCTTCCTATTAATGGAATTAAGAAAAAAAGGCAGAGAGACAGAATAGAGGCGTAGAAGGGAATGAATGTAGGGTTTAAAGTAGAGACTAGGGGTCTTTTTGTAGTCACTAATGTGTGTATAAATCGTAGGATTAGTTTTATTTAATCTGGACTGTCTATTTAAGCAAAACTATATAAAAACCCTCAACAAAAAGTGTCTCTCTCCCCTCCTCGACCAGGAGGATGGTCAACTTCCTTTCTGGGTGCCCTTCTGGGTCGAGCGCAGGGAGATTTATTTCGCTTTAAGTTATCATTATACTGTTTACATTATAAATCTAATTGATTCTTTATGTTTATTATTTATTCTTGTCCCCTCTTGTATATAATATCCACACAAATATTCAAATCTCCAGGGAATATTCCATTATGCCAATCAGTATATTGTTTTATTCCTGTTTTATATTTATTCAGTTTGAATTTATAATCTTATGTGTATACAATTATCATATAAACTATTTTATTAATAACTTCTTCATATGGACTCCATTTTTGAAAAATAAAATATGAAAACAGACTCGAATATCACAACGAATATAAGGGTTAGATTCTCATGGCCTAATTCTCAATTTCCCAAAATTCTTATTTTCAGCACATTAATAATTTATTAATGTATTATTTCTTATATTTAATTTAAATATATATGTCTAGTTAGGGTATATTTTATGGGGTATTACATTCTCCCCCTAAAAAGAGATTTGGTCCCAAAATCGTTTTGAAAGGTAGAAAAACACAAATCGTTATAACAAACATGTTGCACATCCATGCTATCTATAAAACATTCATTACTTGATGTGATCATGTGTTGCAGACTTGCTAAAGTGAGCTCAGTCTTAGCGTTAAAGTGTAACATGTGATGCTGTATGTATGCAAAACACCATAATATGCATATGATTTCTATATAAGTGTTCGGTGCATTTGTGTTGCAGTCTTCTCCTACCATCCAATCTAGCAACCATGATGCAAGCATAAAGACATTTAGAGGAAATTGTTACCCATGAAAAGCTTTGGATGAGTTTTCCTTATCTTTTCTTCCATTTCCCATGTGCATTCCATAGGGATATCCCCCCATTTTTCTTGGGCAAAGCTGATGGATTTGCTATGAAGCCTTTAAATTCCGTACTCCATAATACTTGTCATGGCACATGGTACCCTAGGCTCTAACTCAAAGCTCCCTAAGTTCCCAATCTGATCTAGCTCGCATTTAATGCGGAATCATGAAGGCCCTTTTTAAGATGAGAAACATGGGAAATGTTGTGGACTCCCAATAAACTGTAACAACTCGGGGAATTCAATGCCCGAATTCCGATAATAATACATAAAACCCGTATTACATGTCAAAACCCAAGTATCAAAAACACCAGATAGTTAATAGAAAGAAACTAGAGGGTGAAAAAAGAAAGAAAGAAATATTAGAATAAAAGAAAAGGAAGAAGAACAACAAAACAGAATCAGAGTCTCACATTACAGTGGAAACAAAATATAATATAAATAAATCTTTATTGAGGGCTTGAAATAAAACTTACAAATCATCAAAGTACATCAAACATCTGGACAATTATAATAATTTGTCCTCATATATAACACACAACGGAATAAAGATTAATACGTCTAAACTCCTCCAGCATGCTTTATGAACTTTGTAGTATCCAATAATCTGACCTGTAAAACCCGGTCTAACAAGCATTACAAATGCCCGATTAGTCTGGTGAACCAGAATGAGAAAACTCGCTAAGTTTATAGGCAATATCCAACTTGATTTTAAAGTCAAACAAAAATTTTCTGAAAGAAAAAGGTAATCGTAAGACCAAACCACACATAAACACGGACGGTTTTTACCTTAGGATAACCCATGAATGGGTTCATTTAGCCCTTTAGAAACCACAAAGCTTTCTTATGTGGAGTGTTCACCAGTTCCAATCCAAACCTTGCTAGCTGGTTGAATTTGTGCACATATTCTTTAACGGACATGTTTTTCTTGTTTGAGCGCCAAGAATCTCTCCATTTGCATGCTTTTCTCATCTTGGGAAAGAAACTTCATTTCAAACCTCTGCCTAAGATCATCCTATGTTTCCACTGGATGTCCAGCTTGGGTAACTTCTCACCAGAAAGATGCTTCATCTTTCAGTAGCCAAGGAGCTAGCTGAATCTTCCTTCGATCTTCCACTTCAAAGATTACGAACAAGTCCTCAGTGTCCTTAAGCCAATTCCTTGCCACTACTAGTCTTTCGCTTCCACAAAATGGATTCCCTCCCATGGCATAGAAATCATTGCAGATCTTAGCGAAATTATCTGCTCTTGGATGAGAAGGAGGAGAAATGACGGGTGCAGCTAAGGGAGGAACATTAGCTTGACCTCCGGCAGGCGTCTTGGCCTCTAGATACCTATGGAACCAGCCTGATATGGTAACGCCATCAGGAATATTAGGTTCCCCAGACATGCTGAAACGAAAAGGAATGAAATTTAGACAAAGGATCGAAGGATATTACATATCGCTTTACGGAATATGTTTTTAAAACAGACTTTTCTTTTCGAAATATTCTTTCTTAAAATCTTTTTGAAAATAATTTTCAAAAACTTTTATCCAATCCGGTAACCTTCATTTCTGATACCAAGTATGACACCCCATGTCCGTTAATGTCACTCACAAAGGGAATGCATTAAGTTTCGTTAAGCGTTATAGGTAAACAAAAATAAACAGATATAAAATGACAGCGGAATTAAAAACTTTATTAATCATAAAGCATTGTGGTTCAAAAACATCACATGTCTGAAATATACAAAAACCATTACATCATAAAAACTACTGTCTTGTACTTTAAAAAATCAGAGTACATAAAAGAAGTAAAATTCCCGAAACAAAATATAGCCATAGCAAGTAGGATAGGAGCTTGAGCCATACCTCTAAGCATCTCCAGCAAAATGTAAGCAGAATCACGGTCAAGCCTGAGTATTCCCACCCCGAGAACCTGGGGATAAGGAAGAAAGAAGAGGAAACAAAAAGGGTAAGACATAAAGTCTGGCAAGTCTAATTACTTTTAGCAAGTAAATAAGTAAAAGTAGCATGACAGGCATATAAACTGGACAAGAAAGATAACACTACATAAGGCTGGTATGATAAGGTAAACATGGTAGAGTGTATACGTTTCCCTAATGATTACTCTAATTCTCTGCACTGATAATAGTATAACCAGAAATGATATGATCCCGACAATTATCAAATGGTAGACTTAGGCATACGTCCAGATGTACCCTAACTACTACCTTAATCGATCAGCTCCCTTATCCGCATAGATACTCTGTGCCGGCCCTACCATATGATGCATCACATCCTGTAATAGCAACCCTTCGCTGATATGCATAACCATATCTACAAGTGTCACGGTCGTCTTATCCCCCTCTGCCCGTCCCATGTACGCACATGACCCGATAGGTTGCGCTGCCCACATCGTTCTCCATGTTTGGATCTCTTACAATCAGCGCAGTAAGCGTCCCCACTCCGACCTAGGGCGGAGTACTCGTTTTGATACTTATTAAGGGTTATTGACTGAAACGGGTCCCCTACACAATTCGATACAAGCTCTCCCCCTTTTCTTGTAACCCCACTAGGATTTCTATCGGTTATGTATACCACAAAGTGTTTTTAATTACATAACCCTACCATTTCTACAAGTTATTCTTATCCTAAAAAGGTGTCTTTAATTACATAACTTCAACATTTTCACAGGTTATGCTTACCACTAGGTGTTTTTAATTACATAACCCTATCAGGTTAAGCTCGTGCGCCTATATGTAAATATTACCCACCCCCTCAGATTTACTTAACCCACCTTATGTTCAACCAAATTTACTTAACCCTAAATTTAAATTCATGTTCATACAATCCCTATGGATTCAACTAGGTTAAGTATTTAAGTTTTATTACCATATTTTCATTTATGGTTGCAGTATGCTAGACCTCCCACATTAAGCCTACCATTTGTGGATGCTGGACATGACGGGTGGGTCCGGGAAGACTTATTCCACAAATCGGGCTTAACTTCATGTGTTAGCACATCCTGTATTTGTGCACCTAGACCTCCCACATTAGATTCACCACTTGTGGTCGTTGGATATGCTGGGCGGTTCCGAGCAGACTTCCACCACAAGGGTAATCTAACCTTGTGTCATAGATGTAGTTACAGTTTCTACTTACTGTAATCCTAAGCATTCCATTATTAGCTAATGTTAACCTATGTCGTTATAGGTTTCATGCCCGATTTTCCCAATTATGTTCATAGTGGATTATATGTCCAAATATAAACATTATTCATGTTATGCCAAATTAATATTTGCATATTTTATTCAAGTCATCCCTAAACTTCCAATTTCACGTTGTGCCCAATTTCAATAATTTCCCTCATTCACCGTTTAACGCATTCACTTATTTTAGCGGCATGCATAGGCTCGAAAGTAGCAGGCTATAAAATAAAAAGGGAAAAGGATAGAAGGAATAGAACAAAGATGAATATACTAACATGGATGACATAAAATGACAGATTTCAGGCATGAACATATAGTGGCATTATTGACAATACAGGCATGATAAGATCTAGATGATAATTAAGATGTCCAACTGATGACATGTCCAAATTAACCACAATCATGATAGGTACAAGATCTAAATAGTGAATTAGTTCAATAAAAGTAGATCTGACGTAATAAAGGTTAAGATCCACATCATAGTTATGTCTTGTCATAACTATTTCAGAATGCCATAGATTCACAATTTACAATAGATTGGGTATAATTCAGTCACAGTAATAGATCCAAACTATAGTCATATCATGTTTACTTTTAATCATTTAAATCTAAAAGTAACTTAAAACTCACAGTGTTTGGATTTAGAAAATAAAACTAGAAGAGAAGATTGTTGAGTCACAAATCTACACTTGAATCTCAAATCTTTGATTGTAGAAGAAAAGGATTTGATTCAGTCCAGGCACCGAAAACATTTGGCCTCTATTGATTTCAGTGTAAGGAAATAGGAGAAATGGACCTTTATTTATAGTTGTCAACCACCAGAAATCAACTGCCACCTCAGCGCTAAGGGGGTCGACCCCGGGGCGACACCCCCCTTAAGGGGTCGACTCCCCTGGGGAGGGAGATTTACCACCTACGGAATTTCGAATTTTGAACTAAAATTAGATTTTCTGATTAATTATATATATATATAATTCTCTTGCGCATATACAAACTTCAAACCTCCATAACTTCTTCATACGATGTCCGTTTTACGCAAATGAAATGTCTATCTTGACCAAAATTTCAAGATGGACGCAATTGCGCTGTCCATTTCCCTTAATTCTTAATATTAAATTAATTATTATTTGTTTTATCCTCTTTTAGTGTCGTTAAAATACGGGGTGTTACATTTTCCCCTACTCAAAGGATTTCATCCCCGAAATCTCTAATTCAAGAAGAATGTTTATCCTACCATCCAACATCCATCTACTAATCCATCAATCACAGGCATCCATTGTCCTTAAAGACTTATAATGCTTAAATGGACATATGCAAAGGTGTGTGTATATGTCCCAATGCTAATGCGAAGATCAGACGATCTACTGATTCAGTCAACCTCCTTAATGCATTGTATGATAGTGCCATGAGTTCAACACGTATGCAATAATCCTGTCATGTAAGTTTTACATGGGTGCACAAACATCCGTCCAAGTGCAACATACATATGATGATACATTCAATTTCATCCATAAATGAAAAGAAAATGCACACACATCCATATGCAGTATAAGAGTGATTGAGCCGATCTAGTGCCTAATGTGTGTGCATATGCATCCACGAGCAATCACTAGAAAATACTTGCATCCATCAAACATAACATGTCTCAAACACATGTTTACATCCATGGGATTCCTATTTAAAGGTCGGAAATTCTATCAATATGACCTACTTAAATGATAGAAACAAGCACAAATAAAACTTTAGAAAAAGGAGTTAAGAACATACCCTCGAAAAGGAAAGGGTACGAGGCACGAATCTTTTCTTCGGTCTCCTATGTTGCATCCTCTGGGTTATCTCCCCATTGAACCTTCATCAACTTGATTTCTTTTTTGCGTAGCTTCTTAACTTCCGATCCAAGAATATGGGAAGGAACTCATCTGACTGTTGCCTCTCATTCTACCTCTACTTCTTCCAATACACTCGTCTCAACTACTTCTGCGGTATCATGCAAACACTTCCGCAAGTAAGAAACGTGGAAAACATCATGAACGCATGATAGTATCTCTGGTAGCTTTCTCTGTAGACCATTTGGCCAATCCTTTCTGCTGTGGGAAATGGCCCTACGAAACTTGAAGCCAGTTTCCCTATAGACCCGAAGCGAACGATATTCCTCAAAGGTAACATTTAATGAAAACCACATCTCATACATTAAATTCAATATCAGTCCTTCTCTTGTTAGCATAGGATTTCTTCCTATCTTGAGCGGCCTTCATATGCCGTCTAATAAGATCTATCTTCTCAGACGTTTCTCTAACCATATTTGGTCCAAGAAATATTCTTTCTGTAGATTCCCACCAACAAGTCGGTGATCTATAGAGTCATCCGTATAAGGCTTCAAAAGGTGTCATGCCAATACTTGCTTGAAAGCTGTTGTTGTAGGTGAATTCTACTAAAGGAAGATTCTCTTCCCAAGTACCTCCGAAGTCCAGAATACACAACCTCAAAAGATCCTCTAGTACTCTGTTCATCCTCTCCGTCTGTCCAGCAGTCTAAGGATGATAAGCGATGCTTAAACGTAACTATGTACCTAATGCTTCTTGCAAACTCCTACAAAATTAACTAGTGAAGATAGGGTCACGATCGCTTACGATGCTGGAAGGTACCCCATAAAGACGGAAAATCTCAGGAACATAAACTGCTACCGACCATGCTGCCGTCCTCTTACTCTTAACTGGAATGAAGTGAGCGCTCTTCGTAAGACTATCCACCATGAACCAAATACTGGTGTTGCCTTTCTTCGATCTAGGCAAACCATCTATAAAATCCATCGAGACACTCTCCCATTTCCACTGCGGAACTTCCAAAGGATGAAGTAGACCATCGGGCTTCTTTTGCTCAGCTTTTACATGCTGACAAACTAAACATTGAGAAACAAACTCTGCCACATCTTTCTTCATCCCAGCCCAAAAGACAACCCTCTTCATATCCTTATACATCTTATCACCGCTTGGATGAATAGTCATCATAGAATGATGGGCTTCTTCTAGGACTATCTTTATCAAGCTCCTAATTCTGGGAACACAAAGCCTTCCATCTCGTTGTAACCACCCTTTATCGTTTATGGAGTATCTACTAAGGTGACTAGAAGTCTCCCCTTTGCTGAGCCTATCCAGGATATTTGAAATCTTGGATCATTTCGTTATGAAGCTCCTATCTGATCCATAAGAGTGGGTTGTATTTCCAGCGATGCAAACAAACCAGGCAAAAGCTCGGTGGTGGGTTTAAATTCAAAAGCTAATATAAACTCTAAGATTTTCCTTTCTACAAACAAAGGACTTAAGACCATCCTCTGTCTACTCAGTGCATCTGCTACTACATTACCCTTGCCAGGGTATAAGCAATCTCAAAATCATAGGAAGCTAGAAACTCCATCCACCTTTGTTGCCTTAAATTAAGATCCTGTTGCGAGAACAAATACTTGAGAGATTTATGATTGGTGTACAATTCAAACTTCTCTCCAAGCAATAACGATGCCACATCTTAAGCGCGAATACTATGGCAGTTGGCTCTAAATCATGGGTAGGGTAGTTATTCTCATGAACTCTCAACTGTCTACCCCCATAACACTCAACCTTCCCTTCTTACATCAAAACCGCACCAAGCCCTGTACCACATGCATCAGTGTAGTCTGTAAACACTTTGTTCCCCTCAGGCAAGGTCAAGACTACGGCTGTTGTCAAAGCCCTCTTCAGTTGTTGGAAAGCAACATCACAATCTATATCCCATGAAAATTCCAAATTCTTCTTCGTCGGCCTGGTGAGTGGGGCTGATATCTTTGCGAAGTCCTTAATGAACTTCCTATAATAACTTGCCAATCCCAAAAAGCTTCTCACCTCCATTGCATTCTTTGGAATCTGCCAGTCCAGAACTGCAACCACCTTTGCGGGATCCACTGCTATCCCATCTTTGGAAATCACATGCCCTGGAAATCTCACCTCTTTTCTCCAAAAATGGAATTTGGAGAACTTTGCCTTAAGCTGATGTGCACGGAGGGTTTTCAAAACTTCCCTCATATGTTGTGCATGCTCTTCTTTGCTCTTAGAGAATATCAAGATGCCATCAACAAAGACCACGACAAATTTATTTAGAAACTCCTGAAACACCTTACTCATCAGATCGGCAAAATAGGCGGGTGCATTCTTCAACCCAAAAGGCATTACAAACCATTTAAAGAAACCATATGGAGTCCTAAAAACGGTCTTATCTGTATTGTCTTCAGCCACCCTCAACTGATGAAACCCCATGGCCAAGTCTAACTGAGAAAATACCGAGGCACCAACAAGTTGGTCAAACGAGTCATCTATCCTCGGAAGTGGGTGTTTGTTCTTCTTTGTGAGTTTGTTCAACTCTCTATAGTCTACATACAAACGAAGCGAACTGTCCGCCTTGGTCGCGAATACAACTAGGGCACCCGCATTCAGATATGCTTCGTCTGATAAATCCTTTCTCAAGTAGCTCCCCTACTTGCTTACTTAGCTCCCTCCTCTCCCTGGGAGCCATATGACGCACTGTTAATGCAACTGGCTTTGCATTGTCCACCAGATATTTACGAAAACCCCTTACCTCATCAAAAACATTAGAATAATCTCGGATTACTGGAACAGATTGCAAATCATTGATAAATGCATCAAGAGACTTTAGGAAACTAAGAATAACAGATCCTTGTGGGTCATAAGAAATCTCGAGGGTTCTCCAATGGCAAGTCAAAAGTCTAACGACCCTCCTCTCATAATCCAGAATGGCACCATACGTGGTAAGCCAATCCATCCCTAGAATCAACCCATAGCCAATAAACCCGAGCACATACGCATCACACTCAAACTCAACTCCTAAGATAGGTATCCTCAAACCCCGACAAATCATAGACAAATGAGCCGAACCACCAATGGAGTTTGAGACAACAACGGGATCCACTACCATACTAGTATTTAAGTGTAGAGATTCAACCACAGAACTAGATATAAATGAATATGTAGCGCCAGAATAAAAAAGAGTTATAATAGGATGACTGGAAATAGAAATCAACCCTTCCACAGAAATTTTCCTACGTATATCCGGAGCACTGGCCGCGAGAGCATTCACCTACCCTTCAGAAGCTCCTGCCCTTTGACCTTGTCCCTGTTTCTTCGGGCACTCCCTAGCAAAGTGTCCGACCTCTCCACAATTAAAGCAATAATTTTTCCTTCTTTTACAGTCTTTGACCAGTGACACTCTCTTCCAAAACTGTGACACTTCCTCTTGTCCTTGTCATTCTTTCCGCCTTTGTTTTGTTGTTGTTGTTGTCCTTTCTTGGGCCATACCTTCTTATTCTGTGTTGTTTCATCAGCCTTAACTTCCTTCTTCCCTCCTTTGTCTTCCACATGCATTAAGGCTATATTAACAAGCCTTTCAAAAGCAGCTCCCATTGGAATATGGGACATAGCTAACCCATGAAGGGGTTCATTTAGCCCTTTAGCAAACCGCAAAGCTTTCTTATGCGGAGTGTCCACCAGTTCCAATCCAAACCTTGCTAACTGATTGAATTTTTGCACATATTCTTTAATGGACATGTTTCCTTGTTTGAGCGCCAAGAACCTCTCTATTTGCATGCTTTTCTCAGCTTAGGAAAGAAACTTCATTTCAAACCTTTTCCTAAGATCATCCCATGTTTCCACCGAACATCCAGCTTGGGTAACTTCCCACCAGAAAGAAGCTTCATCTTTCAGTAGCCAAGAAGCTAGCTGAATCTTCATTTGACCTTCCATTTCAAAGATTATGAACAAGTCCTCGGTCTCCTTGAGACAATTCCTTGCCTCTACGAATGTTTCAGTTCCACGGAATGGCTTCCCTCCCATGGCATAGAAATCTTTGCAAATCTTAGCGAAATTATCTGCTCTTGGAGGAGGAGGAGGAGGAACGACGGTGCAGCTAGGGGAGGAACATCAGCTTGACCTCCGCAAGCACCATGGCCTCTAGATACCCACAGAACCAGCCTGGTATTATAACGCCCTCAGGAATATTAGGTTCCGTAGACCTGCTAAAACGAAAAGGAAAGAGATTTAGATGAAGCATCAAAGGATATTACATATGGCTTTGGGGAATATGTTTTTCAAAACAGACTTTTCTTTTTGAAAAATGTTTTCTTAAAACCCTTTGGAAATAATTTTCATTTTTTTTATCTAATTAGGTAACCTTCAGCTCTGATACCAAGTGTGACACCCCATGTCCGTTACTGTCACTCACAAAGGGAATGCATTAAGTTTCATGAAGCGTTGTAGGTAAACAGAAACAGATAGATATAAAATGACAGCGAAATTAAAAACTTTATTAATCATAAAGCATCGTAGTTCAAAAACATCACATGTTTGAAATACACAAAAACCATTACATCATAAAAACACTGTCTTGCACTTAAAAACATCAGAGTACATAAAAGAAGTAAAATTCCCCAAACAAAATATAGCCATAACAACTAGGATAGGAGCTTGAGCCATACATCCAAGCAGCTCCAGCAAAATGTAAGCAGAATCACAGTCAAGCCTGAGTATTCCCACCCTGAGAACCTAGGGGGGGGAACGAAAGAAAGAAGAGGAAACAAAAAGGGTCAGACATAAAGTCTGGCGAGTCTAGTTACTTTTAGCAAGTAAATAAGTAAAAGTAGCATGATAGGCAAATAAAGTGGATAAGAAAGATAACACCACATAAGGCAGGTATGACAAGGTAAACATGGTAGAGTGTATACGCTTCCCTAATGATTACTCTGATTCTCTGCACTGATACTAGTATAACTAGAAATGATATGATCCCAACAACTATCAAATGGTAGACTTAGGAATACGTCTAGATGTACCCTAACTATTACCTTAATCGATTAGCTCCCTAATCCACGTAGATACCCTGTGCCGGCCCCACCATAGTATGTATCACGTCCTATAGTGGCAACCCTTCGCTGATATGCACAGCCATATCTACAGGTGTCACGGTCGTCTTATCGCCGTCAGCCCGGCCTATGCACGCACACGACTCGGTTGGTTTGCACCGCCCACACCGTTCTCTACATTTGGATCTCTTATAATCAGCCCAGTAAGAGTGCCCTACTCTGACCTGGGGCGGAGTACTCGTTTTGATACTTATTAAGGGTTACTAACTATAACGGGTCCCCCACACAATAGGATACAAGCTATAACCCATGTCTTGTATCCCCACTAGGATTCCTATCAGTTATGTATACCACTAGGTGTTTTTAGTTACATAACCCTACCATTTCTACAAGTTATGCTTACCCTAAAAAGGTTTCTTTAATTACATAACTTCAACATTTTCATAGGTTATGCTTACCACTAGGTGTCTTTAATTACATAACCCTATCAGGTTAAGCTCGTGGGTGTAATAACCCGGAAATCCGAGCCAATTTAAAAATTTTATTTTGGCAATTTTAGTGAATTTTGATTATTTAAAATGAATTATTTTAAATAATAATGATGAGAAATTTATTTTGAATAGAATTAGAATGTATATATTTATTTGAAGCATCGTTAGAATATAAATATTTTATTTTAATTATAAAAGGAATTGAAAATGACGCGGTAGTTTGAAAATTCGATTTCAAAGTTTAAATGAACGTATATGATTCAAAATAAACCGGATTTTGGCGAAACCAAAAATATTAGAATCTAATTGAGAATACCTTTCCAACGAATTCAAAAAAACAAAATTTCATAGCGGGAATAAAAAGTTATGCCCAGTTGAAAATTCAGAATAGTCGCTATGGAATTCTGGCCCTTTAAAAATGGCCATTTTGCAAACGACCTCGGTTTTCGGCGAAACCACTTTTGTTGGATCCACGATGTCAAATTATTACTAGATTCCAAAATTCGTAATTTTTCGAATCAATATGTGAGTGTGGCAAAGGAAAACGCGTTTGACCAGTTTTAGTTGATTTTAATCGACTGGAAAATGGCCATTTTTCAAACGGTCTCAGAACTTGATGAAATCATATTTATTAGGACCGTATCGTCAATAAGAAGCTAGAAAATATTTTTCGGGAATTTTTCGAGTTAGTATGTGACCCCAGTAAATTGAAATGTATGTTTAAAATTCAATATCGTGATTTAAATGTTAATTTAAATGGAAACTGATCGAAATGTTGGAATTGGATTATGAAAGATATCCCGTTGTGTTCGAAGTGGGGGTAATTAGCTAGGGGTGACAGTCGTTGGAATTGAATTGGTGTTCGAATTAAAAAGTTACTTTTGGAAATTAAAATATAATTAAACTATATATATATATATATTTTCAATAACCCCCCTTATCTCCATTCACTCAGCCTACCCACCCTCGTTCTATTTTCCAAATCGAGATCGTGCCCCTCCATCACCGATCCGCCGCGTCTCCCTCTCCGATCGCCACCTCCCCTAGCTCCGCCACCGTCGGTCTCGCGCCCAGTCATTCGCCTTCCCCCTGACCTCGCGACGCACCCAAGCCCCTAAATCAATCCAAACCCTAGCACATGAAACCGCGATGGACCGTCGACACCCCACTGACCCCGCCGCCGCCGGTCCTCCCACCTCCTTCTGGTTTTCAACTGTAAGTTTTCTTTTCTTTTATTTATTCTTCTTCTTTATTTATTTAATGCAAATAAACTTCAAAATGATTAGAAAAAAATCAGTGGTATATATATTATGATTTACTACTTTTATTTAGACAATAAAATATAAAGTTTCGATTTTTATTATGAAGTATAAAATATAAAGATTCGATTTTTACAAATAAAAAGGTTAGATTTTTACTATAGAAAAGATGGGATTTTTATTGATGAAAGCTATGATTTTTAACATAGGAAAGATTAGATTTTTATCATTAAAAAGATTCGATTTTTAATCGTGAAAAGGTGGGATTTTTAATCGTAAGTAGCGAAGAAAAATATAAATTTTCCATGTATGTATCAAAGTAAAAATATAATTTTTATATAGTAGAGACAATAAAAACATGATTTTTATATTATAGAAATATTAAAAATTCGATCTTTATTATATAGAAGGAGCAAAGGTGTGATTTTTATATGAGTGGCAATATAAAAATATAATCTTTATTATATGAGCACCGTTATAAAAATAGAATTTTTATCTATACAGTAGCGGTATAAAAGTAGAAATTTTATCCATATAGCATAGTTATAAAAATATGATTTTTATATAATAGAGAATATAAAAATGTGATTTTTATATATATAGTGGCTACGGACAATGAAAGTGACAAAAGGCGAGCACGACGAAGATTTCTACATAAGAAGAGTCGTGGCGTTTGGTTTAGCTAGTCAGTGAGAACTTCTCACTTTAAACTTTCTTTCCTAGTTGAAATATATACTAGGATGCAGACGGTGCTTAGTAGCACCCGACACCCGTCGTCCACAGACCATGGATAACTTGTTTGTTTGATTTCTGTGTTGTGAAATTTGATTGTGTGATCGTGAATGAAATAAAATATTTTATAGTGGAAAATATTTAATAGTTAAAAATATGATTTTTTAACATATATATAAAATAAATATTTATAAACAAATCGGACGATTTGTTTATATACACTGATTTGACTGATATTGATTGGGACGATAAATTTTACACATCGCCCAACCGCACAAATAAAATATGTGTTTATTGATTTGAAACCCCACACGGGTATTGGGATGATATTTGACGTACACTAATCCCGATTGTTTAGTTGTATGTCAATCGATGGGTTGACAGACTGTGTAAGCGTTAATTATTTATATTTAATGCTTATGCAGTTGTGTGGTGCACTCTGGATGATGGTTGATTAATTATCGTTGCTATTATATACATTTGTTGTAGAAAATCCATATAATTAACATTATATGGTAATTGATTGAGCATCATTCCAATTTAGAAAATAAATTCATGTGTTAAATTGAAAATAAATTCATGTGTTGAATTGAAAATAAATTCATGTGTTGAATAGAATAAATATTCATGTGTTGAATAAAGTCGTGTTGATTAGATTGACGCCATTTTGACGTGAACGATATTTATATCGTTTTTATTCATTTTTATAATGAATATAGAAAAGGAAGTGATTTCAAAATATAATGTTTTGAAAATATTATCATTTGTATATCGATGATGTGGAATATTCAATTTTGATTCGAAATTGAATATGAAGTTGAAATCGTTTTGAAAACAAATTTAAAACAATTTATAAAATACGTTTTAAAGGAAATCGACGAAATATATATATTTTATATATATTAAATGGCTAAATAGAACGCGCCGCGCCACGGCAGTTCGCAAATTTCGACCATTGACTTTGAATGGATACTACGGGAGATCCGACCGTCGGATTCTCTTAAAACTAGAACCGTTGGGTTCGTATCGAAAAGAGCTTTCTAACGAATATTAGAGATTTGAAATCTAACGGTCGGATTTGGAATTAAGTCCAAATCAAATTTGGAAAATGTCGTAGTAAGTGTAGTTCGATGGTCGTTGATGGAAATCGACTGTACGGGCCTTGATAAAATTATTAAAATTAGTAATAATTTGTGTAAAATCATAAGAAATGATTTGTGAAGAATTGAGATGAAAAACTCCATATTTGAAAAGATAAAAATTGATTTTTCTCGAAATGAACTAGTTTTGAACTAGAATTATAATTCTATTTATTTTTAAAATAAATAAAGTGGATTTGAAAGGGGTTTTAAAAGTAACCAGGATTTCCAATAATTGAATTGGAATGGATTTGAATCAAAATCATCTTTGGAATATTTCGATGTTGGATTTCGTGATTATACAGATATTGTTATGGAAATTTGAAAGATATATTGATATCGTTATTTCCAGTACGATATTTGTTGGTCGTAGAATTTGATATTGAATATAAGCCGATATATTTTCTATTCAAAGCCTTGTATTTAATATCAAATAGGATTTTGGTTTGTCGTGAATGGTATCTTTAATAATACTGTTCTTAAACCCAAATGGAGTTAAGAAAATTAGGAACTAACTAGGGATCAGTTAAGTTGAATGGTTTCTAGGATATTGATTTGATGTTGGTTTCGGCCTTCGAGGTTAATATTTTGGGAATTGTTCTCTTACTAATACGGTTAGAGACTAATAGAATGGAATGTGATGTGGGTTTATCATGAGCCGTGTTTTAAATGACATTGGTTCTTTAACCCAGTTAAAGATTATAACTAAGTGGAGTTTTAATGAATCTTCAATTGGATTGAAATGATCGAGAATGGAGTATCACCAGTTTTGCTCCAAGCGATAGTTAAAACTTTAAGTAGATTTGAACGTGAAATGGTAATTAATTTTACCGATAACACCGTGGTGTTAGATATGGAGTATTACCAGTTTCGCTTTATGGGATAAATAGGTTGGGATTGGGAAATAAAATAAATAATTACTTCGGTGTGGTTCGCTAATCCCGACTAGTTTGAAATGATATTAAAAGGAAGATTAAAGAATAAATTTCAAAGAATTTATATTTGATAAAATTAATGGGAACCTTTCCCTATGAATGTGAAATTTAGAAACTAACTGAAGGTTAGTTAAGTCGAATGGTTTCTTGGGTATTGATCTGATGTTGGTTTTGGCGTTCGGGATTAATATTTGGGGAATTGTTCTCTTGCTAATTTACGGTTAGTGACTGATGAATTGGAATGAGGCGTATGTTGTGTTTGTGTAACACTTGTTTATTATATACGCGAGTAATTCGGAAATACCGGGTTTATCCCATTTTGAATAACTGATACGACGATAAGTCGAAGATGAAGACGGTGGTTGAAGACCGGAAGTCTTCACGTCGTTTGGGTGATTACTGATGATCTTGATTGGGCCGTACACCCAAGAGGATGGAATCAGTTAGTGATCGTCCAGACGTACTTGGAGATCGATGGATATGCGTGGTACTAGATGCCTCCGGTTTCGTTCAGACCCAGAACGAACTTGTAAATGGACTGTGTGTCTGACATTGGATTTTATTCTGTGTGATTGATTTCTATTAAATATATATCTTGTTGGCGGCGGAGAATTTATTCTCTTGCTTAACGCCCTTTTCTGAGACGTACGAGCTCAGGGGTTATATATTGATGGATATCAAATGCATGGAGTGAATTGCCTATGTGGCATGCCTAAGTGGCGATATGATCAAAGCTTCTGTTGAAAAGCATAGTCTTGTGGTTGATGATCAAAGCACGGCCTGTGTGGCATAGATTTGTGTAGCGTTGATTCGCGAGCTCCACACCCCGGTTGTGAACCAGAAACGGAAGAGGACATCAGGGAGGGCATTTGTTTCCTTCTAGTTAAAAGTGGCGTCAGTGGTTTTACACGCCCTGACGAGTTTGACTTATGTGGTTGTTGCTGTTGCGAGGCGTCTCGGATATATCAGTGACTGTGTGGAGCCGATGGAGTCATTTGGCTCATTTACGCCCCAAAGGGCGGGGAAACGTAGTGTTCAAGCATAATAATCCACATCGGTGGACCGACCCTGACGATCCAAGGCTTGTCTGCGCGCTTGCCTGAGGGGCGGACTAGAGGCTCTCGAATTCGGTGAGGACTATCTTTTGCCTCGGTTCACAGATGAAAATCCAACTTCCAATACGTGACTGTGCGGTTTTGATTGTAGAGCCTAGTATGGCGACATGATATATGGTACCCATGCCGTCTACAATTGATATTTATGATTGAAATTGTTTTGACACTATACACTTATAATAGCATCAAATGATTTGTTTTTAACGTACCAAGAATGTTTGGCTATTATAAGGGAAAACCCTATCCTCCGGTTTACGTTGCATTGTGTGATGGGACCTGGGTCTTATAATAGCTTCATTTTTCTTTATTTAGCATTGCACTGTTGTTTTATGCACTGGTATTCTTGGGAGGAGACTCGTTCCGTGTTATACGGCATAGTCCCTTGAATTACCTAGCTTTAAAATAAAGATTAATAACTGTTTTAGTTTCACACCAGTCACGTGACTGACCTGGAGTTTATTGTTTTAACCTAAACTCTGGGTGCCCTTATTTTGACATGGGCAGCTAGTAGTTTTGGTTTTGCAGATTTATATTAAGAGGATCCTGATTTACAGCTTGAACGATACTCGGAAAGCTCTGTATCCGTGTATTACTTCTAGTTGTGTATTGTATTATTTTCCGCTGCTATGTAATGTGTTGTAATCTCTGATATTTATCGAATGTATTTTATTTACTCATACTCTGTAAATTCTTGTATTCTGATGGAATTGTTGTAATAAGCAATGAAATGTTCTTCTGCTTGCGTTCCGATTTGTGTTGTTCTCAAAGCGATTCGTGCTTTCCTTACCGGGGAAGTCACGGGTTATCACGGTGGTATCGGAGCTTTGGTTTACAAAGCTCAGAGAACAAGACACGTTAGAACCATATGAAAGGATTCATCAGAGATTGGATTAATAATATCCAATGAGAATGACTCGTTAGAGATGGTATCAGTAGCATCCTAGAACGAGTGTGAAGAGTATATTTTTAAATTGAAAACAATTTTTGTTTTGAAAAATTTAAATCATATTATACGTATTTGAATATTTATTTTAAATTGATTTGGACCATATATAAAGATTGCGTATACATCTGATCCACGTGTATTTGAAATTTTAATATACTGGATAGATATAGAATTACACTCTAATCGCCCGGAGATGATTTTGATGATGGAGCTCCATCATTAGGATTTATGTTCGTGTGACGAAAGTGGGATGCCTATATATTTCCATTAGACTGGTGTGAGAACCAAAACTAGATAGGGCTTATTGTTGTGATTTGGCATCAAAAATCTGATTTTCGGACTATGTATCAAAGTTATGAATTTGAAAAGCTAATCAACTAATTGATTGCTGATTGTGTTGTTAGATTATTGGTTGATTAATTAAAATTTGAACCATTTAGCCAAATTATATCAAATAGTGAATTGTATTGAAAACTTGTCACATTTGCATACATATGCATGTACTTACATTGAACAGGTCATAGCAAGGAGGCTAGAGCAGAAGAATAAAATTGTTTGCCCGACAAATAGGTACATGTTTACTAATTTATTGGGGTTTGGATGATTTTATGAGCGATTGGCTGTTTCTTTTTCTTTTTAGATTGATGAAGGCCATGGGAGGCTATTTGAAATATCCCGAAGTCCCCGGTGCAGGGGAGGTCATGGCGAAATTTTTCGAAAATTTAGGGTGTTAGCCAAATTTTTGAAAGATTTGAAAAGTTCTTAGAAACTGAAAAGTTGAAGAAGTTAGGCCATAGTGGAAAATAATGAAAGTTGAGTTGGTTAGTTAAACAACTTTCGGCTTCGTTCCTTTTCGGAGACGAAAAGTTTTAAGTGGGGGAGATTGTAATAACCCGGAAATCCGAGCCAATTTAAAATTTTTATTTTGGTAATTTTAGTGAATTTTGATTATTTAAAATGAATTATTTTAAATAATAACGACGAGAAATTTATTTTGAATAGAATTAGATCGTATATATTTATTTGAAGCGTCGTTAGAATATAAATATTTTATTTTAATTATAAAAGGAATTGAAAATGGCGCGGTAGTTTAAAAATTCGATTTCAAAGTTCAAATGAACGTACAGGATTCAAAATAAACCGGATTTTAGCGAAACCAAAAATATTAGAATCTAATTGAGAATATATTTCCAACGAATCCGAAAAATCAAAATTTCATAGCGGGGATAAAAAGTTATGCCCAGTTGAAAATTCAGAATAGTCGCTATGGAATTCTAGCCCTTTAAAAATGGTCATTTTGTAAACGACCTCGGTTTTCGACGAAACCACTTTTGTTGGATCCGCGATGTCAAATTATTGCTAGATTCCAAAATTCGTAATTTTTCGAATCAATATGTGAGCGTGGAAAAGGAAAATGCGTTTGACCAGTTTCAGTTGATTTTAATCGACTGGAAAATGGCCATTTTTCAAACGGTCTCAGAATTTGACGAAATCAGTTTTGTTAGGATCGTATCGTCAATAAGAAGCTAGAAAATATTTTTCGGGAATTTTTCGAGTTAGTATGTGACCCCAGTAAATTGAAATGTACGTTTAAAATTCAATATAGTGATTTAAATGTTAATTTAAATGGAAACTAATCGAAACGTTGGAATTGGCTTACGAAAGATATCCCGTTGTGTTCGGAGTGGGGGTAATTAGCTAGGGGCGACAGTCGTTGGACTTGAATTGGTGTTCGAATTAAAAAGTTACTTTTGGAAATTAAAATATAATTAAATTATAATTAAATTATATATAAATTTTTTCAATAACCCCCCTTATCTCCATTCACTCAGTCAACCCCTTCCCCCGTTCTATTTTCCCAATCGAGATCGTGCCCCCCCATCACCGATCCGCCGCTCCTCCCTCTCCGATCGCCACCTCCCCTAGCTCCGCCACCGTCGGTCTCGCGCCCCGTCATTCGCCTTCCCCCTGACCTCACGACGCACCCAAGCCCCTAAATCAATCCAAACCCTAGCGCCTAAAACCGCGATGGACCGCCGACACCCCACTGGCCCCACCGCCGGTCCTCCCACCTCCACCGCGGCTATCTCGACTCCGACGCGCTGACGAACACCCCTCTTTCTGGTTTTCAACTGTAAGTTTTCTTTTCTTTTATTTATTATTCTTCTTTATTTATTTAATGTAAATAAACTTCGAAATGATTAGAAAAAAATCAGTGATATATATATATATTATGATTTACTACTTTTATTTATACAATAAAATATAAAGTTTCGATTTTTATTATGAAGCATAAAATATAAAGATTCGATTTTTAGAAATAAAAAGGTTAGATTTTTATTATAGAAAAGATGGGATTTTTATTGATGAAAGCTATGATTTTTAACATAGGAAAGATTAGATTTTTTCATTAAAAAGATTCGATTTTTAATCGCGAGAAGGTGGGATTTTTAATCTTATAAAGTAGCGAAGAAAAGTATATTTTTTCCATGTATGTAGCAAAGTAAAAATATAATTTTTATATAGTAGAGATAATAAAAATATGATTTATATATTATAGAAATATTAAAAATTCGATCTTTAATATATAGAAGGAGCAAAGGTGTGATTTTTATATGAGTGGCGATATAAAAATATAATCTTTATTATATGAGCACCGTTATAAAAATAGAATTTTTATCTATATAGTAGCGGTATAAAAATAGAAATTTTATCCATATAGCGTAGTTATAAAAATATGATTTTTATATAACAAATAATATAAAAATGTGATTTTGATATATGTAGTGGCTATGGACAATGGAAGTGACAAAAGGCGAGCACGACGAAGATTTCTACATAAGAAGAGTTGTGGCGTTTAGTTTAGCTAGTTGGTGAGAACTTCTCACTTTAAACTTTCTTTCCTAGTTGAAATATATACTAGGATGCAGACGGTGCTTAGTTGCACCCGACACCCGTCGTCCACAGACCATGGATGACTTGTTTGTTTGATTTGTGTTGTGAAATTTGATTGTGTGATGGTGAATGAAATAAAATATTTTATAGTGGAATATATTTTATAGTTAAAAATATGATTTTTACGCATATATAAAATAAATATTTACAAACAAATCGGATGATTTGTTTATATACACTGATTTGACTGATATTGATTGGGACGATAAATTTTACACATCGCCCAACCGCACAAATAAAATATGTGTTTGTTGATTTGAAACCCCACACGGGTATTTGGATGATATTTGACTTACACTAGTCCCGATTGTTTAGTTGTATGTCAATCGATGGGTTGACAGACTGTGTAAGCGTTAATTATTTATATTTAATGCTTATGCAGTTGTGTGGTGCACTCTGGATGATGGTTGATTATTTATCGTTGCTATAATATACATGTGTTGTAGAAAATCCATATAATTAACATTATATGGTAATTGATTGGGCCTCATTCCAATTTAGAAAATAAATTCATGTGTTGAATTGAAAATAAATTCATGTGTTGAATTGAAAATAAATTCATGTGTTGAATAGAATAAATATTCATGAGTTGAATAAAGTCTTGTCGATTAGATTTACGCCATTTTGACGTGAACAATATTTATATCGTTTTTATTCATTTTTATAATGAATATAGAAAAGGAAGTGATTTCAAAATATAACGTTTTGAAAATATTATCATTTGTATATCGATGATGTGGAATATTCAATTTTGATTCGAAATTGAATATGAAGGGGTAATCATTTTGAAAACGAACTTAAAACGATTTATAAAATATGTTTTAAAAGGAAATCAACAAAGTATATATTATATATATATATTATATATATATATATAATATAATGGCCTGAATAGAACGCGCCACGCTGCGACAGTTCATGAATTTCGACCATTGACTTTGAGTGGACATTACAGGAGATCCGACTGTCGGATTCTCCTAAAACCAGAACCATTGGGTTCGTATCGAAAAGAGCTTTCTGACGAATATTAGAGATTTGAAATCTAACGGTTGGATTTGGAATTAAGTCCAAATCAAATTTGAAAAAGGTCGATGTAAGTGCAGCTCGATGGCCGTTGATGGAAATCGACTGTACGGGCCTTGATAAAATTATTAAAAATAGTAATATTTTGTGTAAAATCATAAGAAATGATTTGTGAAGAATTGGGATGAAAAACTCCATATTTGAAAAGATAAAAATTGATTTATATCGAAATGAACTACTTTTGAACTGGAATTAAAATTCTATTTATTTTTAAAATAAATAAAGTGGATTTGAAAGGGGTTTTAAAAGTAACCAGGATTTTCAATAATTGAATTGGAATGGATTTGAATCAAAATTATCTTTGGAATATTTCGATGTTGGATTTCGTGATTATACAGATATTGTTATGGAAATTTGAAAGATATATTGAAATCGTTATTTCCAGTACGATATTTGTTGGTCGTAGAATTTGATATTGAATATAAGCCGATATATTTTCTATTCAGAGCCTTGTATTTAATATCAAATGGGATTTTTTGTTTGTCGTGAATGGTATCTTTAATAATACTGTTCTTAAACCCAAATGGAGTTAAGAAAATTAGGAACTAACTGGGGATCAGTTAAGTTGAATGGTTTCTTGGATATTGATCTGATGTTGGTTTCGGCGTTCGGGGTTAATATTTGGGGAATTGTTCTCTTACTAATTTACGGTTATAGACTAATAGAATGGAATGTGATGTGGGTTTATCATGAGCCGTGTTTTAAATGACATTGGTTCTTTAACCCAGTTAAAGATTAGAACTAAGTGGAGTTTTAATGAATCTTTAATTGGATTGAAATGTAATAACCCGAAATTCTGAGCCAGTTTAAAAAATTTATTTTGGATATTTTGATGAATTTTGATTATTTAAAATGAATTATTTTAAATAGTATCGACGAAAAATTTATTTTGAATATAATTCGAACGTATATATTATATAGATCGTCGTTAGGATATAAATATTTATTTTAAATTATAAAAGGAATTGAAAATGGTGCGGTAGTTCGATAATTCGATTTCAAATTTCAATTGAATGTACCGGGTGCAAAATAAACCGGATTTTAGTGAAACCAAAAATATTTGAATCTAATTGAGAATATCTTTCCAACGAATCCGAAAGATTGGAATTTCATAGCGGGAATCAAAAGATATGCCCAGTTGAAAATTCTGAATAGTCGCTATGGAATTCAGGCCATTAAAAATGGAAATTTTGCAAATGACCTCGGATTTCGACGAGACCACTTTTGTTGGATCCGCGATGTCAAATTGTTGCTAGGTTTCAAATTTCATAGTTTTTCGAATCAATATGCGAGCGTGGGAAAGGAAAACGCGTTTGACCAGTTTAAGTTGATTTTAATCGACTGGAAAATGGCCATTTTTCAAACGGTCTCAGAATTCGACGAAACTAGTTTTGTTAGGACCGTATCGTCAATACGAAGCTAGAAAATATTTTTCTGGAATTTTTCGAATTAGTATGTGACCCCAGTAAATTGAAATGTACGTTTAAAATTCAATATAATGATTTAAATGTAAATTTGATGAAAACTGATCGAAACGATCGAATCAGCCTATGATACATATCCCATTGTGTTCGGAATGGGGGTAATTAGCTATGGGCGACAGGCGGTGGGTCTCGTTTTGTGGTCAAAATAAAAAATTGCTTTTTTTTGAATTAATTAAATAACAAAATATATATAACCTTTACACGTAAGCCCCCCTTTATTATCTCTATTTCCCATCTGTTCCCTTTTTAGAAAAAAGAAAAAAACCCGAAAATGGATATCACTCCCGCCCCCGTCGATGACCGCGCCCCTCATGTCGATGGCCGCGCCGACCCCTCCCCGATCACGGCTGCCTCCAGCGCCACCCCCCTGGCCATCAGCGCCTCCCCGTCACCCCTCTTTTCTCTCTCCCCTTCTAGTTTCAGCAAATCGCCGAAAGAACCCTCCACCGCCCTTGTTCGGACCTGCGCCGCCCCCTGTCACCTTCCTCCGCCTCCGGCGAACCAGACCCCTCCCTGCGCCGCCAGTTCATCACCTCAGCCCCCCTTTTCACTGAAACAAAGTAAGTTTTTATTTACTTATTTGTGCTATTAAAGGTTCGATTTTTATACTTGTATTAGCATGATAAAAAAACATAGTTTTTATTATATTGTAGAAACGATAAAGATATGATTTTTATATTGTAGAAACGATAAAGATATGATTTTTATATTGTAGATACAATAAAGATGTAATTTTTATATTGTAGAAACAATAAAGATGTAATTTTTATATTGTAGAAACAATAAAGATGTAATTTTTTTGTATTGTAGAAATAACAAAGATGTGATATTTATATAGTTTAAATAATAAAAATATTTTCTTTATGTAGTAAAGATTCTAAAAATACGATCTTTATATGTGTTGTAGCGAATTAACAATATAAAGAAGTGATTACGTTTAAAATATAAGTTGAAATTTTTATATAGAAGAAAGCTTTTTAAAAATATAATCTTTACAAAATATTAGTAACAAAAATATAATTTTTATTTGAACAGCGTGAAAAAGAATTGCATAGGAATTTCAGACCGATCCAGATGTTCAGCAGTTCAGAAGCAAAGCACGGCGGAGTGGAACCCTTTGTGAGAACTTCTCACCTTTTAATTTTATTTCTAGTTAAAAATATATACTAGGATGCAGACGGTGTTTAGTGGCACCCGACACCCGTCGTCCACAGACCATGGACGGCTTATATGCTTGTTTGTTTGATTTTGATGTGTAGTTGATTGTGTGATGTGATGTGAAACGAAATAAAATATTTTATAGTGGAAAATATTGTATAGTTAAAAATAGAAATTTTAACGTGTATATGAAATGAAATAAATTAATATAAACAAATCGGAGATTTGTTTATATACACTAATTTGATTGATATTGATTGGGACGATAAATTTTACACATTGCCCAACTGCACAAATAAAATCTGTGTTTGATTGTTTAAAACCCCACACGGGTATTGGGATGATATATGACATACACTAATCCCAATAATTAGTTGTATGTCGATCGATTGATTGACAGACTGTTATAAGCGTTGAATATTTATATTTGATGCATACTTTGGATGATGGTTGATTATTTGTCATGGTTGATATATACATGTGTTGTAGAAAATCCGTATAATTAACATTATATGGTAATTGATTGGGCCTAGTTCCAGTTTTGAAATAGAATTTTTGAAATAGAATATTTGAATAGAAAATTTTGAAATAGAAATATTTGAAAAAGAAATATTTGAAATAGAATATTTGAAAATAGAAATATATGAAGCCAGGTTGATTAGATTTACGCCATTTTGACGTGAACGATATTTATATCGATTTTATTCATTTTATAATGAACATCGAAAGTGATTTCAAAATCTGATATTTTGAAAAGAATTGAAATTCGAATTAAACTGAATTGAATTGAAATTCGAATTAAACTGAATTGAATTGAAATTCGAATTAAACTGAATTGAATTGAAATTCGAATTAAATTGAAAAGAATTGAAATTCGAATTAAATTGAAATAGAATTGAAATCGTTTTGAATTGAATTTAAAACGTATTGAAATTGAAATGAAAATCGATTTGAATTGAAATAAATTTGAAATGAATTTAAAACGAATTGATAAGGAAAAATTCAATCTTGATTTGAATTTGAAATGTAGTGGAAATCGTTTCGGAAACGAATTTAAAACGATTTAAAAAATACGTTTTAAAAGGAAATCGACGAAGTATATATTATATATATTATATATATAATATAATGACCTGAATAGAACGCGCCGCTCTGCGGCAATTCGTGAATTTCGACCATTGACTTCGAATTGACGTTGCGGGAAATCCGACCGTCGGATTCTCCTAAAACCAGAACCGTTGGGTTCGTATCGAAAAGAGCTTTCTAATGAATGTGAGAAATTTGAAATCTAATGGTTGGATTTGGAATTATGTCCAAATTAAATTTGAAAAAGGTCGCCGTAAGTGCAGTTCGATGGCCATTGATGGAAATCGACTGTACGGGCCTTGATAAAATTATTAAAAATATCAATAATTTGTGTAAAATCATAAGAAATGATTTGTGAAGTATTGGGATGAAAAAATCCATATTTGAAAAGATAAAAATAGATTTTTATCAAAATGAACTAGTTTTGAACTAGAATAATAATTTATTTATTTTTAAAATAAATAAATTGGATTTGAAATGGTTTTGAAAATAACCAGAATTTCCAATAATTACATTGGAATGGATTTGAATCGAAATTGTCTTCGGAATATTTCGATGTTGGATTTCGTGATTATACAGATGTTGTTATGGAAATTTGAAAGATATATATATATATATATATATATATATATCGTTATTTCCAATACGATATTTGTTGGTCGTAGAATTTGATATTGAATATAAGCCGATATATTTTCTATTCAGAGCCTTGTATTTAATATCAAATGTGATTTGGGTTTGTCGTGAATGGTGTCTTCATAACACTGTTCTTAAGCCCAGTTGAGAAAAAGATAAAATCTTTTTATTTAGATTTAATGAACTGTACCAATTGAATGATATTTAATTGGAATTGAATTGGTATTGATTTTTGGGTTTATTGTGAACAGTGTTTTAAATAACACTTGTTCTTTAACCCGAAGATTGATGGAATGTGATTTTGGGTTGTCGTGAACGGTATCTTCAATAATACTGTTCTTAGACTGAAAGGAGTTAAGAAAATCAGAAACTAACTGGAGATTAGTTAAGTTGAATGGTTTCTGGGGTATTGATCTGATGTTGGTTTCGGCCTTCGGGGTTAATACTTAGGGAATTGCTCACTTGCTAATTTATGGTTAGGGACTGATTGAAATGGAATGTGATTTTGGGTTTATCGTGAACCGTGTTTTAAATGGCACTGATTCTTTAACCCAAGTAAAGATTAAAACTATGTGGAGTTTTAATGAATCTTTAATTAGATTGAAATGATCGAGAATGGAGTATCACCAGTTTTGCTCCAGGTGATAGTTAAATCTTTAATTAGATTTAAACATGAAATGGTAATTGAATTTACCGATAACACCGTGGTGTTAGATATGAAGTATGACCAGTTTTACTTCATGGGATGAATAGGTTGGGATTGGGAAATTAAAACAAATGATTACTTCGGTAAGGTTCGTTAATCCCGACTAGTTTGAAGTGATATTCAAAGGAAGATTAAAGAATAAATTTAAAAGAATTTATCTTTGATAAAATTAATGGGAACCTTTCCCTAAGAATGTGAAATTTAGAAACTAACTGTCGGTTAGTTAAGCATAATGGTTTTCTGGATATTGATCTGATGTTGGTTTCGGCCTTCGGGGTTAATATTAGGGGAATTATTCTCTTGATTAATTTACGGTTAGTGACTGATGAATTGGAATGAGGCGTATGTTGTGTTTGTGTAACACATATTTATTATATATTTAGAAAGACCGGGTTTATCCCATTTGAATAACTGATACGACGATAAGTCGAAGATGAAGACGATGGTAGAAGACCGGAGGTCTTCACGTTGTTTCGATAATTACTGATGATCTTGATTGGGCCGTACACCCAAGGGGAGGGAATCACTTAGTGGTCGTCCAGACGTATTTGGAGATCGATGGATATGCGAGGTACTAGGTGCCTCCGGTTTCGTTCAGACCCAGAACGAACTTGTAAATGGACTGTGTGTCTGACATTGGATATCATTCTGTGTGATTGATTGATATCGGTTGCATGGAATGGTTTTCCTATGTGGCATGCTAAGATGCAAATGATCAAGGCTTCTGTTGAAAAGCAAAATCTTGTGGTGATGATCAAAGCACGGCCTGTGTGGCGTAGCTTTGTGTAGTGTTAATTCGCGAGCCTCACACCCCGGTAGTGAACCAGAAACGGGAGAAGGACATCAGGGAGGGCATGCGTTTCCTTCTAGCTAGAAGTGGCATCAGTGGGTTTACACGCCCTGATGAGTTTGACTTATGTGGTTGTTGCTGTTGCGAGGTGCCTCGGTTATATCGGTCGATCCGGGACCGATGGAGTCAATCTTTGGCTCATTTATGCCCCATAGGGCGGGGAAACGTAGTGTTCAGGCATAATAATCCACATCGGTGGGCCGACCCTGACGATCCAAATGGTTGATGCGTTCTGATCCTGAGACATGGGCTAGATTGTCTCGAATCGGTTGAGGACGATCCCTGGCCTCGGTTCACAGATGGAAATCCAATTTCCAAATACGTGATTTTGTGGTTTTAATTGTAGAACTAGTATGGGGACATGATATATGGTACCCATGTCGTCTATGATTGATATTTATGATTGAAATTGTTTTAAACCTATACACTTATAATAGTATCAAATGATTTGTTTTAAACATACTAAGCATGTTTGGCTATTATAAGGGAAAACCCTATCCCTCGGCTTGCGTTGCATTATGTGATAGGACCTGGGTCTTATAATAGCTTCATTTTTCCAAAAAGCATTGCGTTGTTTGTTTTATGCACTGGTATTCTTGGGAGGAAACCCGTTCCGTGTTATACGGCGTGGTCCCTTGATATATCTGATTTAAAGTAAAGTTTTAAATAACTGTTTTAGTTCTCACACCAGTACCATGACTGACCTAGAGTTTATTGTTTCAACCTAAACTCTGGGTTCCCCTATTTTCGACACGGACAGCTAGTAGTTTTGGTTTTGCAGATTTATATTCATAGGATCCTGGTTTACAACTGGAACGATATCCGGAAAGCTTTGTATCCGTATATCTCCTTCAGTTGTATTTTATATTATTTTCTGCTGCTATGTAATTTATTGTAATCTCTGATATTTATCGAATGTATTTTATTTGTTAATACTCTGTATATTCTTGTATTCTGATGGAATTGTTGTAATTAACAATGTAATGTTCTTCTGTCTGCGTTCTAATTTGACGTGTTCTCAAAACAATCAGGTGTTTCGAACGGTCTTGGTCGGTTTAGCGACTGATTCGGATCAAGCGAAATTCCTTTTCGTCACATTTGTTATCAGAGCCTTGGTTTACAAAGCTCAGAGAACAAGACACATTAGAACCATACGAAAGAATTCATCAGACATTGGATTAGTAAAATTGTAACAACCCGAAAATCTGGGCCAGTTTAAAATTTTTATTTTGGCAATTTTAGCGAATTTTGATTATTTAAAATGAATTATTTTAAATAGTGGCGACGAGAAATTTAGTTTGAATATAAATAGAACGTATATATTATACGCGTCGTCGTTAGAATATAAATATTTATATATAATTATAAATAGAATTGAAAATGGCGCGGTAGTTCGATAATTCGATTTCAAACTTCAATTGAATGTACCGGGTGCAAAATAATCCGGATTTTAGTGAAACCAAAAATAATGGAATCTAATTGTGGATATCTTTCCAATGAATCCGACAAATCAAGATTTCATATCGGGAATCAAAAGATATGTCCAATTGAAAATTCTGAATAGTCGCTATGGAATTCAGGCCCTTAAAATGGACATTTTGCAAATGACCTCGGATTTCGACGAAACCAGTTTTGTTGGGTCCGTGATGTCAAATTATTGCTAGGTTTCAAATTTCATAATTTTTCGAATCAATATGTGAGCGTGGCAAAGGAAAACGCGTTCGACCAGTTTCAGTTGATTTTAATCGACTGGAAAATGGCCATTTTTCCAACGGTCTCAGAATTCGTCGAAATTAGTTTTGTTAGGACCGTATCGTCAATACGAAATTAGAAAATATTTTTCGAGAATTTTTAGAGTTAGTATGTGACCCCAGTAATTTGAAATGTACGTTTAAAATTCAATATAGCGATTTAAATGTAAATTCAACGGAAACTAATCGAAACGATTGAATCAGCTCGCGATACATATCCCATCGTGTTCGGAATGGGGATAAAACGGACGACAGGTGGTGGGTCTCGATTGGAGATCGAATTTAAAAGTTGCTTTTTAAAATTTATTTAATAATAAAAAAATACATATTTATATAAATCCCCTTTTTTCTTTACCCTCCCCCTCTCCTATTTCCCTCTCTCAGATCTGAAATAGATTTCGAAATAAAAAAAAAAAAAGAAGAAGAAAGGACATCCGCGACGGCCGGGAGAAACCCACCACCGTCGACGGCGAGGTCACGCCTCCACCCTCGGCTTTCGCCCCCTCCGATCTACTCCTCTCTCTCCTCTTGTCTCTTACAGCGCGTCGCGCGAGCCCCCTTCTAACCCTAACCGACACGCCCCCTTGGAAACCCACCACCCGTCGTCGTTCAACCCCAATGCTCCTCCACCGATCCTCCTACCTCACGCTGCCCCTCTGCCTTCGATCCCCCACCACCAAGCCCCTTTCTCCGATGCAAAACCCGAACCCATTCAGCAAACCGCCATGCAGCCCCTCACCTTCGACTGCGCCGCCACCTGCCACACCCTTGAGCACCACCAACCCTTCCGGTCGACGTCCAAACAAATAAAAGGTGATTTTTAATCTTTTTATTCAGTTTTAATTATTTATTTGTGTAATGAAAAATACGATTCTTCTTATGTGATTTAGCATAGAAAAAACTGATTTTTCATATGTTTTTAGGCTTAGGAAAATTGGATTTTTATATGAAGAAAAATTAGTTTTTATATGAAGAGAAAGATTATATTTTTATAACATGAAAAGGTACAATTTTTAAAACATAGAAAAGTTTGATTTTCATTTTATAAAGATTCGATTTTTGATAGTATAAAAATTTGATTTTTATTTTATGAGTAGCGGTATAAAAATATAATTTTTATAATATAGAAAGTTTAAAAATATAATTTTTATAATATAGAAAGGTTAAAAAATATAATTTTTATACTAGTGAAATATTAAAAATATGATTTTTATATATTGAACTTCGATAGAAAAATGTGATTTTTATATATTGAACTTCGATAGAAAAATGTGATTTTTATATATTGAACTTCGATAGAAAAATGTGATTTTTATATATTGAACTTCGATAGAAAAATGTGATTTTTATATATTGAACTTCGATAGAAAAATGTGATTTTTATGCATTGAACTTCGAAATAAAAATATGATTTTTATGTATCGAATAGCGAAGTAAAAATTCGATTTTTACATATGTAGTGAATGCGGGCGAAAGCGGCAAAAGGGCGAGAACGGAGAAGATTTATATCCAAGAAGAGTCAAGATGTTTGGATAGCTTTAGGTGAGAATTTCTCACTCTTGAATTTCATTTCTAGTTATATATATATACTAGGATGCAGACGGTGCTTAGTAGCACCCGACACAATCGTCCACAGACCATGGACTTGTTTGTTTGGTTGCATAGATTAGTTATATGATTTGATTTGAATTTGGTTGTTTGGTGGTTTTGATTGATGTGTGAATGGCGTGGGCCTTCACTAGACCGGGGGTAAGGCTAGGCCTTGTCCCGTTTTTAGTATCGTGCCGTTATGCCGCCGAAATTTTCTAAAATATGTTAGAAAAATAAAAATATCATTTTATTGAATAAATGAATTGAATAGAAATTCATAGATTGAAATAAAATGTTTTATCGTTAAAAATATAGTTTTTAACGTGAATATGAAGATAGTGAAGTGAATAAATAAATATTCATTTACAAACCAGATGGTTTGTTTATGTACACTTATTTGAATGACATTGATTGGGACGATAAATTTTACACATCGCCCAACTGCACAACTAAAATCTGTGTTTGATTGTTTGAAACCCCACACGGGTGTTGGGATGAAATTTGAAGTTCACTCATCCTGATTGATTAAATATGTCGATCGATTGATTGATAGGCTGTTATAAGCGTTAGATATCTTTATTTGATGCTTATACAGTGTAGTGCACTTTGGTTGATGGTTGATCATTTTTCAATGCTATTATATACATGTGTTGTGTGAAAATCCATATAATTAATTTTATGTGGTAATTGATTGGGCCTCATTCCAGTTTAGAAATGGAAATATTTGGAAAAAAAATATATTTGAAATAGAATATTTGAAAATAGAAATTTATGAAGCCGTGTTGATTAGATTGATGCCATTTTGACGTGAACGATATTTATATCGATTTTATTCATTTTAAAATGAATATTGAAAAGTGATTTCGAAATCGAATATTTTGAAATGAATTGAATTGAAAACGATTTCAAATTGAATTGAAAGCGAATTGAAATGAATTCAAATCGAATTGAAATTTGAATTGAATAGAAATGAATTTTAAAACGAATTTATAAAGAAGAATTCAATTTTGCTTTGAATTGAAAAGGAAGTTGAAATTGCTTTTGAAACGAATTTAAAACTATTTAGATAATTCGTTTTAAATAGAAATCGATGATATATATTATATATATTATATATATAATATAATGGCCTGAATAGAACGCGCCGCGCCGCGGCAGTTCGTGAATTTCGACCATTTATTTCAAACGGACATTACGGGAGATCCGACCGTCGGATTCTCCTAAAACCGGAACCGTTGGGTTCGTATCGAAAAGAGCTTTCTAACGAATATTATAAATTTAAAATCTAACGGTTGGATTTGGAATTATGTCCAAATCAAATTCGAAAAAGGTCGCTGTAAGTGCAGTTCGATGGCCATTGATGGAAATCGACTGTACGGGCCTTGATAAAATTATTAAAAATAATAATAATTTGTGTAAAATCATAAGAAATGATTTGTGAAGAATTGGGATGAAACACTCCATATTTGAAAAGATAAAAATAGATTTTTATCGAAATGAACTAGTTTTGAACTAGAAATATAATTCTATTTATTTTTAAATAAATAAATTGAATTTGAAATGGTTTTGAAAATAACCAAAATTTCCAATGATCGCATTGGAGTGGATTTGAATCGAAATTGTCTTCGGAATATTTCGATGTTGGAATTCGTGATTATACAGATGTTGTTATGGAAATTTGAAAGATATATATTTATATCGTTATTTCCAATACGACATTTGTTAATCGTAGAATTTGATATTGAATATAAGCCGATATATTTTCTATTCAGAGCCTTGTATTGAATATCAAATGTGATTTGGGTTTGTCGTGAATGGTGTCTTCACTAACACTGTTCTTGAACCCAGTTGAGAAAAGATTAAATCTTTTTATTTAGATTTAATGAAGTGTACCAATTAAATAATATTTAATTGGAATTGAATTGATATTGATTTTTGGGTTTATCGTGGGCAGTGTTTTAAATAACACTCGTTCTTTAACCCGATAATTAATGAAGGTGATTTTGGGTTTGTCGTGAACTGTGTTTCTAAATGACACGGATTCTTTAACCCAGTTAAAGATTAAAACTAAGTTGAGTTTTAATGAATCTTTAATTAGATTGAAATGGTCGAGAATGGAGTATCACCAGTTTTGCTCCAGGCGATAGTCAAATCTTTAATTAGATTTGAACGTGAAATGGTAATTGAATTTACCGATAACACCGTGGTGTTAGGTATGAAGTATTACCAGTTTTACTTCATGGGATGAATAGGTTGGGATTAGGAAATTAAAACAAATGATTACTTCAGTAAGTTTCGTAAATCCCGAACCGAAATTCAAAAGTAGATTAAAGAATAAATTCAAGGAATTTATCTTTGATAAAATTAATGGGAATCTTTCCCTATGAATGTGAAATTTAGAAACTAACTGTCGGTTAGCCAAGCAGAATGGTTTTCTGGATATTGATCTGATGTTGGTTTCGGCCTTCGGGGTTAATATTTGGGGAACTATTCTCTTGATTAATTTGCGGTTAGTGACTGATGAATTGGAATGAGGCGTATGTTGTGTTTGTGTAGCACTTTTATAAAATATACGCGAGTTATTCGGAAAGACCGGGTTTATCCCATTCTGAATAACTGATACGACGATAAGTCGAAGATGAAGACGGTGGTCGAAGACCGGAGGTCTTCACGTCGTTTGGGTGATAACTGATGATCTTGATTGGGCTGTACACCCAAGAAGATGGAAACAGTTGGTGATCGTCCAGACGTACTTGGAGATCGATGGATGTGCGGGGTACTAGGTGCCTCCGGTTTCGTTCAGACCCAGAACGGACTTGTAAATGGACTGTGTGTCTGACATTGGATTTTAGTCCGTGTGATTGATCTCTATTAAATATATATCTGTTTGGCGGCGGAGAATTTATTCTCTTGCTTAGCGCCTTTCTCTGAGACGTACGAGCTCAGGGGTTATATATTGATGGATATCAATCGCATGGAGTGAATTGCCTGTGTGGCATGCCTAAATGGCAATTGATCGAGGCTTCTGTTGAAAAGCAAAGTCTTGTGGTGATGATCAAAGCAAGGCTTTGTGGCGTAGCTTTGTGTAACGTTTACTTCGCGAGTTTCACACCCGGTATGAACCAAAAACGGGAGACGGACCTCAGGGAGGGCCTGCGTTTCCTCCTAGCTAGAAGTGGCGTCAGTGGTTTTACACGCCCTGACGAGTTTGACTTATGTGGTTGTTGCTGTTGCGAGGCGCCTCGGTTAGATCGGACGATCCGGGTCCGATGGAGTCATTCGTTGGCTCGCTTACGCCCCAAAGGGCGGCGAAACGCAGTGTTCAGGATTTAAGTTTAATCCACATCGGTGGACCGGCCCTGTCGCTCCAAGGGTCGATGCGTTCTGATCCTGAGACTCGGGCTAGGCAGTCTCGAATCGGTTGAGGACTATCTTTTGCCTCGGTTCATAGACGGAAATCCAATTTCCAAATACGTGACATTTGCGGTTTTAATTGTAGAACTAGTATGGCGACATGATATATGGTACCCATGCCGCCTATGATTGATACTTATGATTTGAAGTTGTTTTATACACTATGCACTTATAATAGTATCAAATGATTTGTTTTAAACGTATCAAGCATTCTTTGGCTGTTATAAGGGAAAACCCTATCCCCCGGCTTGCGTTGCATTGTGTGATAGGACCTGGGTCTTATAACAGCTTCATCTTTCTTTATTTAGCATTGCGCTATTGTTTTATGCACTGGTATTCTTGGGAGGAAACCCGTTCCGTGTTATACGGCGTGGTCCCTTGATTTACCTAACTTTAAAATAAAGATTATTAACTGTTTTAGTTCTCACACCAGTCCCATGACTGACCTGGAGTTTATTGTTTTAACCTAAACTCTGGGTGCCCCTATTTTCGACACGGGCAGCTAGTAGTTTTGGTTTTGCAGATTTATATTCACAGGATCCTGGTTTACAGCTGGAACGATATCCGGAAAGCTTTGTATCCGTATATCTCCTTCTAGTTGTGTATTGTATTATTTTCCGCTGCTATGTATTTAAATGTAATTTAAATCTTTGATATTTCTGTGTAATATTCATTTGTACTCTGTATATTTTTGTAATCTGATGCATTGTTGTAATATACAATGAAACGTTCTTTTATATGCGTTCTGTTGTGGCTTGTTCTCGAACTATCCGACACTTTCCTTTACGGGGAAGTTACGGGTTTCCACAGTTGGTATCAGAGCTTTGGTTTACAAAGCCAGAGAACAAGACACATTAGAACCATACGAAAGAATTCATCAGATATTGGATTAGTAATATCCAACGGGAATGACTGGTTAGAGATGGGGTCAGTAGTATCCTAGAAAGAGTGTGAAGAGTAAATTTTTAAAATGAAAAAAATTTTGGTTTTGAAAATTTAAATCAATTATTCGTATTTGATTATCTATTTATATTGATGTGGACAATCCAGTATATATAGATTTTGCGTATACGTCTGATCCGCGTGTATTCGAAATTTTAATATACTGGATAGATATAGAATCACACTCTAGTCGCCCGGAGATGATTCAGATGATGAGGCCTCATCATCAGTGTTTATATTCAAGTGACGAAAGTGAGATTTCTATATATTTCCTATTGACTGGTGTGAGAACCAAAAATTAGATAGGGCCTATTGTTGTGATTTGGCATCAAAAACATGATTTTTGTATATGTATCAAAATTATGAATTTGAAACTCTAATTCACTAATTGATTGATGTTTGTGTTGTTTGTTTAATTGTTTGCTAATTTTGAACCATTTAGCCTAATTGAATCAAATATTGAATTGTATTGAAAATTGGTCGCATTTGTTTGCATATACATATATATCATTGAACAGGTCATAGCAAGGAGGCTAGAGCAGAGAATAAAATTTGTTTGCCCGACAAATAGGTACATGTTTACTACATAATTTCCTGTTTTGTTTGGGTGATGATGATTTTGTGAGCCTATTGGCTAGCCGCTTGGCTTTTTCTTTTTCTTTTTGAGATCTGAAGGACCGGGGAAGCTATTTGAAATTCCCCGATGCTCCCGGTGCAGGGGAGGTTATGGCGAAATTTTTCGAAAATTTAGGGTGTTAGCCAAATTTTTGAAATTTTCGAAAAGTTCTTAGAAACTGAAAAGTTGAAGAACTTAAGCCGTAATAAAAAACAATGGAAGTTGAGTTGAATTGTTAAACAACTTTCGACTTTGTTCCTTTTCGGGGACGAAAAGTTTTAAGTGGGGGAGATTGTAACAACCCGAAAATCTGGGCCAGTTTAAAATTTTTATTTTGGCAATTTTAGCGAATTTTGATTATTTAAAATGAATTATTTTAAATAGTGGCGACGAGAAATTTAGTTTGAATATAAATAGAACGTATATATTATACGCGTCGTCGTTAGAATATAAATATTTATATATAATTATAAATAGAATTGAAAATGGCGCGGTAGTTCGATAATTCGATTTCAAACTTCAATTGAATGTACCGGGTGCAAAATAATCCGGATTTCAGTGAAACCAAAAATAATGGAATCTAATTGTGGATATCTTTCCAACGAATCCGACAAATCAAGATTTCATATCGGGAATCAAAAGATATGTCCAATTGAAAATTCTGAATAGTCGCTATGGAATTCAGGCCCTTAAAAATGGACATTTTGCAAATGACCTCGGATTTCGACGAAACCAGTTTTGTTGGGTCCGTGATGTCAAATTATTGCTAGGTTTCAAATTTCATAATTTTTCGAATCAATATGTGAGCGTGGCAAAGGAAAACGCGTTCGACCAGTTTCAGTTGATTTTAATCGACTGGAAAATGGCCATTTTTCCAACGGTCTCAGAATTCGTCGAAATTAGTTTTGTTAGGACCGTATCGTCAATACGAAATTAGAAAATATTTTTCGAGAATTTTTAGAGTTAGTATGTGACCCCAGTAATTTGAAATGTACGTTTAAAATTCAATATAGCGATTTAAATGTAAATTCAACGGAAACTAATCGAAACGATTGAATCAGCTCGCGATACATATCCCATCGTGTTCGGAATGGGGATAAAACGCTATGGACGACAGGTGGTGGGTCTCGATTGGAGATCGAATTTAAAAGTTGCTTTTTAAAATTTATTTAATAATAAAAAAAATACATATTTATATAAATCTCCTTTTTCCTTTACCCTCCCCCTCTCCTATTTCCCTCTCTCAGATCTGAAATAGATTTCGAAATAAAAAAAAAAAAGAAGAAGAAGAAGAAGAAGAAAGGACATCCGCGACGGCCGGGAGAAACCCACCACCGTCGACGGCGAGGTCACGCCTCCACCCTCGGCTTTCGCCCCCTCCGATCTACTCCTCTCTCTCCTCTTGTCTCTTACAGCGCGTCGCGCGAGCCCCCTTCTAACCCTAACCGACACGCCCCCTTGGAAACCCACCACCCGTCGTCGTTCAACCCCAACGCTCCTCCACCGATCCTCCTACCTCACGCTGCCCCTCTGCCTTCGATCCCCCACCACCAAGCCCCTTTCTCCGATGCAAAACCCGAACCCATTCAGCAAACCGCCACGCAGCCCCTCCCCTTCTACTGCGCCGCCACCTGCCACACCCTTGAGCACCACCAACCCTTCCGGTCGATGTCCAAACAAATAAAAGGTGATTTTTAATCTTTTTATTCAGTTTTAATTATTTATTTGTGTAATGAAAAATACGATTCTTCTTATGTGATTTAGCATAGAAAAAAACTGATTTTTCATATGTTTTTAGGCTTAGGAAAATTGGATTTTTATATGAAGAAAAATTAGTTTTTATATGAAGAGAAAGATTATATTTTTATAACATGAAAAGGTACAATTTTTAAAACATAGAAAAGTTTGATTTTCATTTTATAAAGATTCGATTTTTGATAGTATAAAAATTTGATTTTTATTTTATGAGTAGCGGTATAAAAATATAATTTTTATAATATAGAAAGTTTAAAAATATATTTTTTATAATATAGAAAGGTTAAAAAATATAATTTTTATACTAGTGAAATATTAAAAATATGATTTTTATATATTGAACTTCGATAGAAAAATGTGATTTTTATATATTGAACTTCGATAGAAAAATGTGATTTTTATATATTGAACTTCGATAGAAAAATGTGATTTTTATATATTGAACTTCGATAGAAAAATGTGATTTTTATATATTGAGCTTCGATAGAAAAATATGATTTTTATGTATTGAACTTCGAAATAAAAATATGATTTTTATGTATCGAATAGCGAAGTAAAAATTCGATTTTTACATATGTAGTGAATGCGGGCGAAAGCGGCAAAAGGGCGAGAACGGAGAAGATTTATATCCAAGAAGAGTCAAGATGTTTGGATAGCTTTAGGTGAGAATTTCTCACTCTTGAATTTCATTTCTAGTTATATATATATACTAGGATGCAGACGGTGCATAGTAGCACCCGACACAATCGTCCACAGACCATGGACTTGTTTGTTTGGTTGCATAGATTAGTTATATGATTTGATTTGAATTTGGTTGTTTGGTGGTTTTGATTGATGTGTGAATGGCGTGGGCCTTCACTAGACCGGGGGTAAGGCTAGGCCTTGTCCCGTTTTTAGTATCGTGCCGTTATGCCGCCGAAATTTTCTAAAATATGTTAGAAAAATAAAAATATCATTTTATTGAATAAATGAATTGAATAGAAATTCATAGATTGAAATAAAATGTTTTATCGTTAAAAATATAGTTTTTAACGTGAATATGAAGATAGTGAAGTGAATAAATAAATATTCATTTACAAACCAGATGGTTTGTTTATGTACACTTATTTGAATGACATTGATTGGGACGATAAATTTTACACATCGCCCAACTGCACAACTAAAATCTGTGTTTGATTGTTTGAAACCCCACACGGGTGTTGGGATGAAATTTGAAGTTCACTCATCCTAATTGATTAAATATGTCGATCGATTGATTGACAGGCTGTTATAAGCGTTAGATATCTTTATTTGATGCTTATACAGTGTGGTGCACTTTGGTTGATGGTTGATCATTTTTCAATGCTATTATATACATGTGTTGTGTGAAAATCCATATAATTAATTTTATGTGGTAATTGATTGGGCCTCATTCCAGTTTAGAAATGGAAATATTTGGAAAAAAAATATATATTTGAAATAGAATATTTGAAAATAGAAATTTATGAAGCCGTGTTGATTAGATTGACGCCATTTTGACGTGAACGATATTTATATCGATTTTATTCATTTTAAAATGAATATTGAAAAGTGATTTCGAAATCGAATATTTTGAAATGAATTGAATTGAAAACGATTTCGAAATGAATTGAATTGAAAACGATTTCAAATTGAATTGAAAGCGAATTGAAATGAATTCAAATCGAATTGAAATTTGAATTGAATAGAAATGAATTTTAAAACGAATTTATAAAGAAGAATTCAATTTTGCTTTGAATTGAAAAGGAAGTTGAAATTGCTTTTGAAACGAATTTAAAACTATTTAGATAATTCGTTTTAAATAGAAATCGACGATATATATTATATATATTATATATATAATATAATGGCCTGAATAGAACGCGCCGCGCCGCGACAGTTCGTGAATTTCGACCATTTATTTCAAACGGACATTACGGGAGATCCGACCGTCGGATTCTCCTAAAACCGGAACCGTTGGGTTCGTATCGAAAAGAGCTTTCTAACGAATATTAGAAATTTAAAATCTAACGGTTGGATTTGGAATTACGTCCAAATCAAATTCGAAAAAGGTCGCTGTAAGTGCAGTTCGATGGCCATTGATGGAAATCGACTGTACGGGCCTTGATAAAATTATTAAAAATAATAATAATTTGTGTAAAATCATAAGAAATGATTTGTGAAGAATTGGGATGAAACACTCCATATTTGAAAAGATAAAAATAGATTTTTATCGAAATGAACTAGTTTTGAACTAGAAATATAATTCTATTTATTTTTAAATAAATAAATTGAATTTGAAATGGTTTTGAAAATAACCAAAATTTCCAATGATCGCATTGGAGTGGATTTGAATCGAAATTGTCTTCGGAATATTTCGATGTTGGAATTCGTGATTATACAGATGTTGTTATGGAAATTTGAAAGATATATATTTATATCGTTATTTCCAATACGACATTTGTTAATCGTAGAATTTGATATTGAATATAAGCCGATATATTTTCTATTCAGAGCCTTGTATTGAATATCAAATGTGATTTGGGTTTGTCGTGAATGGTGTCTTCACTAACACTGTTCTTGAACCCAGTTGAGAAAAGATTAAATCTTTTTATTTAGATTTAATGAAGTGTACCAATTAAATAATATTTAATTGGAATTGAATTGATATTGATTTTTGGGTTTATCGTGGGCAGTGTTTTAAATAACACTCGTTCTTTAACCCGATAATTAATGAAGGTGATTTTGGGTTTGTCGTGAACTGTGTTTTTAAATGACACGGATTCTTTAACCCAGTTAAAGATTAAAACTAAGTTGAGTTTTAATGAATCTTTAATTAGATTGAAATGGTCGAGAATGGAGTATCACCAGTTTTGCTCCAGGCGATAGTCAAATCTTTAATTAGATTTGAACGTGAAATGGTAATTGAATTTACCGATAACACCGTGGTGTTAGGTATGAAGTATTACCAGTTTTACTTCATGAGATGAATAGGTTGGGATTGGGAAATTAAAACAAATGATTACTTCAGTAAGTTTCGTAAATCCCGAACCGAAATTCAAAAGTAGATTAAAGAATAAATTCAAGGAATTTATCTTTGATAAAATTAATGGGAATCTTTCCCTATGAATGTGAAATTTAGAAACTAACTGTCGGTTAGCCAAGCAGAATGGTTTTCTGGATATTGATCTGATGTTGGTTTCGGCCTTCGGGGTTAATATTTGGGGAACTATTCTCTTGATTAATTTGCGGTTAGTGACTGATGAATTGGAATGAGGCGTATGTTGTGTTTGTGTAGCACTTTTATAAAATATACGCGAGTTATTCGGAAAGACCGGGTTTATCCCATTCTGAATAACTGATACGACGATAAGTCGAAGATGAAGACGGTGGTCGAAGACCGGAGGTCTTCACGTCGTTTGGGTGATAACTGATGATCTTGATTGGGCTGTACACCCAAGAAGATGGAAACAGTTGGTGATCGTCCAGACGTACTTGGAGATCGATGGATGTGCGGGGTACTAGGTGCCTCCGGTTTCGTTCAGACCCAGAACGGACTTGTAAATGGACTGTGTGTCTGACATTGGATTTTAGTCCGTGTGATTGATCTCTATTAAATATATATCTGTTTGGCGGCGGAGAATTTATTCTCTTGCTTAGCGCCCTTCTCTGAGACGTACGAGCTCAGGGGTTATATATTGATGGATATCAATCGCATGGAGTGAATTGCCTGTGTGGCATGCCTAAGTGGCAATTGATCGAGGCTTCTGTTGAAAAGCAAAGTCTTGTGGTGATGATCAAAGCAAGGCCTTTGTGGCGTAGCTTTGTGTAACGTTTACTTCGCGAGTTTCACACCCGGTATGAACCAAAAACGGGAGACGGACCTCAGGGAGGGCCTGCGTTTCCTCCTAGCTAGAAGTGGCGTCAGTGGTTTTACACGCCCTGACGAGTTTGACTTATGTGGTTGTTGCTGTTGCGAGGCGCCTCGGTTAGATCGGACGATCCGGGTCCGATGGAGTCATTCGTTGGCTCGCTTACGCCCCAAAGGGCGGCGAAACGCAGTGTTCAGGATTTAAGTTTAATCCACATCGGTGGACCGGCCCTGTCGCTCCAAGGGTCGATGCGTTCTGATCCTGAGACTCGGGCTAGGCAGTCTCGAATCGGTTGAGGACTATCTTTTGCCTCGGTTCATAAACGGAAATCCAATTTCCAAATACGTGACATTTGCGGTTTTAATTGTAGAACTAGTATGGCGACATGATATATGGTACCCATGCCGCCTATGATTGATACTTATGATTTGAAGTTGTTTTATACACTATGCACTTATAATAGTATCAAATGATTTGTTTTAAACGTATCAAGCATTCTTTGGCTGTTATAAGGGAAAACCCTATCCCCCGGCTTGCGTTGCATTGTGTGATAGGACCTGGGTCTTATAACAGCTTCATCTTTCTTTATTTAGCATTGCGCTGCTGTTTTATGCACTGGTATTCTTGGGAGGAAACCCGTTCCGTGTTATACGGCGTGGTCCCTTGATTTACCTAACTTTAAAATAAAGATTATTAACTGTTTTAGTTCTCACACCAGTCCCATGACTGACCTGGAGTTTATTGTTTTAACCTAAACTCTGGGTGCCCCTATTTTCGACACGGGCAGCTAGTAGTTTTGGTTTTGCAGATTTATATTCACAGGATCCTGGTTTACAGCTGGAACGATATCCGGAAAGCTTTGTATCCGTATATCTCCTTCTAGTTGTGTATTGTATTATTTTCCGCTGCTATGTATTTAAATGTAATTTAAATCTCTGATATTTCTGTGTAATATTCATTTGTACTCTGTATATTCTTGTAATCTGATGCATTGTTGTAATATACAATGAAACGTTCTTTTATATGCGTTCTGTTGTGGCTTGTTCTCGAACTATCCGACACTTTCCTTTACGGGGAAGTTACGGGTTTTCACAAAAATCCAATGAGAATGACTCGTTAGAGATGAGATCAGTAGTATCCTAGAACGAGTGTGAAGAGTAAATTTTTAAAATAAAAATGAAAACCAATTTTGTTTTGAAATTTAAATCGTTGTATACGTATTTGAATATTTATTTTATATTGAATTGGGACAATCCAATATATAAAGATTTTGCATATACGTCTTGCAAACGTGTATTTGAAGTTTTAATGTACTGGATAGTTATAGGATCACGCTCTAGTTTCCCGGGGATAATTCTGGTGACAGGGCACCATCGCCAGTATTTATTTTCGAGCGACGAAAGTGAGATTCTATATATTTCCAATTGACTGGTGTGAGAACCGAAACTAGATAGGGCTTGTTGTTGTGATTTGGCATCAAAAATCTGATTTTTTGACTATGTATCAAAGTTATGAATTTGAAAAGCTAATCAACTAATTGATTGATGGTTGTGTTGTTGATTATTGGTTGATTAATTAAAATTTGTACCCTATAACCAATTTGATCAAATAGTAAATTGTATTGAAAATTTGGTCGCATTTGCTTGCATATACATGTACTTACATTGAACAGGTCATAGCATAGAGGCTAGAGAAGAAGAATAAAATTGTTTGCCCGACAAATAGGTACGTGTTTACCATAATTTACTGTTTTGTTTGGGTGATGATGATTTTATGAGCCGATTGGCTAGCCGCTTGGCTTTTTCTTTTTCTTTTTGAGATCAGAGGGCCTGTATGGAAATTTCGGGAATTTCCCGGTGCTCCCGGTGTAGGGGAGGTTATGGCAAAAAATTTCGAAAATTTAGGGTGTTAGCCAAAATTTTGAAATATTTGAAAAGTTCTTAGAAACTGAAAAGTTGAAGAACTTAAGCCGTAATGAAAATAGAGAAAGTTGAGTTGATTAATTAAACAACTTTCGGCTATGTTCCTTTTCGGGGACGAAAAGTTTTAAGTGGGCGAGATTGTAATTACCTGAAATTCTGAGCCAGTTTAAAATTTTTATTTTGGAAATTTTGATGAATTTTGATTATTTAAAATGAATTATTTTAAATAATATCGATGAAAAATTTATTTTTAATAGAATTCGAACGTATATATTATATAGATCGTCGTTAGGATATAAATATTTATTTTAAATTATAAAAGGAAATGAAAATGGCGCGGTAGTTCGATAATTCGATTTCAAATTTCAATTGAATGTACCGGGTGCAAAATAAACTGGATTTTAGTGAAACCAAAAATATTTGAATCTAATTGAGAATATCTTTCCAACGAATCCGAAAGATTGGAATTTCATAGCGGGAATCAAAAGATATGCCCAGTTGAAAATTCTGAATAGTCGCTATGGAATTCAAGTCCTTAAAAATGGAAATTTTGCAAACGACCTCGGATTTCGATGAGACCACTTTTGTTGGATCCACGATGTCAAATTATTGCTAGGTTTCTAATTTCATAATTTTTCGAATCAATATGCGAGCGTGATAAAGAAAAACGCGTTTGACCAGTTTTAGTTGATTTTAATCGACTGGAAAATGGCCATTTTTCAAACTATCTCAGAATTCGACGAAACTAGTTTTGTTAGGACCGTATCGTCAATACGAAGCTAGAAAATATTTTTCGGGAATTTTTCGAGTTAGTATGTGACCCCAGTAAATTGAAATGCGCGTTCAAATTCAATATATAGAGTTATATTTTGATTTTGACGGAAACTGGTCGAAACGATCGAATTAGTCTATGATACATATCCCACTGTGTTCGGAATGGGGGTAGTTAGCTATGGGCAACAGGCGGTGGGTCCCGTTTTGAGGTCGAAATAAAAAGTTGCTTCTTTTGAATTAATTAAATAATAAAATATATATAACCTTTACACTTAAGCCCCCCTTTATTGTCTCCTTTTCCCATCTGTTCCCTTTTCAGCAAAAAGAAAAAAACCCGAAAATGGAAATCTCTCCGCCCCCCCTGTCGATGACCGCGCCCCTCATGTCGATGGCCGCGCCGACCCCTCCCCGACTACGGCTGCCTCCAGCGCCTCCCCCCTGGCCATCAGAGCCTCCCCGTCACCCCTCTTTTCTCTCTCCCCTTCTAGTTTCAACAAATCTCTGAAAGAACCCTCCACCGCCCTCGTTCGGACCTGCGCCGCCTCCTGTCAGCTTCCTCCGCCTCCGGCGAACCAGACCACCCCTGCGCCACCAGTTCATCACCTCAGCCCCTCTTCTCGTTGAAACAAAGTAAGTTTTTATTTACTTATTTGTGCTATTAAAGGTTCGATTTTTATACTTGTATTAGCATGATAAAAAAACATAGTTTTTATTATATTGTAGAAACGATAAAGATATGATTTTTATATTGTAGAAACAATAAAGATGTAATTTTTATATTGTAGAAACAATAAAGATGTAATTTTTATATTGTAGAAACAATAAAGATGTAATTTTTTGTATTGTAGAAATAACAAAGATGCGATATTTATATAGTTTAAATAATAAAAATATTATCTTTATATAGTAAAGATTATAAAAATACGATCTTTATATGTGTTGTAGCGAATTAACAATATAAAGAAGTGATTTCGTTTAAAATATAAGTTGAAATTTTTATATAGAAGAAAGAATTTTAAAAATATAATCTTTACAAAATATTAGTAATAAAAATATAATTTTTATTTGAACAACGTGAAAAAGAACTGCATAGGAATTTCAGACCGATCCAGATGTTCAGCAGTTCAGAAGCAAAGCACGGCGGAGTGGAACCCTCTGTGAGAACTTCTCACCTTTTAATTTTATTTCTAGTTAAAAATATATACTAGGATGCAGACGGTGTTTAGTGGCACCCGACACCCGTCGTCCACAGACCATGGACGGCTTGTATGCTTGTTTGTTTGATTTTGATGTGTAGTTGATTGTGTGATGTGAAACGAAATAAAATATTTTATAGTGGAAAATATTGTATAGTTAAAAATAGAATTTTTAATGTGTATATGAAATGAAATAAATTAATATAAACAAATCAGAGATTTGTTTATATACACTAATTTGATTGATATTGATTCGGACGATAAATTTTACACATCGCCCAACTGCACAAATAAAATTTGTGTTTGATTGTTTGAAACCCCACACAGGTATTGGGATGATATATGACATACACTAATCCCAATAATTAGTTGTATGTCGATCGATTGATTGACAGACTGTTATAAGCGTTGAATATTTATATTTGATGCTTATACAGTGTAGAATGCACTTTGGATGATGGTTGATTATTTGTCATGGTTGATATATACATGTGTTGAAGAAAATCCGTATAATTAACATTATATGGTAATTGATTGGGCCTCATTCTAGTTTTGGAATAGAATTTTTGAAATAGAATTTTTGAAATAGAATATTTGAATAGAAAATTTTGAAATAGAAATATTTGAAAAAGAAAAATTTGAAATAGGATATTTGAAAATAGAAATATATGAAGCCGGGTTGATTAGATTTACGCCATTTTGACGTGAACGATATTTATATCGATTTTATTCATTTTATAATGAACATCGAAAGTGATTTCAAAATCTGATATTTTGAAAAGAATTGAAATTCGAATTAAACTGAATTGAATTGAAATTCGAATTAAAATGAATTGAATTGAAATTCGAATTAAACTGAATTGAATTGAAATTCGAATTAAATTGAAAAGAATTGAAATTCGAATTAAATTGAAATAGAATTGAAATCGTTTTGAATTGAATTTAAAACGTATTGAAATTGAAATGAAAATAGATTTGAATTGAAATAAATTTGAAATGAATTTAAAACGAATTGATAAGGAAAAATTCAATCTTGATTTGAATTTGAAATGTAGTGGAAATCGTTTCGGAAACGAATTTAAAACGATTTATAAAATATGTTTTAAAAGGAAATCGACGAAGTATATATTATATATATTATATATAAATTATAATGGCCTGAATAGAACGCGCCGCACTGCGGCAGTTCGTGAATTTCGACCAATGACTTCGAATTGACGTTGCGGGAGATCCGACCGTCGGATTCTCCTAAAACCAGAACCGTTGGGTTCGTATTGAAAAGAGCTTTCAATGAATGTGAAAATATTGAAATCTAACAGTTGGATTTGTAATTATGTCCAAGTCAAATTTGAAAAAGGTCGCCGTAAGTGCAGTTCGATGGCAATTGATGGAAATCGACTGTACGGGCCTTGATAAAATTATTAAAAATATCAATAATTTGTGTAAAATCATAAGAAATGATTTGTGAAGTATTGGGATGAAAAACTCCATATTTGAAAAGATAAAAATAGTTTTTTAGCAAAATGAACTAGTTTTGAACTAGAATAATAATTTATTTATTTTTAAAATAAATAAATTGGATTTGAAATGGTTTTGAAAATAACCAGAATTTCCAATAATTGCATTGGAATGGATTTGAATCGAAATTGTCTTCGGAATATTTCGATGTTGGATTTCGTGATTATACAAATGTTGTTATGGAAATTTGAAAGATATATATATATATATATATCGTTATTTCCAATACGATATTTGTTGGTCGTAGAATTTGATATTGAATATAAGCCGATATATTTTCTATTCAGAGCCTTGTATTTAATATCAAATGTGATTTGGGTTTGTCGTGAATGGTGTCTTCATTAACACTGTTCTTAAACCCAGTTGAGAAAAAAATTAAATCTTTTTATTTAGATTTAATGAAGTGTACCAATTGAATGATATTTAATTGGAATTGAATTGGTATTGATTTTTGGGTTTATCGTGAACAGTATTTTAAATAACACTTGTTCTTTAACCCGAAGATTGATTGAATGTGATTTTGGGTTTTCGTGAACGGTATCTTCAATAATACTGTTCTTAGACTGAAAGGAGTTAAGAAAATCAAAAACTAACTGGAGATTAGTTAAGTTGAATGGTTTCTGGGGTATTGATCTGATGTTGGTTTCGACCTTCGGGGTTAATACTTAGGGAATTGCTCACATGCAAATTTATGGTTAGGGACTGATTGAAATGGAATGTGATTTTGGGTTTATCGTGAACCGTGTTTTAAATGGCACTGATTCTTTAACCCAAGTAAAGATTAAAACTAAGTGGAGTTTTAATGAATCTTTAATTAGATTGAAATGATCGAGAATGGAGTATCACCAGTTTTGCTCCAGGCGATAGTTAAATCTTTTATTAGATTTAAACATGAAATGGTAATTGAATTTACCGATAACACCGTGGTGTTAGATATGAAGTATGACCAGTTTTACTTCATGGGATGAATAGGTTGGGATTGGGAAATTAAAACAAATGAATACTTCGGTAAGGTTCGTTAATCCCGACTAGTTTGAAGAGATATTCAAAGGTAGATTAAAGAATAAATTTAAAAGAATTTATCTTTGATAAAATTAATGGGAACCTTTCCCTAAGAATGTGAAATTTAGAAACTAACTATCGGTTAGTTAAGCATAATGGTTTTCTGGATATTGATCTGATGTTGGTTTCGGCCTTCGGGGTTAATATTAGGGGAATTATTCTCTTGATTAATTTACGGTTAGTGACTGATGAATTGGAATGAGGCGTATGTTGTGTTTGTGTAACACGTATTTATTATATATTTAGAAAGACCGGGTTTATCCCATTCTGAATAACTGATACGACGATAAGTCGAAGATGAAGACGATGGTAGAAAACCGGAGGTCTTCACGTCGTTTGGATAATTACTGATGATCTTGATTGGGCCGTACACCCAAGAGGAGGGAATCAGTTAGTGGTCATCCAGACGTACTTGGAGATCGATGGATATGCGAGGTACTAGGTGCCTTCGGTTTCGTTCAGACCCAGAATGGACTTGTAAATGGACTGTATTTCTGACAATGGATATCATTCTGTGTGATTGATTGATATCGGTTGCATGGAATGGTTTGCCTGTGTGGCATGCTAAGATGCAAATGATCAAGGCTTCTGTTGAAAAGCAAAGTCTTGTGGTGATGATCAAAGCACGGCCTGTTTGGCGTAGCTTTGTGTAGCATTGATTCGCGAGCCTCACACCCCAGTAGTGAACCAGAAACGGGAGAAGGACCTCAGGGAGGGCATGCGTTTCCTTCTAGCTAGAAGTGGCGTCCCCTGACGAGTTTGACTTATGTGGTTATTGCTGTTGCGAGGCGCCTCCGTTATATCGGTCGATCCGGGACCGATGGAGTCATTCGTTGGCTGATTTACGCCCCATAGGGCGGGGAAACGTGGTGTTCAGGCATAATAATCCACATCGGTGGACCGACCCTGATGATCCAAAGGGTTGATGCGTTCTGATCCTGAGACATGGGCTAGATTGTCTCGAATCGGTTGAGGACGATCCCTGGCCTCGGTTCACAGATGGAAATCCAATTTCCAAATATGTGATTTTGTGGTTTTAATTGTAGAACTAGTATGGCGACATGGTATATGGTACCCATGCCGTCTATGATTGATATTTATGATTGAAATTGTTTTAAACACTATACACTTATAATAGTATCAAATGATTTGTTTTAAAAGTACTAAGCATGTTTGGCTATTATAAGGGAAAACCCTATCCCCCGGCTTGCGTTGCATTGTGTGATAGGACCTGGGTCTTATAATAGCTTCATTTTTCCAAAAAGCATTGTGTTGTTTGTTTTACGCACTGGTATTCTTGGGAGGAAACCCGTTCCGTGTTATATGGCGTGGTCCCTTGATATATCTGATTTAAAGTAAAGTTTTAAATAACTGTTTTAGTTCTCACACTAGTCCCATGACTGACCTGGAGTTTATTGTTTTAACCTAAACTCTTGGTGCCCCTATTTTCGACACGGGCAGCTAGTAGTTTTGGTTTTGCAGATTTATATTCACAGGATCCTGGTTTACGGCTGGAATGATATCCGGAAAGCTTTGTATCCGTATATCTACTTCAGTTGTATTTTGTATTATTTTCCGCTGCTATGTAATTTATTGTAATCTCTGATATTTATCGAATGTATTTTATTTGTTAATACTCTGTATATTCTTGTATTCTGATGGATTGTTGTAATTAACAATGAAATGTTCTTCTGTCTGCTTTCTAATTTGTCGTGTTCTCAAAACAATCAGGTGTTTCGAACGGTCTTGGTCGGTTTAGCGACTGATTCGGATCGAGCGAAATTCCTTTTCGTCACATGAAATGATCGCGAATGGAGTATCACCAGTTTTGCTCCATGCGATAGTTAAATCTTTAATTAGATTTGAACGTGAAATGGTAATTAATTTTACCGATAACACTGTGGTGTTAGATATGGAGTATTACCAGTTTTGCTTTATGGGATAAATAGGTTGGGATTGGGAAATAAAATAAATAATTACTTTGGTGTGGTTCGCTAATCCCAACTAGTTTGAAATGATATTCAAAGGAAGATTAAAGAATAAAATTCAAAGAATTTATCTTTGATAAAATTAATGGGAACCTTTCCCTAAGAATGTGAAATTTAGAAACTAACTGAAGGTTAGTTAAGTCGAATGGTTTCCTGGGTATTGATCTGATGTTGGTTTCGGCCTTCGGGGTTAATATTTGGGGAATTGTTCTCTTGCTAATTTACGGTTAGTGAATGATGAATTGGAATGAGGCGTATGTTGTGTTTGTGTAACACTTGTTTATTATATACGCGAGTTATTCGGAAAGACCGGGTTCATCCCATTTTGAATAACTGATACGACGATAAGTCGAAGATGAAGATGGTGGTTGAAGACCGGAGGTCTTCACGTCGTTTTGGTGATTACTGATGATCTTGATTTGGCCGTACACCCAAGAGGAGGGAATCGGTTAGTGATTGTCTAGACGTACTTGGAGATCGATGGATATGCGGGGTACTAGGTGCCTCCGGTTTCGTTCAGACCCAGAACGAACTTGAAAATGGACTGTGTGTCTGATATTGGATTTTGTTCTGTGTGATTGATTTCTATTAAATATATATCTGTTTGGCGACGGAGAATTTATTCTCTTGCTTAACGCCCTTCTCCGAGACGTACGAGCTCAGGGGTTATATATTGATGGATATCAAACGCATGGAGTGAATTGCTTGTGTGGCATGCCTAAGTGGCGATATGATCAAGACTTCTGTTGAAAAGCAGAGTCTTGTGGTTGATGATCAAAGCACGGCCTGTGTGGCATAGCTTTGTGTAGCGTTGATTCGCGAGCCTCACACCCTGGTTGTGAACCAGAATGGGAGAGGACATCAGGGAGGGCATGCGTTTCCTTCTAGTTAAAAGTAGCGTCGGTGGTTTTACATGCCCTGACGAGTTTGACTTATGTGGTTATTGCTTTTGCGAGGCGCCTCGGATATATCGGTGACTGTGTGGAGCCGATGGAGTCATTTGGCTCATTTACGCCCTAAAGGGCGGGGAATCGTAGTGTTCAGGCATAATAATCCACATCGGTGGACCGGCCCTGACGATCCAAGGCTTGTCTGCGCGCTTGCCTGAGGGGCGGACTAGAGGCTCTCGAATTCGGTGAGGACCATCTTTTGCCTCGGTTCACAGATGGAAATCCAACTTCCAATACGTGACTGTGCGGTTTTGATTGTAGAGCCTAGTACGGCGACATGATATATGGTACCCATGCCGTCTACGATTGATATTTATGATTGAAATTGTTTTGACACTATACACTTATAATAGTATCAAATGAATTGTTTTTAACGTACCAAGCATGTTTGGCTATTATAAGGGAAAACCCTATCCTCCGGCTTGCGTTGCATTGTGTGATGGGACCTGGGTCTTATAATAGCTTCATAATTCTTTATTTAGCATTGCGCTGTTGTTTTATGCACTGGTATTCTTGAGAGGAAACCCGTTCCGTGTTATACGGCGTGGTCCCTTGATTTACCTAACTTTAAAATAAAGATTAATAACAGTTTTAGTTCTCACACCAGTCACATGACTGACCTGGAGTTTATTGTTTTGACCTAAACTCTGGGTGCCCTTATTTTGACACGGGCAGTTAGTAGTTTTAGTTTTGCAGATTTATATTCATAGGATCCTGATTTACAGATGAAACGATACTCGGAAAGCTCTGTATCCGTGTATTACTTCTAGTTGTGTATTGTATTATTTTCCACTGCTATGTAATGTATTGTAATCTGTGATATTTATCGAATGTATTTTATTTATTCATACTCTGTAAATTCTTGTATTCTAATGGAATTGTTGTAATAAGCAATGAAATGTTCTTCTGCTTGCGTTCCAATTTGTGTTGTTCTCAAAGCGATTCGTGCTTTCCTTACCGGGGAAGTCATGGGTTATCACAGTGGGCCTATATGTAAATATTACCCACCCCCTCAGATTTACTTAACTCACCTTATGTTCAACCAAATTTACTTAACCCTAATTTAAATTCATGTTCATACAATCCCTATGGATTCAACTAGGTTAAGTATTTAAGGTTTATTACCATATTTTCATTTATCGTATCAATATGCTAGACCTACCACATTAAGCCTACCATTTGTGGATACTGGACATGCCGGGCGGGTCCGGGCAGATTTATTCCACAAATCGGGCTTAACCTCGTATGTTAGCACGTCTCGTATTTGTGCACCTAGACATTCCACATTAGATTCACCACTTGTGGTCGTTGGATATGTCGGGCGGTTCCGGGCAGACATCCAACACAAGTGTAATCTTACCTCGTGTCATAGGCGCAGTTACTGTTTCTAATTACTGTAATCGTATGCATTCCATTATTAGCTAATTTTTACCTATGTCGTTATAGGTTTCATGCCCTATTTTCCCAATTATGTTCATAATGGATTATATGTCGAAATATAAACATTATTCAAGTGATGCCAAATTAATATTCACATATTTTATTTATGTCATGCCTAAACTTCTAATTTCAAGTTATGCCCAATTTTAATAATTCCCCTCGTTCCCCGTTTAACGCTTTCACTTATTTTAGTGGCATGCTTAGGCTCGAAAGTAGACATGCTATAAAATAAAAAGGGAAAAAGATTGAGGGAATAGAACAAAGATGAATATACTAACATGAATGACATAAAATGACAGATTTCAGGCACGAACATATAGTGGCATTAGTGACAATATAGGCATGATAAGATCTAGATGATAATTAAGATGTCCAACTGATGACATGCCCAAATTAACCACAATCATGATAGGTACAAGATCTAAATAGTGAATTAGATCAATAAAAGTAGATCTGATGTAATAAAGGTTAAGATCCACATCATAGTTATGTCAGAATGTCATAGATTCACAAGTTACAATAGAACCGATATGATATAGATCGAGATCCAAGTCATAACTAATTCAGAATGTCATAAATTCACAATTTACAGTAGATCGGGTATAATTCAGTCACAGGAATAGATCCAAACTATATTCATATCATGTTTACTTTTAATCATTTAAATATAAAAGTAACTTAAAACCCACAGTGTTTGGATTTAGAAAATAGAACTAAAAGAGAAGATTATTGAGTCACAGATCTACACTTGAATCTCAAATATTTGATTGTAGAAGAAAAGGATTCGATTCAGTCCAGGCACCGACAACATTTGGCCTCCATTGATTTCAGTGTAAGAAAACAAGAGAAATGGACCTTAATTTATAGTTGCCAGCCCCAGAAATCGACTGCCACCTCAACCCTAGGGGGGTCGACCCTCTTTAGGGGGTCGACCCTCTTTAGGGGGTCGACCCATAGGTCGACACCCCCTTTGAAAGGTCGACCCCGGGGTCGACACCCCCATAAGGGGTTGAATCCCCTGGGGCTGGAGATTTACCACTAACGGAATTTCAAATTTTGAAATGAAATTTGATTTTCTGATTAATTATATATATAATTCTCTTGCGTGTATACAAACTTCAAACCACCATAACTTCTTCATACGTTGTCTATTTTACGCAAACGAAATGTCTATCTTGACCAGAATTTCGAGACGGACGCAATGTCACCGTCCGTTTCCCTTAATTATGAATATTAAATTAATTATTATTTAATTTACCCATTTTTAGCGTTGCTAAAATACGGGTTGCTACAATTGATGAACAAGCTTCGGACTTTAAAAATACATGGTGGTTGGATTGCCGAAATCCAAATTCAAACTTTGATTCGGTTTGATCAAATTAACATCAACAGTTTGAGTCAAACTGATTTATCTATTAGACAAGTCACACACTTAGAATATCTAAAATAGAAAATACAAAACAGAATTAGAGTTCTAGATGTTCACGTCAAATCGAATTATGTGCATCCAACCTTTTCAATTCAGCCTGTGGTAGTTGAAAGGCCATTGACTTCAGAGAGGAGAAGAAAAAAGTAGGAGATGGAATTGAACTGCTAGAGCGATATCGAAGACCCATAGTCAGAGATTTTAGGTTGCAAAAATGATCGACTTCAGATCTGTTAATAAGTGAACTGTTGAATATCGGAAATTGGAGATGGTTCATATTTCAATTAGGGTTATTTATGGCTTGATACAACATTCTTTTATAGAACCGAGGAATTTGGTTTGGAGAGAACGTTCAAGTAACGAACGAGAAAAGGAGCATAAGCTGCTGTTGAGAAGCACGAAGACAATGTAAAGGCGATACATTATGATTTGGGGATTAGGGATTAGGGATTTTGGATCAATGAAGGCTGAAAAGGAAGAGAGCGATTTGGGATTTAGGTTTGGGGAATTAGTCACAAGGAGAATTAGAGTAAGCGATGAAGTCAAAATTGGAGCAGCTATTAAAATTTCAACGTGCCGCTTTTTTCTTAGAGGCAGGTTAGATGTTTCTAGATTATTAAATACAATAAATTATTAAATATTAAAATACTAATTATTATAATAATTAGTAATTTTGAATTATTTAATACTCAGCCATAATAAGTTATCAATAATGACATATTCGAGTTTTTATTTATAACTATTAACTAAAACTAATATATAGAAATTATTACGTAAGTTGTTATTTATACATTATTATTAGAAAATATTAATTATGATATACTAATAATTATTCAAATTAATTATTAAATATATTAATTATCAATTAATAGTTTTAATTACTACTTATTAAATATTTATTATTAAATAGACATTATTAATTATTAAAATATAACTTCTTATTGTTTATTATTTATTGCTTCACTAAAATAGTTGAATATTATTTATTAAACGTAAGTCATTACTTATATTATTGATTATTAACAATAATAATTAGTTATTACATATCTAATATTAGTTATTTAAGGATTTTAAATATATGTTTATTGCAACTAGCGGGAAAAAGTAATTTGTAGTTTTATTTATAAGTTTAAAATTATTTAAATTATTGAATATTTAATATAATTATCAATTATAATTATTAAATACTAAGTAATAAAATTACATATTAATATTAATTATCAAATACAATCATTATATATTTTTCTTGGTGTTGATGTGGGGAATTATTGCTTTATTTAGCACATGCCAACCCTCGAATGTATGTGTATATGAGAACACACAGAAATCCAAATGTAAAGTATAGTACCGTGGGAAAACACAACTTTTTATAGTGGTTCGACATCAACGTCTACGTCCACTTTGTAGTGATCATTCATCATATAATTGTTGATTGCACAGTTGCACAAGTTCGGACAATTTTTAGGTACAAAGCATCGTAATAGAACAAAAATAATAATTGTTAATTCTAAACTTTGACTAAAATGCCCCTCTTCTTCTTCGTTGAGTGAAAAATGAGTTGACTTTGTCAACAGTGTCCAAAAAGTAGCTTCAATGTCCAAAAAATCCAAACATGTTCAAAGTAGTCCAAAAGCAGTGTATTTATCCTTGTGGATGTCCAAAAGTTGATGGAAAACGTGCATGTAACATTTAAGTGGTCCATGTTATTTCCAATAGCAATGAAGAAGAAGATGAAAGCCATTAATGACACTTGGGAGCTCTAAGAAATTCAAAAATATAAGGGAAAAAGATCCATATGAAGGCCAAACTTGGGGTTTTTATAGGTGAGTGAGTTAAGTAGGAGTAGGTAGGATTTGTAGTCTACTATTAGAAAATCGCAACCTTCATAGACTACACACAAAAAATCGCATCCAACATAGCTTGGACACGAAAATTTGCAACACGTCCTTGTCGAATCTAAAAAACCACATCTGAGGCTCGTCGGAGTGAATAAATCGCATCTTGGCATTTTGCTAGATCGCATCACTTAAAATTGAATAAATCACGTGTGGATCCCTTGATTTTGCCTGATCCGGATGGGCATCTGTATCATGCCAAGCCATTTGCCATGTTGCCAAGCTCCACCACATGAAAGAATCTCACATCCGAAACCACGTGTGCGGCTTGAATAAAAACCACATCGCACCAATGCGCACACCATGATTTCGCATCCATATGCCTGCCCAATCCATTGCATGATTTTGCCATGCCAAGAAATTGCATCACGTTGGATACGATGCGATGTTGAGCGGATCTGACTTTTTTCTTTTTGGATCACCAAGAAAATCGCATCAAGGCCTGACATAATGCGATGAGGCCAACGTGCCAAGCCATCTTGTTAGGTAGATCAACCACAGTGCGCACCCGTGATAACTTGATGATCCACCATGTTGCTCAGGGGGTTTTCAACATGCCAAATATGATGATCAACTAAATTTTCTAAGTGATCAGTAAAGGGTGTGCATGGGTTTTTTGAGTGATCCACCATGTTTTTGCACTGTAAAAACCTAAGCTTGCCATTTTTATCAAATTGATCGACCAAAGTTTTCATCGTGATTTTCATGATTCTTACGTGCCGATCAGGCCATTTTGACGAGCTAGATCAGCTTTTTCCAGTTTACCATATTTTGACGCCGTGAGTTGCACAAGCCATTTATCGTGATCGATACGTGTCGATCAGTTGTTTTTGAATGCGCGACACAGCTTTTTACCAAATCCACATATTTTTACGCGATGAGTTTTGGCACGTGATCAGATCGACGCGCTCAAACATTTTGAGCTGATTGGACTGTGTCGATTACGTGTCTTTACTGCGCTAGCTTTTCCGAGTCCATTGAAGATGATTTTACGAATTGATGCCATTTCCATTCCTTTTCTAAATATTTCGTGAATTTGGTTGAAACGCTTTATGTTTTCTGATGATATTCTTGATGCTCGAGCATGTTGTTAACCAAAAATTTGACATGTGATAGCATCGACCATAAACATGTCAATATTTTTTCCCCTAAAACATGTCTTGCTTGTCAAAGGAAGATGTGTTTTGTGAGAAGAAGAGAAATCCATAAACCCACGATCACTTCATATCGTATTATTTATGAGTCGGAAAATTAGAAAGCTTGAACTTTAACGAAGGCCGACTATTGATTTGGATCATATTATTCAAAAATCCACGACCACTTGAGATTGTATTAATAGAAGTCCTTGATCACTTGGGGTCGTATTAATTAGAAATCCATTGAAAGCCAATGATTAATTTGGATCATTTAGAGATTACCAAAATATCTGAGGGACTGGAGGAGCCTAATAACCTGCAAAGAAAAGAATACGTGTAACCAGAAGTGAGCGATCTTGCCGTGTTACCAAAGAGGCCGCCAGTGGTTATCATTATTTTCTAAGTCGATCTTGTCGAGGCAAGATGACCAAGGAATGTAGTTAGGTCCAAGGAGATTTTACATTGGTAAGGCGACCAAGGCATGTATGGGACCTAAGGCGATCTTGAACGAGGAAAAATCAACCAAGGAGTTGGATCCAAGGCGATCTTGAACGAGGCAAGATAAATAAAAGAAAGGGGATCCCATGCTATCTTGAACGAGGCTAGATCAACCAAAGAGTAAGGTCCAAGGCGATTTTGAACAAGGCAAGATCAACCAAGGAATATGGCACAAAGCGATCTGGAATGGGGGAAGGTCAACCAAGGGAAGGGGATCCAAGGTGATCTTGAACGAGGCAAGATAACCGAGGAAAGTAATTAAAGGAAAAAGCTAAAGTTTGCAATCAAATTTTAGATTTTATAATTCACAAGCATTTGCCTTGAGAAGTAATTTTATTAAAGTTATAAAGGTTACGGGTTTTTAGTTAAATGAAAAGGAAAACTTAGAGATCCGTCATCCAAAAACAGCATGCTTAAGGACATTTTGGTCTCGTACATGGGTATCATAACTTAGCCATTTTTTAATTCAAATTCATTCGTGAAGGGGACTGGATGGTTCATCGTTCGCGAAGAGCATCTTAAGGACATTTTGGTCTCATGCATGGGTAAGCGAGCTTAGCCCTCCTAGTTCCAAAACCATAATTTTGTCATGGCGATCTGGACGAGGCAAGACGACCAGGAGCTATAGATGGGTTCAAGGCGGCATTACTAAAGTAAAACAACCAAGAAATGTTAGAAAATCCATTTTATTGATAACTAGATGGTGCATTATCGAGCAAAGAGCATGCTTAGGGATCATAACTACTCCCGTGCATGGGTTGGTCGACTCAACCCTTTACATTCCATAGAGCCAAAACAGATAGGACCATAGGGCTAGATCCTGAATATCCATAATTAGAGAAAGCCAAGAGGGAAAATGCCATGGGACTCAAGAAATCCGAAAGTCGGAAAATTAGAAGCGAGAAATCCATAAGTGAGGAGCCCATATTCGAGGTCCATTAATTCAGCAGTCAAGAAGACCATAAGAACGGAAGAAAAGAATCCACAAGTCACGAGATATTGATGCCCAAGTGACTTGCATCCGAGACATCAAAGCTAACGAGAAGTTTAGTTGATAACGATGTCATTGGGACAATTGCTGGTCCAGGCCTGTCTTTATTCCTTTGAGGGGTATGTGCCTGTCCTGGCACTGCAGCTCGAGTTCGCACATATCGTGCCAACTCTCCACTTCTAACGCACTCTTTAATCACATTCTTGATATGTCCACACTCATTTTTATTGTGACCATCGATGTCATGGAATATGCAGTGCCGGCTAGAATCCTTGTCTTTCTGAGTGGGGTCCCGAATGGGAGTCTTTGTGAAGGGAGCAGTTAGATGAACCTCTTGATAAATCTCCTCGAGAGTATGAGTAAGTTCCGAGTAAGTCTAGAATCTAGGTCTCCAAGCCATATTATGATCATTTCTCAAGGAACGATTATTCCTCAAAGGAGGTTGGTTAGCAGCAGCGAAATCTTTAGCCTTTACAAAATCAGATGGTTTGCCGCCCTTAACAACATTATCCTCGAGAACCTTTTTATTAGTTCTCACCTTTTCTTCCCAAAGGAATCTTTTATCTTTGAAATAAAATTCTCCGAGATCCCTAGGCAGGTCCTAGTGAAGTTGTCTTAAATTCAGATTTGTCCAGGACACCTGAAACTACGACCATTAAAACCATAGAAGGGTAAGGTATGTATGTTGGAGAATGGAGTTTTGATGACAAAAACCTTATTTCAATATTAACTGATTATAAATTATATACTAACACTTTTGTCTAGAATATATACAGGGGCATTATACATTAAGGGCCTCCTTTAGTTAAAAATTTTGTTTCTAGGACACACATTCGAATTAATTATTTTCCAAGACAAATTTCAGAACCTCGTCCATTTTTTCCATCGAATTCTAATTGCATCCATCTTAAAATGAAATCAAAAACTGAAATACTATTTTTTTTCTAGATCTACATTGATTACAATATATGTTTTTCTTGATAGATTGAGTTCTATGGCAAATTTCAATTACAAGGTTTTCTGCTTCATCGATCTTCAAAAACAAGACCTAAGCCGATTCATCAATCCCTAAAAACTAAGCTGATTGATAACTACCTAAAACCCTGAATCCTTAAGTCGAACTTCTCAAACAAATTGATCTTCTCAAACAAGTCGATATTCTCGAACTAATGACTCGATAGATATGAATCTACGTTTTAATCTTTTAGCATTCATAAGTAACTGAAGTTTCTCATCATTAGCATTTGCTATTTTCGACTATTATTATGTGTTTTTATGTGACTGTAACTTATTGATGATATTTTTCATCAACACCAGAGATAGGTCTAAGGAGATGGACCTAAGGGATAAAATAGGGTTATTCAACTTCTCCCAGCTCGATCTAGTTTGCCGCTTCCTTGGGAGAAGGGCTTCTTCGTGAGGAAGAGTGCCAGGTTGCTAAGAACCTAACGGCTTGTACAAGGACATTCCGGCGATCCAATATCATTGCAAAATATATCCAGAAATGCATTCAAGAACAAATATAGTATGCAAAAAAGTAAAAACACACAGTTTACAGTGGTTCGGTTTGACTTGAACCTATATCCACATCAAAGGGCTTTGATAATTTTATTCATGGAGGAGGTTGCATAAGAAATCCCCAGATTGATTTATAAATTAGGGTTTTTTCTCTAGGATCCGAGAGAAAGAAGGATCGCCTTCCTCTCTACAAAAGAATGAGGGAGAATCCCTAGGGTCTTACTTATAGGCATATTGGGCCCCCTTCTGTTGTAGACTCAGCAGAAGACGCTCTTGAATGCGGAAACAGGGTTTCGATTGTTCTTTGAACTCTAGTTCTGGCAAAAAGGTTTCGACCGCCTTTTTTCCCATTAAATGTCTTAATGGATGCTTCTTTGTCTTGGCAATATCAATCTGGGGCTCTTGGGAGTGATCCCGATACTATACCTTCTGGTAGTTTAATCTTGGAATTTGAGAGCTTGGCGACTTTTGGTTTCGGGACCTTTTGTCTCGGTCTGTCTTTATACCTCTCGATTTAAGTAGTGGATTATGGAACCTTTGATGGCGGTAGAGGGTGTTGGATTTGGCTTCTGGCATATGTATTCATTTTTAGTTATGAAGTTAGGCTTTCGGAATACCTCCCGGTGATACTGAAGATGCTTCTTGATGTTGGTGTTGGTACCAAGTAGGTATCGGTAGGCTCTTTCCTTCTGTTGCTTAAGTTTTAGATTACATGTTCTTGGTAATCCTCTTGTCATCAGCTTCCGGTATCAGGTGTAATGCTTCCGGAATTGTTACTCTGTGCCCCTTGAGTGTCGGCATTACCCTCTTGGTATCTTCCTTTGACCTTGATCTTTCCCCTATCATGACCTTTCGGAATCTTCTATACTACTTTCTATCTCCAGCCGTCAGTATTGGATTGATATTGTTGTATTCTGATTCTTCTTGGTTACCGGTGTCTGCTACTGGCTTTTCCCTTCTTGCCCTGTGGCTTTGTTGTTGGCTCTCGGATTTTGCTTCCGGTGAATCCTCAGATTTGGTCTTTTCCTTACGAACCTGGTTTCGTTGTCCGATACCCCTTTTATCCTTTCGGTTTTAAAGCTTCCGCTTCTTCATATTTGATTGGTACAAAATTTTGTGCTAACAGTTAGCCCTCTAATATGAAGAAGCTTTTGTTCTTTAGGACAAACTCTTGTGATTCCTGTATAGCTCGTCTGTCACCTGAAATTTGTCATGAAAATCTTTTAGTATTATCTCCATATTTTCCAGAATATTAATGCGAGGGGAAAGTGAATCTCGCCAACGGAAAGAGTTTGAACACAATTTACGAGTTATGAACCATATTGCGCGAAAAACAATATGTACTCATTTATGATTTAAAATTCAGCATAATTCAACCCTAACTCATGGTGGCAAATGCTAAGGGTAAATGTGATCTGAGTTTAGAAAACACCCTGTACGAAGCGTTGTGAGATCATAATCCTTTCTGAAGAACCCTATACGATAGCTTCATAACATCTATTTTTGTTCTATGCCAAAAACTTTTTATCTAGGCACAATATCGACATATTCGAACCTCATATGTGAATATAGTAGAAAATAATGAACGTCTTATATGGAAATACTCAAGAATGAAAGTTTAAGGATTAAACTTGAGTTTGTACAGTAGAAATTTGAAATTTTGAATGTGATAGGAAAATGAAAACCCATAAATAGAGGTCAGACACAAGAAATTCCCATTTGCGATTAATAGAAATCCCGATACTTATGCTTGGGTAAATAGGAGGTCAGAAATTCCGATACTTATGCTTAGATTGATGGAAATCAGAAACTCATGCAGCAACCCCGAGATTCATACTTAGGTAAATAGTAAGTCAGATATCATATCCGAAAATAATAGAAACCCCAAGACTCATACTTGGGTAAATTGAACTCATAAATCATGACAGCCCGAGACTTATATTCTGGTAAGTAGAAATCAGAAATCATTGAGAACTCCCAAGACTCACACTAGGATAAACTTAAATCAGAAAGCATAGAGAAATTCCAAGACTCACACTTGGGAAAACATAAATCAGAAAGCATAAAAAAATTCCAAGACTCGCACTTGGGAAAACATAAATCAAAAAATCATATAGAAAGCCCGAGATTCATGCTTAGTCAAGTAGAAATCAGGAAATCATAGCAACCCCGAGGCTCACACTCAGGTAAATAGTAAGTCAGATATCATACCTGATGTAATGACCCGCATTCTACGCATCAGGGGATCATAGAATATTTATTTCCTTCCCGTATGAAGTTGTATGGTCATGTAACTTTGGGAAACATCTATTAGAGTCATTTCCCATGTTCATGATTTTTGTCGATTTTTAAATGACCATTTTGCCCCTGTTTGGTACTGTTTTGGCCATAACTTTTGATTGGAAAGGAATTTTGACCTGAAACCACTTACATTAGATTCGTTTGATGGTTTACCTTTCCGTAGAGTGGTCATAATAGCCAAACGGACTTACCGTTTGGGAGATATGGCTGAAATAAGGTTTAGAGGGTGAAAAACTGCTTAACCGGGCCAAATCGGATGATTAGTGAGTAGGCCCATAACCCATTTCGGGATTAGGGTTATGGGGAGGCTGAAATGAGATAGAGGATCATTCCATTTCAGTTTTCTAGCTCCACTTATCACCAAGGAACCCTAAAAATGGCCTCCAACCTCTAAATCACCTCCAAATCACATTTTGGTCAAGGATTTGGCTTAGCAACCTCTAATCAAGGAAGATCTTCACCAAAACAACATAGGAGCTGTTGTTTGGCATTGAAATTCACATCAAATCAGAGCTTTATTTAAGATCTTAGTTTATTTTGTGGCTAAGGTGAGTGATTTGCATAGTTTTACACTAATTATGGCTAGTTAAAGGTAATTAGTGCTAATTAGCGAATTTAATCATGATAAAATTCGGGAAAAATGTTCATAAATTCCTAAATGATGTTTTAGACCTCTGATATAAATTTGGGTTAGTTTGGTTAAGTTTTGCTAATCCTATCATTAGTCTCACCTAAACATGCTTAAGGGGAAATATGGGATTTTGGGTATGTTTGATCCATTTTAACCTATCATGTTGATGTTTTGATGTTTGTGGTCGATTATGCATGTTTCTAGGACTGTATGAAATGCTTTGTGATTGATTTTAATAGTTAGAATGGTCAAAAACGTCGTTGAATGGCGTAAACACTTGCTGGAACAGTCTCAGAAAACAGTGCAGAGTTCGGATCGGATCGGACATAGGGCTCGGATCGGATATGTTGAACTGAGCAAAGAATCCGATCGGATCGGAACCCAACACTTTGGAAAAAGTGGCAAAAAGGAAGGCCACGCTAGCTGAACTGGGATCGGATCGGATCGAGGAGGACGGATCGGATCGAAGAGGACGGATCAGATCGAGGAGGACGAATCGGATCGAGGAGGACGGATCGGGGCGGAGGCATGAGGATGGATCGGATAGGACCATGTGAAGGACGAGGACACGGATCGGAACGGAGGCACGAGCTGGAGGGGAGATGACACCCGACCCGACCCGAGGTGAAGCACCCGAACCGAACCGATGGAGGACAACCGACCCGAACCGCACCAGGAGAAGACCCAACCCGAATAGATGGAGGATATCCGACCCGAACCGATGGCATGAGAAGGAACCCGACCCGACTCAGTATTGACCAATAACCCGAGATGCAAAGGTAGTCCAATATGGGAAGTTAGAGCTCAGGATCCAGTTGGGAACCAATGAGTTCACTTCATGGTTGGACTTTGCTGCGGGACGTGTGCTAAGGAGTTGTCGACGTTCATAACTTCGATTCACCACTAGAAATGAAGGATGGCTACTTATCAGTGCAGTAGGGTCATTATGACCTGAGGGGCAAGGTGATGGTAGCAAGACTACGTTATCAGTGCAGTAGGGTCATTATGGCCTGAGGGGCAAGGTGATGCGTAGTAAGACTATGGGCCAACACAGATGGGGTGAATAACTCCATGGGGCAAGTGGACATAGTAAGGATTGGTAAGGCTATGAGCTAGCGCAGATGGGGTGAATAACTCCATGGGGCAAGTGGACATAGCGAGGAATTAGTGGCTACGTTATCAGTGCAGTGAAGCCATTTATGACTTCATGGGGGTAAAGTGATCGTAGCAAGGTATGTTGGGTGATCGAAGTGGTGAATGAAACACCCCACCTCCGTTAGGGTCACTCTCAAAAGGAATGCCCTAATTTTGGTGGAGGTTTATAAGTATAAATCACAGATATACAAGACAGATATAATTACACATATTTTTGAACAGCGGAAAACAACAACTTTTATTTCATTCAAATATGTGTTACACCAACCATACCATAATTGTCTTACAACACTTCCAAAAACATAACATCTTCATAACTGTCTTGATTACATTATTTAAAGAAGCATAAAGAAAACATAAATAAACTACAAAAGTCCCATAATTGCTGTCCAAAGCCATAGTCCAAAACGAAAAGATCCAAGCAATACATTCTTTCTCTTCAAGCTGGATATGAAGGCTGGTCAAGCTGCGGTATTCCCTCCCTGTGGACCTGGGGGAAGGTGGGGAATGGAAGAAAAGAAGACGAAAGAAAAGTAGAGTCAGACATAAAGCCTGAGTAAGTCTAGGACTATTCAGTCTATGAATAAAGAACTGGGTATGATAAGTATAAACTAGAAATGGGAAAGCACCATAAACCAAGTTAAGTTGTCTAGGGTCGAATATACTATCGTACCCCATATTAATCTCTGTACCCATATAAACTAGTTCCCAACAGGCATCCCATAATCAGGGTGAAGTGATCCATTTTATGATGATCAGCTCCTACTCGCATAGTTACATGTGTCTTACGGCCCCCGTTGTTGTAGTTACCTATGCTGTTCCCACCATGGGGTGTATCAAGTCCCATGGTGGCGGCCCGACACAACCCTAGAATGCACAGGTATGCTACTGGTGCCCAGTGCCTTATTTTTCTGCGCCGGAGTGTGTGCACGCCCGCACCCCGTTAGAACCTACACTGCTGCACCACCGCCGTCGATTTGACCTCTTACAGTCAGCCCAGTAATCGTGCCCCACCCTGCCTAGTTTCAGGGTATCATGATACGCCTTGTAGGGTTACTGCTGAAAAGGGTCCCCCGCTACTAGGTTTTCTATTTCTAGCCAACATGCTAAGTTGGTTAAGTGTTTTATAAACCTAACCCCCAATCAGTCTGTTTAGTTTAGCATGTTCCATTTTGATTAAGTATTAATATAATTTACTTAATCCTATCAATCCTGACTCAACCTTAATTGTCTTATTAAAGCCTTGACCTCTCACATTAGACAGGTATTGTTGTGGCTGTCTGTTGCCGGTTGGGTCCGGGCAGTCTTACGCCACAACTCAGTCTAACCTCGGGTCCTTATTGGGCTCCGTGTTTAACCACCCACATTGGATAGGTATTGTTGTGACAACTGGACAGCCGGGCGGTTCCGGGCAGGTTTACATCACAACTCAATCCAACCTCGGGTTAAACACATCGTATTTTCTACATTTACATATTTTGTCTCTTTTCTTTTTTTATATGTAAATATTTGCGGCCCATTATTCAAATTCATCTTTATTGATTAAGATTTATTTATGCCACTTAATTATTTTTCAAGGTTGTTGGCATGCGTCAAACATGCCAGCACATATGTTCTATAATCTAGCCCAAACTTCATTACCCCCGTTTTATATGTTCGCTCTAATGTAAGGTGTGTTGGGTTTAATACTTAAACCCAATTTAGCCATATGAAAAGGGTAGGCTATAACATGGTGTTTATAAGGTAACATGAAAAGAGGAGTGTGAACGCATGAACTTGCAACATAACGATTCAATTAACATAAGGTAGGCACATGTAAACTTGCAATTGTAACAACATATAATATAAGCAATACTTAGACATGAATCATTCTATTCACATAATCATATTATAAACAAAACATGAATCATTCTATTCATGTAGTCATGGCATAAATAATACTTAAACATGAACCATTCTAATCATATAATTATGGCATAATCATAATTGAACATGAGTCCTTCTATTCATATAGTCATGGCATAAACATAATTGAACATGAATCCTACTATTCATATAATCATTGTTTTTATCCTATCTATGTAACTTGTAAGTGGGATGTAATTCTAGTGTAATTTCTAATGTAACTTATGTGCCAAATATATTATCATATGATTATGATAACAACATTAGCCTAGAAACATGTTTTCAACTAGGCATAATAACAAACATAGTTTAGTCATGTTCATAAAATTAATACAAGCTTACAAAGACGCTTGCTTTTGTCACTATTACAAAATCATGATTTTTATACTTGAACTATGATGCCAATTCCAACATAACCTTCATATGAATCATAATACTTAAGTGGATCAAATTACACTAAAGATGACCATAGAATTATACATCATGTTGGCATAACAATAAATCATATACTTGCATGAATTTCAAATAAACTATTACAATATATAGTTGTTATTTTCAACATGAATCATATACTTGCAATTATCAAATGGGTGTTATAAATAACTACCACAAACATGTAGTTTTCAATATGAATCATATGCTTGCATGAATCCTAATTAAAATTCCACAACATGTGGTTGTCAACATAAACCATATACTTGTATCAATCCAATCGTACACCATAGCATTGACAAATCGTTTAGAATCAAAATAACATACAAATATAGATTATTATTGCCACAATTCCATTTCGTTGTTAACTTCCAACGCAAATCGCGTACTTGCAAATATCCAATCGTATACCATAATATTCCCAAATCGTTTAGCATCAAAGCAACGTACAAATATAGATTATTATCGCCACAATTTCCATTTCTTACTTTACACAAATCAACACAATTATTTAATTCACATCTGAATAGAACTCTACTTACAACGTATGACGAATCTTCAATTCAGGAATCTGAATTCTGAATTTGGAGATGTTATCCTTTGTTGTATGCGTTGCTTTGATTTGATTAACGTTGCTTTAAGCTTTTGATTTATCCCCTAATTGTCTCTCTATTTGTGACGGCTATCCTCAGTCTCTCCTCAGCAGCATGACGGTCTCATCTCCATTTTAGTTTGTGTGAATTAGGGTTAGTCTTAGGTCCTTTTTATTAAGTTTTTGAGTTGATTTAGACCGTCGATGGAGCTTGGTTTAATAATAGCCGTTCGTTCAAAGGAGAGACCAACCAGGAGCTGACACCTAGCCCTAGTGACAAGGCAAGGCTCAGAAAATCGACCAAACACAGACTAGGCCAGCCAGGGTGGGCTGGGTTCGACCTGGCTCAGGGGCCAGGTCGACTCCCCAGTCGACCCCCAGGTCGACTCTAGAGTCGACCTGCCTGGGGCAGGTCGACACCTAGGTCGACTCCCAGGTCGACTTGGCCTGGCAGGCCGACCCTAGGGTCGACCCCCAGGTCGACCTGGTGGGTTTGGGCGGGAATTTTCCCGCCTACTCGGATTGGGCTGAAATTCAAATCTGCTTTCGAAATTTGAATTTTCTGAAACTTCATCGAGCCATTACTTGGTCACACGGGCTCCGTTTTTCGAAAACTCGAACTCTATTTCACGTATTTTTCCGAGACGAACGCAATGGCATATCCCGTTTCCCTTAATACTTTGATTTGAAATTTATTATACTTTAATTTGTGAATTTCACTGTTATAGATACACGGGGTGTTACATTCTCCCCCACTTAAAAGGATTTTGTCCCGAAATCTTCAAGTTCAGGAAGAATGTACATCCTAACATCCAAACATCCATCTACTCATCCATCAAACACGAGCATCCATTGTCCTTAAAAGACTTCTAATGCTTCATGATAATATGCGAAGTGTGTGTGTACATGTACTTATCTAATGCAAAATCAGGCGGTCTACTGATTCAGTTGACCTCCTTAATGCGAATTATGTAAGTGCTATGAATCCATTATGTATGCAAATCCTCCTATTCATGATTCTACATGAGTGCACAATCATTCATACAAATGCAACATCCATATGACACATATTAAAGTTCATCCATATACGAATGCAAACATATATGCATATGCAATATGAAGTGATTGAGCCGATCTAAAACCTAGATTGTGTGTGTATATGCAACCACGAGCAACCACTAGCAATCACTTGCAACCACTTGCAACCATCATCCATAACATGTTTCAATTACATGTTTCCATCCAAAGGGTTTCTTCCTAAAAGATAAGGTCGAGGAGATATACCTAAAAAGATAGATAAAAGCGCAACTTAAGGAAAAAGGAAAGATCAAAGATGTACCCTCGAAAAGAAAAGGGTAGGCTGCGCGTATTTTAGCTTCAGTTTCCCAAGTTGCATCTTCTTCGGCGTCGCTCCACTGAACTTTGACGAGCTTGACTTCGCGGTTGCGTAGCTTCTTCACTTCCGTTCCTAATATGCGTGTTGGAATTTTCCTTATGGTTGCTTCGCGTTCCACTTCAGCTTCTTCTAGGATATTTGGCTCTACCACTTCAACAGACTCATGTAGACATTTTCGGAGATGTGAAACGTGAAAGACGTTGTGAAATCCGACCAATTTTTCGGGTAGCTCTAATCTATAGGCCATTTTCCCAATTTTCTCAATGATAGGGAATGGCCCTACGAACCTTGATGCTAGCTTTCCTGTGGTTCCAAAACGAACAACGTTCCTTAGCGGAGATACCTTAAGAAAAACTCTGTCTCCAACCTCAAATTCAAGGTCGGTCCTCCTCTTGTCAGCGTAGGACTTTTGTCTGTCTTGGGCCATCTTCATCCTTCTTTGTATTAAGTCTACTTTCTCTGAAGTCTCTCAGATCATATCTGGTCCAAGTATGAGCTTATTTGTAGACTCCCACCTACAATTGGGCGATCGGCACGGTCTTCCATATAAAGCTTCGAAGGGCGCCATTCCGATGGTTGCTTGATAACTGTTGTTGTAGGCAAATTCCACCAAAGGAAGATTGTCTTCCCACGTCCCTCCGAAGTCAAGGATGCACAGTCTTAAAAGGTCCTCCAAAACTCTGTTCACTCTTTCTGTTTGGCCGTCGGTTTGGGGATGATAGGCTGTGCTCAAGCATAACTGTGTGCCTACCGCTTCTTGCAGACTCCGCCAAAACTCACTGGTGAAGATAGGGTCTCGGTCGCTAACAATGCTGGATGGTATTTCATGGAGTCGAACGATTTCCTTGAGGTAAAGAGATGCTAGGGATGAGGCAGTTCTTTTACTTTTGACAGGTAAAAAGTGGGCGCTTTTAGTAAGCCTATCCACTATTACCCAAATGCTAGTGTTGCCTCTCCTAGACCTAGGCAGCCCATCGATGAAGTCCATTGAGATGCTAACCCACTTCCACTGCGGGACCTCTAGAGGATGTAGCAGACCGCCAGGCTTTTTCTGTTCCGCCTTAACCTGTTGGCACACCATACACTTAGAGACGAATTCTGCCACGTCCTTCTTCATGCCGTTCCAAAAGAAAGTTCTTTTTATGTCCTTGTACATTTTATCTCCGCCTGGGTGTATCGTCATCTTGGAGTGATGTGCTTCCTCAAGAACCTTCTTTACTAAATCCCTTGTCTGTGGGACGCATAGTCTTCCGTCTCGCCTTAGCCAACCCTTATCGTCGATGGAATATCTGTTGAGGTGACTTGAAGTCTCACCCCTAATTAGCCTATCAATCGTCTCCACAATCTGAGGGTCCTCGCGTTGTGTTGTCCCTATCGAGTCCACTAAAGTCGGGCGTACTTCGAGAGATGCTAGCAAGCCTGGTACAAAATCGGAGGAGGGCCTAAAGTCAAAGCTGGCTATAAACTCTAGGCTTTGTCTCTCAACAAACAGCGGGCTTAGGGTTAGTTTCTTTCGTCTCAACGCGTCTGCCACTACGTTGCCTTTGCCCGGAGTGTAGGAGATCTCGAAATCATACGAGGCAAGAAACTCCATCCATCTCTGTTGCCTCAAGTTAAGATCTTTCTACGAGAAAAGGTATTTCAACGATTTATGGTCAGTGTAAAGTTCAAACTTCTCACCTAGGAGATAGTGTCGCCAAGACTTGAGTGCAAAGACGATGGCAGCTAATTCAAGATCGTGGGTCGGGTAGTTCTTTTCGTGCACTTTCAACTGTATTCCGCCATAAGCTACTACCCTTCGTTCTTGCATTAAGACAGCGCCTAGCCCTGTCCCACATGCATCTGTATAAATTGTGAACATCTTGCTTCCATCTGGCAACGTTAAAACCGAGGCTGTTGTAAGAGCCCTTTTCAGTCGCTGGAAAGCAAACTCGCAATCCAAGTCCCAATTGAACACTAGATTCTTCTTGGTCAACTTTGTGAGCGGAGTTGAGATTTTCGCAAAATCCCTTATGAACTTCCGATAGAAACCTACTAGTCCTAGAAAACTTCGGACCTCAGTTGCATTCCTTGGTGTCTTCCAATCCTGTACCGCCACTACCTTAGCAGGGTCCACTGCTAACCCTTGTTTGGATACTATGTGCCCAAGGAACCTCACTTCTTCTCTCCAAAAGTGGCATTTGGAGAATTTGGCCTTTAGCTGATGGACTCGCAGAGTTTCCATGATTGCCCTCAAGTGCTGAGCATGTTCCTCTTCATTCTTTGAGAAGATAAGGATATCGTCTACGAAGACCACTACGAACTTATTGAGGAAATCTCTGAATACCCTACTCATCAGGTCCACGAAGTAAGCAGCTGCATTTGTCAAGCCGAAAGGCATGACAAGCCATTCAAAGAAGCCCTCTGGGGTTCTGAATGCCGTTTTATCGATACTATCTTCAGCCACCCTTAGCTGATGAAAACCGGTCGCTAAATCGAGTTGGGAGAAAACAGGCGCTCCTACAAGCTGATCAAACAGATCATCAATTCTGGGGAGAGGGTGCCTATTCATTTTCGTTAGCTTGTTGAGCTCCCTATAGTCAACACATAGACGGAGTGAACCATCCGCCTTTGTAGCGAACAACACTGGAGCGCCCCATTCTGAAATGTTCCTCCTAATGAACCCCTTTTCTAGAAGCTCTTTAATCTGTTTACTAAGCTCTTTCCTTTCCCGTGGAGCCATGTGTCTAACGGGCAACGCAATGGGCTTTGCATTATCTACAAGATATATGCGGAAGTCTATCTCCCGCTTCGGAGGCAAGCCCTTCACCTCTTCGAAGACATCCGGATATTCTTGGACCACTCTAACCGATTTCAAATTTTCAACGGAGGCATCTAGCGATTCAAGATAACTAAGCATAACCGCATACGAGGGATTACAAGTAATTTCCAAAGTGTTACCGAGCTGGGTCAGGAGCCTAACAACCCTTTTCTCACAATCAAGGATGACCCCATTACTGGATAGCCAATCCATGCCCAAAATCAAACCATATCCCGAAAAGCCCAAAACAAAGGCACTACACTTAAATTCTACGCTTAGAATAGAAATTTTCAATCCCAAACAGATCATAGACAAATGAGCTGGGCCCCCAATTGGGTTTGAAACAATTAAGGGGTCCTCTACCATACTAGTTTTTAGGTGCAGAGATTCTACTAAAGCAGACGAGATAAAGGAGTGTGATGCGCCAGAATCAAATAAAGTGCGAACGGGGTGATCATAAAGATAAACTACACTTTCTACAGAAGTATTTATACCTCGCTGTTGCGGAGGTGGCGCCTCTAGCACATGAACTTGTGCCCCTGAGGTGGATCCAACCCTCTGCCCCTGTCCTCGTTTCTTTGGGCAGTCCTTAGCCATGTGGCCTGTCTCACCGCAAGAAAAGCACCACCATTCATCTTGGCCTTCTTTTTCCGGCAATCTTTCACTAAGTGCCCCACTTTGCCACAGAAATTACACTTCCTCTTCTCTTTGTTGCCTTTCCCGCCCTTCTTAAAGTCTGTCTTCTTAGGCTGCAAACCCACTTTCTTCCCTTGAGAGTTTTCTGCCTTTGTCTCCTTCTTGCCCTTATCCTCTTCGTTCAGCAACGCCATCTGTACCAACCCTTCATACGTAGCTCCCATGGGTATATGGGTCATGGCCAAACTGTGTAATGGCTCATTCAACCTTTTGAAAAAACGGAGAGCCTTCTTGTGCGGGGTGTTGACTAGGTCCAGTCCGAACCTAGCCAGCTCATCGAACTGATTAACATACTCTTTGACTGTCTTGTTCCCCTGCTTAAGAAATAAGAATTTTTCCAACTGCAAACTCCTTTCCGCGTCTGAGAGAAATTTAGCCTCAAACCTTGCCCTAAAGTCCTCTCATGTTTCCACTGGTCTTTCTGCATTAGTGACTTCCCACCAGTAGGAAGCCTCGCCTTTAAGTAACCATACTGCCAGTTGTACTTTCTGTCTATCCTCTACCTCAAAGATGATGAATAAGTCCTCGGTTTCTTTCAGCCAATTTCTAGCTGTCACGAAGGACTCGGTTCCATGAAAATCCTTTCCTCCCATAGCTTTAAAATCTTTACATATCTTAGCAAAGGTGTTTCCCCGTGGAGGAGGTGGAGGAAGAGGTGCTGCTGCAGCTGGATGATTTCCTACAGCTGGGGGAGGAGGAACGGTAGGACCTGGCTGAGTGGCCCTTTCTTCTAAGAACCGTCTAAACCAACCAGGTATTGGTACACCCTCTGTCAAGATAAGTTCTTCGGACATGCTGAAACAAAAAGGATAGATTCAAAACGAAGGATAAGAGATAGTACCTATGGCTTTGGGGGGACTTTGCCTTTTAAAATAAAATAATATTTCATCTTTTAGAAATGCTTCTTTAAATTTCTTTTTGAAAATAAATTTTCAAAACTTTTTATCTTATCTGGTAAACCTATGCTCTGATACCAAGTGAAAACACCCCACCTCCATTAGGGTCACTCTCAAAGGGAATGCCCTAATTTTGGTGGAGGTTTATAAGTATAAATCACAGATATACAAGACAGATATAATAACACATATTTTTGAACAGCGGAAAACAACAACTTTTATTTCATTCAAATACGTGTTACACCAACCATACCATAATTGTCTTACAACACTTCCAAAAACATAACATCTTCATAACTGTCTTGATTACATTATTTAAAGAAGCATAAAGAAAACATAAATAAACTGCAAAAGTCCCATAATTGTTGTCCAAAGCCATAGTCCAAAACGAAAAGATCCAAGCAATACATTCTTTCTCTTCAAGCTGGATATGAAGGCTGGTCAAGCTGCGGTATTCCCTCCCTGTGGACCTGGGGGGGGGGGGGAACGGAAGAAAAGAAGACGAAAGAAACGTAGAGTCAGACATAAAGCCTGAGTAAGTCTTGGACTATTCAGTCTATGAATAAAGAACTGGGTATGATAAGTATAAACTAGAAATGGGAAAGCACTATAAACCAAGTTAAGTTGTCTAGGGTCGAATATACTATCGTACCCCATATTAATCTCTGTACCCATATAAACTAGTTCCCAACAGGCGCCCCATAATCAGGGTGAAGTGATCCATTTTATGATGATCGGCTCCTACTCGCATAGTTACATGTGTCTTACGTCCCCCGTTGTTGTAGTTACCTATGCTGGTCCCACCATGGGGTGTATCAAGTCCCATGGTGGCGGCCCGACACAACCCTAGAATGCACAGGTATGCTACTGGTGCCCAGTGCCTTATTTTTCTGCGCCGGAGTGTGTGCACGCCCACACCCCGTTAGAACCTACACTGCTGCACCACCGCCGTCGATTTGACCTCTTACAGTCAGCCCAGTAATCGTGCCCCACCCTGCCTAGTTTCAGGGTATCATGATACGCCTTGTAGGGTTACTGCTGAAAAGGGTCCCCCGCTACTAGGTTTTCTATTTCTAGCCAACATGCTAAGTTGGTTAAGTGTTTTATAAACCTAACCCCCAATCAGTCTGTTTAGTTTAGCATGTTCCATTTTGATTAAGTATTAATATAATTTACTTAATCCTATCAATCCCGACTCAGCCTTAATTGTCTTATTAAAGCCTTGACCTCTCACATTAGACAGGTATTGTTGTGGCTGCCTGTTGCCGGTTGGGTCCGGGCAGTCTTATGCCACAACTCAGTCTAACCTCGGGTCCTTATTGGGCTCCGTGTTTAACCACCCACATTGGATAGGTATTGTAGTGACTACTGGACAGCCGGGCGGTTCCGGGCAGGTTTACATCACAACTCAATCCAACCTCGGGTTAAACACATCATATTTTCTACATTTACATATTTTGTCTCTTTTCTTTTTTTATATGTAAATATTTGCGGCCCATTATTCAAATTCATCTTTATTGATTAAGATTTATTTATGCCATTTAATTATTTTTCAAGGTTGTTGGCATGCGTCTAACATGCCAGCACATATGCTCTATATTTTAGCCCAAACGTCATTACCCCCGTTTTATATGTTCGCTCTAATGTAAGGTGTGTTGGGTTTAATACTTAAACCCAATTTAGCCATATGAAAAGGGGAGGCTATAACATGGTGTTTATAAGGTAACATGAAAAGGGGAGTGTAAACGCATGAACTTACAACATAACGATTCAATTAACATAAGGTAGGCACATGTAAACTTGCAATTGTAACAACATATAATATAAGCAATACTTAGACATGAATCATTCTATTCACATAATCATGGTATAAACAAAACATGAATCATTTTATTCATGTAGTCATGGCATAAATAATACTTAAACATGAACCATTCTAATCATATAATTATGGCATAATCATAATTGAACATGAGTCCTTCTATTCATATAGTCATGGCATAAACATAATTGAACATGAATCCTACTATTCATATAATCATGGTTTTTATCCTATCTATGTAACTTGTAAGTGGGATGTAATTCTAGTGTAATTTCTAATGTAACTTATGTGCCAAATATATTATCATATGATTATGATAACAACATAAGCCTAGAAACATGTTTTCAACTAGGCATAATAACAAACATAGTTTAGTCATGTTCATAAAATTAATACAAGCTTACAAAGACGCTTGCTTTTGTCACTATTACAAAATCATGATTTTTATACTTGAACTATGATGCCAATTCCAACATAACCTTCATATGAATCATAATACTTAAGTGGATCAAATTACACTAAAGATGACCATAGAATTATACATCATGTTGGCATAACAATAAATCATATACTTGCATGAATTTCAAATAAACTATTACAATATATAGTTGTTATTTTCAACATGAATCATATACTTGCAATTATCAAATGGGTGTTATAAATAACTACCACAAACATGTATTTTCAATATGAATCATATGCTTGCATGAATCCCAATTAAAATTCCACAACATGTGGTTGTCAACATAAACCATATACTTGTATCAATCCAATCGTACACCATTGCATTGACAAATCGTTTAGAATCAAAATAACATACAAATATAGGTTATTATTTCCACAATTCCATTTCGTTGTTAACTTCCAACGCAAATCGCGTACTTGCAAATATCCAATCGTATACCATAATATTCCAAATCGTTTAGCATCAAAGCAATGTACAAATATAGATTATTATCGCCACAATTGCCATTTCTTACTTTACACAAATCAACACAATTATTTAATTCACATCGGAATAGCACTCTACTTACAACGTATAACGAATCTTCAATTCAGGAATCTGAATTCTGAATTTGGAGATGCTATCCTTTGTTGTAGGCGTTGCTTTGATTTGATTAACGTTGCTTTAAGCTTTTGATTTATCCCCTAATTGTCTCTCTATTTCTGACGGCTATCCTCAGTATCTCCTCAGAAGCATGACGATCTCATCTCCATTTTAGTTTGTGTGAATTAGGGTTAGTCTTAGGTCCTTTTTACAAAGTTTTTGAGTTGATTTAGACCGTCGATGGAGCTTGGTTTAATAATAGCCGTTCGTTCAAAGGAGAGACCAACCAGGAGCTGACACCTAGCCCTAGTGACAAGGCAAGGCTCAGAAAATCGACCAAACACAGACTAGGCCAGCCAGGGTGGGCTGGGTTCGACCTGGCTCAGGGGCCAGGTCGACTCCCCAGTCGACCCCCAGGTCGACTCTAGAGTCGACATGCCTGGGGTAGGTCGACACCTAGGTCGACCTGGCCTGGCAGGTCGACCCCCAGGTCGACTTGGTGGGTTTGGGCGGGAATTTTCCCGCCTACTCGGATTGGGCTGAAATTCAAATCTGTTTTCGAAATTTGAATTTTCTGAAACTTCATCGAGCCATTACTTGGTCATACGGGCTCCGTTTTTCGAAAACTCAGACTCTATTTCGCGTATTTTTCCGAGACGAATGCAATGGCATATCCCTTTTCCCTTAATACTTTGATTTGAAATTTATTATACTTTAATTTGTGAATTTCACTGTTATAAAATACACGGGGTGTTACAGTGAATATGGTATGCTTTACGCACCGAGTGAGAGATGTGAGGATGGATGCTATGCTTGATTGTTTGCCATCATTATGACATGCACACCTCCCCCACCTCCGTATCTTTACACTGTTTGATATGCTACCTTAGAGTGTTGTACAGTATGCAGTGCTAACTCTTTAGTTGCAGGTCCAGGTTCAGGTATGTTTTAGTCTACCTGTTATTGTTCACTTTAGATGCTTATCGCTCATACCAGGCTTTATGTCTGACCCAGAGTTTTATGTCTCCTCTTATTACTCTGGGTGCTCACACGAGCAGACTAGAGATAGGTTAGCTGGTGATGCGCGAGTAGCCGATTCGGAGGCGGGCAGGAGGCTTCCACGTATGATATATATATATATATATATATATATACACACATTCTCCCTGTGTCGTTGGTGGTCGCTACTTGGGCATTAGTAGTGTACCTCATTTATCTTACTTTTGCTTTGAGACAGTTTGAAAAGTTGTAATAAGATGTATGTTGGATTTCCGCTGCTATGATGTTTAGTTCTGATTTTCAGCTTATGCACTATCTCTCCTGTTTTATGTCAAGTATGTTATTATTATATTTTATTCTATGCGCTGTGAGACATTCTACAGGTTCTTTGTATGTTCATTTCCTTCTTCCCTTTCCCTTCTAACAACCCGTTCCATGCTAACTGGACATGTGTACAGCGCACTTTGGAGTAAATGTCGGTTGGTGCGAGGCGGGCCGTCACACTTGGTATCAGAGCTCTAGGTTGCGTAGTTAACCTAGGGAAAGACATTAGGGAGAGATAGTACGTATATGAGAGCGCGCATTTGTAATTATTTTGGTTTTCAAAAGCTATATATGTATATACTATTAGTAGTATAAGAATGAAGTCGCATTGCACTAGCACCATTATGGAGTCGTTAATCGTTTTCCTTTTTCAGATTAACGATGAGCCGAGACACGAGGGGTGCTGGTAGAGGGACCAACCAAGGGAATGTCGCTAACATGAGGGCGATGTTTACTAACCTCATGAGAGATATGCTCAGAGAAGTGCAAGGGGCAGTTCCCTGTAACACCCCGTATGTTGAATAACTTACTATAACATAAAACAGGGCAGAATTAAATCTTAAAATCTGAATCAGGGGAAACGGGCTATGCCATTGCGTTCATCTCGGAAAAATACACGAAATAGAGTCCGAGTTTTCGAAAATCGGAGTCCGTATGACCCAGTTAAGGCCCGAAGAAGTTTCAGAAAATTCAAAACAGATTTAAAATACTCAGATTTCAGAATTTCAGAAGAGGCGGAAAATTCCCGCCAGACTGGAGGTGTCGACCCTAGGGTCGACATGGGTGTCGACCCCCCCAGGGGTCGACCCATTGGTCGACCCCCCTGTCGGTCTGTGTGACCTGGGTGCAACCTGATGGGGTTTGGGCTATGTTTTAGGGCTTGTGACGAAATCTGACGGTTCTAACCTAATCTAGGGTAAATCTAAGGGCCTAAACTACATCCTAAATCTATAAATACACCCTAAGACTACACTAATCCATACTAAAAATAGATACAACGTCGTTATGCCGTCAAAATGCAACTTGAAGGAGCCTCCATCAAATTAAAGAGGAAGATAGCTTCTCAAATCAACTTCTAATCAACTCTAGCAACTTAATCTTCTTCATAGAAGTGCTAATCAACAAGTTGTGAGTACTAAAGCCTTAATGACCAATTGTTGAAATGATTATGATAGGATATAATGAGGTTATGGCTATGAATGTGGATCAATGCAAGTTATGTTATCATATGCTATGTGTTCATGATGTTATGCAAGTTATGCAAGTCATATGCTATATGTTCATGATGTTATGCAAGTTATGCAAGTTATATGCTACATGATCATGATGTTATGCGAGTTATGCAAGTCATATGCTACATGTTCATGATGTTATGCAAGTTATGCAAGTTATATGCTATATGATCATGATGTTATGCAAGTTATGCAAGTGTTAGGCTATGTGTTCATGATGCTAGTTATGCAAATTGCTATGATAAACATTGATCCATTATGACACCATGATTATGCAAGTTTGGTGTATGATTATATGCAAGTTCATATATGATATGTTATGCAAGTTTGGTGTATGATTATATGCAAGTTCATATATGATATGTTATGCAAGTTTGGTGTATGATTATATGCAAGTTCATATATGATATGTTATGCAAGTTTGGTGTATGATTATATGCAAGTTCATATATGACATGTTATGCAAGTTTGGTGTTTGATTATATGCAAGTTCATATATGACATGTTATGCAAGTTTGGTGTTTGATTTTATGCAAGTAACATGTGCAAGTTTACACCTTTGTATGAGATGCATACATATGCAAGTTAACCCCTTTGTATGTCATACATACATATGCAAGTTTACCCCTTGGTATGACATAAGTAGCTTATGCAAGCTACCCTCTTTATGACATATGTGATTCATGCAAGTTTGGGTTGATTATTTATGCTAGTTGGGTTTGATGCTATATGCATGTTGACACCTTTAAAAACCCATGTTGATGCTAATTTTATGCAAGTTAAACCCATTGTATGTGTGATGAATCTTCCCTTTTAAGTATGTCATGTTAGCGAATTATGTGGGGAACGATGTGGTTAATATTCATGTTAATGAAATGGTGTGAAGTTGGTATGATTATGCATACCATAAAGTGGATGGACATAATTGAGTCAATTATGTACATCGTTAAATTTGTAATTAATTAGGGATAATTAATACAAATTATGGGGGTGATTAATTAGGTGTAATTAATCGACTAAGACACGAGGTTGGACCCTTTTGTAGCATAAGACTGCCCGGAACCGACCGGCAAATCCAGCGGCTACAAATGATTGGCCCAATGTGAGAGGTCTTAGGCATAAACTAAATATGTGACAAGTGTAAAGACACGAGGTTAGACTCGGTTATGGCGTAACGCTGCCCGGACCCGACCGGAAAATCCAGCTGCCTTAAAAGATAGTCTAATGTGAGAGGTCTTTACAAAGGTTACGGTCTTAATCAATTAAGAAACACTTAACCATATTAGCATGTAGAGGGACATGAGGGGTTAAGTGGGTGCCTTGGGTGGCATATGGAAAAATCTAGTGGTTGCCTTGGGTGGCAATAGAAAATACGATAAGAATACTTAACTGAAGTGGAACATGTAATTAAACATGATTAAAGGGTTAAGTAAGTGCCTTGGGTGGCATGTGGAAAAATCTAGTGGTTGCCTTGGGTGGCAATAGAAAATACGATTAGAGTACTTAACCAAGGTAGAACATGTAATCAAACATGATTAAAGGGTTAAGTAAGTGCCTTGGGTGGCATGTGGAAATCAAGTAAGTGCCTTGGGTGGCATGTGGAAATTTAGTGGGTGCCTTGAGTGGCAATTGAAATATGATTAGATGACTTAACCAACTTCAAACATGTAAGGGGACATGATTATTAAAAAGGGTTAAGTGGAATACACTAAAAGGGACAAGCTTAGGTGGGTAGCTTGTGGGGGCCCATTTCAACCAGTAACCCATATGTATCTTATTTGGGCTCGACCCATGTCGAGGACGGGACACGCGTACTGGGCTTGACTATAAGAGGCCAAAACGGGTTAGCGGTGGCAACGCAAGTCCAACGGGTTACATATGCGTGTGTGGACCCGGGCTGGTAGGTAAGACGTTGTTGCACCGTGTAGGTATAAGCCGTGCACCATTGGTTGTATCAGGTTGCCACTTTGGGGAGTGATACACCCCACTGTGGGGCCAGCACGGGTATCTACGTTAGGGAGCCGATCGAGTGGGAGTAGTGGGTACACCTAGTGTGTAACAACCCGTAAAATCTGGGCCAGTTTAAAATTTTTATTTTGGCAATTTTAGCGAATTTTGATTATTTAAAATGAATTATTTTAAATAATATCGTCGTGAAATTTATTTTGATATATTATACGCGTAGTCGTTGGAATATAAATATTTATATATAATTATAAATAGAATTGAAAATGGCGCGGTAGTTCGATAATTCGATTTCAAACTTCAATTGAATGTACCGGGTGCAAAACAATTCGGATTTTAGTGAAACCAAAAATAATGGAATCTAATAGTGAATATCTTTCCAACGAATCCGAAAAATCAAGATTTCATATCGGGAATCAAAAGATATGTCCAGTTGAAAATTCTGAATAGTCGCTATGGAATTCAGGCCCTTAAAAATGGACATTTTGCAAATGACCTCGGATTTCGACGAAACCAGTTTTGTTGGGTCCGTGATGTCAAGTTATTGTTAGGTTTCAAATTTCATAATTTTTCGAATCAATATGTGAGCGTGGCAAAAGAAAACGCGTTTGACCAGTTTCAGTTGATTTTAATCGACTGGAAATTGGCCATTTTTCTAACGGTCTCAAAATTCAACGAAACTAGTTTTGTTAGGACCGTATCGTCAATACGAAGCTAGAAAATATTTTTCTGCCATTTTTAGAGTTCGTATGCGACCCCGGTAAATTGAAAAGTACGTTTAAAATTCAATATAGTGATTTAAATGTAAATTAAACGGAAACTGATTCAAACGATCGAATCAACTTGCGATACATATCCCATTGTGTTCGGAATGGGGGTAAAACGCTATGGACGACAGGCGGTGGGCCTCGTTTCGAGGTCGTATGTAAAAGTCAACCGTTTTGCAAAATTAAATAATTAAATAATAATAAAAATAAAATTTTTAATTCCCCCCCCTTTTATCTTCGTTTTGGCCCCCCCCCCCGTTCACTTTTATTTCAGATTAAAAAAAAAATAAAAAAAAAGAAGAAGAAGAAAGAAAGGACGGACGGAGGAACCCCGAGCGCCACCGCCTCCAGACATCGCCGCCGCACCTCGAAGCCGCTTCCCCCTCGCGCCCATCCTCTGATGAACCCCGCTCGAGCCTCGCGACCCCTGGACCCGAACCCCCAAATCGCCACCGCCCAGCAAACCCTAGCCCCTTGTTGACCGCCCCCTCCGCCTGCTCGACAGCCCCCCCCCTCTCCCTGTAAGTTCCCTGATCTCGTTTTTTTATTTTATTTTCTTTAAAACTTTTTTTTTATATTCTTTTAAAACTGATTTTATCAGAAATAAAAACTATTTTTTTTTTAGGTTAGAAAAACTGATTTTATTAAAGATAGAAAACTGATTTTATTAAAGATAGAAAACTGATTTTATTAAAGATAGAAAACTGATTTTATTAAAGATAGAAAACTGATTTTATTAAATATTAAAAACTGATTTTAAAAAAAAAAAAAAAAGATTAAAAACTGATTTTTAGTTATGTTAAAATACTGATTTTAGTTATGTTAAAATACTGATTTTAGTTATGTTAAAATATTGAAATTACATATTTAATTGTATATAAAGGATTAGATAGTTAGAAGATGGAAAAAAAAAATAGAATTTTTATATATTGAACTTCGATAAAAAAATAGAATTTTTATATATTGAACTTCGATAGAAAAATAGAATTTTTATATATTGAACTTCGATAGAAAAATAGAATTTTTATATATTGAACTTCGATAGAAAAATAGAATTTTTATATATTGAACTTCGATAGAAAAATAGAATTTTTATATATTGAACTTCGATAGAAAAATAGAATTTTTATATATTGAACTTCGATAGAAAAATAGAATTTTTATATATTGAACTTCGATAGAAAAATAGAATTTTTATATATTGAACTTCGATAGAAAAATAGAATTTTTATATATTGAACTTCGATAGAAAAATAGAATTTTTATATATTGAACTTCGATAGAAAAATAGAATTTTTATATATTGAACTTCGAAGTAAAAATTCGATTTTTATATATTGAATAGCGAAGTAAAAATGTGATTTTTACGTATGTAGTGAAAGCAGCAACGAAGGTGACAAAAAGGCGAAACGACGAAGACTTCTGCAAATGAAGAGCCGTGGAGCTAGGATAGCTATATGTGAGAACTTCTCACTCAAAATTCTTTTTCTAGTTATATATATATACTAGGATGCAGACGGTGTTTAGTAGCACCCGACACAATCGTCCACAGACCATGGACTTGTTTGTTTGGCTGTTTAGTTATTGATTGTGATATTGGTTTGAATGTGGTTTGTGGTGTGAAAAATCGAATCGATAAATTGGTTAGGATTAGACATGCGCCGTTATAAGGCGAAGGAGTAAGGCTAGGTTAGACTCTTACTCCAAATTTTGTGGTTTGCATAACGAATTGATTTGATTGATGTGTGAATGGCGTGGGCCTTCACTAGACCGGGGATAAGGCTAGGCCTCGTCCCGTTTCTAGTATCGTGCCGTTATGCCGCCGAAATTTTCTAAAATAAGTTAGAAAAATAAAAATATCATTTTATTGAATGAATAGAAATTCATAGGTTGAAATAAAATGTTTTATCGTTAAAAATATATTTTTTAACGTGAATATGAAAATAGTGAAGTGAATAAATAAATATTCATTTACAAACCAGATGGTTTGTTTATGTACACTTATTTGAATGACATTGATTGGGACGATAAATTTTACACATCGCCCAACTGCACAACTAAAATCTGTGTTTGATTGTTTGAAACCCCACACGGGTGTTAGGATGAAATTTGAAGTTCACTCATCCTGATTGATTAAATATGTCGATCGATTGATTGACAAGCTGCTATAAGTGTTAAATGACTATATTTGATGCTTATACAGTGTAGTGCACTTTGGTTGATGGTTGATTATTCATCGTTGTTGATATATACATGTGTTGTAGAAAATCCATATAATTAACATTATATGGTAATTGATTGGGCCTCATTCCAGTTTCGAAAAAAAAGAAATATTTGAAATAGAAATATTTGAAATAGAAATATTTGAAATAGAATATTTGAAAATAGAAATATGTGAAGCCGTGAGGATTAGATTGACGCCATTTTGACGTGAACGATATTTATATCGATTTTATTCATTTTAAAATGAATATTGAAAAACGATTTCGAAATGAATTGAATTGAAAACGATTTCGAAATGAATTGAATTGAAAACGATTTCGAAATGAATTGAATTGAAAACGATTTCGAAATGAATTGAATTGAAAACGATTTCGAAATGAATTGAATTGAAAACGATTTCGAAATGAATTGAATTGAAAACGATTTCGAAATGAATTGAATTGAAAACGATTTCGAAATGAATTGAATTGAAAACGATTTCGAAATGAATTGAATTGAAAGCGAAGTGAAATAAATTCAAATTGAATTGAAGTTTGAATTGAATAGAAATGGATTTTAAAACGAATTTATAAAGAAGAATTCAATTTTGATTTGAATTGAAATGGAAGTTGAAAATGTTTTTGAAACGAATTCAAAACTATTTATATAATTCGTTTTAAATAGAAATCGACGATATATATATTATATATATATTATATATAATATAATGGCCTGAATAGAACGCGCCGCGCCGCGGCAGTTCGCGAATTTCGACCATTTATTTCAAACGGGCATTACGGGAGATCCGACCGTCGGATTCTCCTAAAACCGGAACCGTTGGGTTCGTATCGAAAAGAGCTTTCTAACGAATGTTAGAAATTTGAAATCTAACGGTTGGATTTGGAGATACGTCCAAATCAAATTGGAAAAAGGTCGCTGTAAGTGCAGTTCGATGGCCATTGTTGGAAATCGACTGTACGGGCCTTGATAAAATTATTAAAAATAGTAATAATTTGTGTAAAATCATAAGAAATGATTTGGGAAGAATTGGGATGAAAAACTCCATATTTGAAAAGATAAAAATAGATTTTTATCGAATTGGACTAGTTTTGAACTAGAATTATAATTCTATTTATTTTTAAATAAATAAATTGAATTCGAAAAGGGTTTTAAAAATAACCAAAATTTCCAATGATTGCATTGGAATGGATTTGAATCGAAATTGTCTTCGGAATATTTCGATGTTGGGATTCGTGATTATACAGATGTTGATATGGAAATTTGAAAGATATATATTTATATCGTTATTTCCAATACGACATTTGTTAGTCGTAGAATTCGATATTGAATATAAGCCGATATATTTTCTATTCAGAGCCTTGTATTGAATATCGAATGTGATTTGGGTTTGTCGTGAATGGTGTCTTTACTAACACTGTTCTTGAACCCAGTTGAGAAAAGATTAAATCTTTTTATTTAGATTTAATGAAGTGTACCAATTAAATAATATTTAATTGGAATTGAATTGATATTGATTTTTGGGTTTATCGTGAACAGTGTTTTAAATAACACTTGTTCTTTAACCCGATAATTAATGAATGTGATTTGGGTTTGTCGTGAATGGTGTCTTCACTAACACTGTTCTTGAACCCAGTTGAGAAAAGATTAAATCTTTTGATTTAGATTTAATGAAGTGCACCAATTAAATAATATTTAATTGGAATTGAAATGATATTGATTTTTGGGTTTATCGTGAACAGTGTTTTAAATAACACTTGTTCTTTAACCCGATAATTAATGGGATGTGACTTTGGGTTTATCGTGAACCGTGTTTTAAATGACACTGATTCTTTAACCCAGTCACAGATTAAAACTAAGTGGAGTTTTAATGAATCTTTAATTAGATTGAAAAGATCGAGAATGGAGTATCACCAGTTTTGCTCCAGGCGATAGTTAAATCTTTAATTAGATTTGAACGTGAAATTTAGAAACTAACTGTCGGTTAGCCAAGCAGAAGGGTTTTCTGGATATTGATCTGATGTTGGTTTCGGCCTTCGGGGTTAATATTTGGGGAATTATTCTCTTGATTAATTTACGGTTAGTGACTAATGAATTGGAATGAGGCGTATGTTGTGTTTGTGTAACACTTATTTAAAATATACGCGAGTTATTCGGAAAGACCGGGTTTATCCCATTCTGGATAACTGATACGACGATAAGTCGAAGATGAAGACGATGGTCGAAGACCGGAGGTCTTCACGTCGTTTGGGTGATAACTGATGATCTTGATTGGGCTGTACACCCAAGAAGATGGAAACAGTTAGTGATCGTCCAGACGTACTTGGAGATCGATGGATATGCGGGGTACTAGGTGCCTCCGGTTTCGTTCAGACCCAGAACGGACTTGTAAATGGACTGTGTGTCTGACATCGGATTTCATTCTGTGTGACTGATATCGGTTGCATAGGATGGTTTGCCTGTGTGGCATGCTAAGATGCAAATGATCAAGGCTTCTGTTGAAAAGCAAAGTCTTGTGGTTGATGATCAAAGCACGACCTTTGTGGCGTAGCTTTGTGTAACGTTTACCTCGCGTGTTTCACACCAGGTATGAACCAAAAACGGGAGACGGACCTCAGGGAGGACTTGCGTTTCTTTCTAGTTAGAAGTGGCGTCAGTGGTTTTACACGCCCTGACGAGTTTGACTTATGTGGTTGTTGCGGTTGCGAGGCGCCTCGGTTATATCGGTTTCGGCCGAATGCATTCTGGTCGGCTGACGGACCAGACTTACACCCCATAGGGTGGGGAGACGTATTGTTCAGGCACTATAATCCACTCCGTGTGGACCGGCCCTGTCGCTCCATGGGGCAGTTGCGGCTGTTCCTGTGGCTCGGGCTAGAGAGTCACGAATCGGTGGAGGACTATCTTTTGCCTCGGTTCATAGACGGAAATCCAATCTCCAAATACGTGACATTTGCGGTTTTATTTGTAAACCTATATATGGCGACATAGTGGCATGGGACGCTCATGCCGCCTATGATTGATACTTATGATTTGAAGTTGTTTTATACACTATGCACTTATAATAGTATCAAATGATTTGTTTTTAAACGTATCAAGCATCCTTTGGCTGTTATAAGGGAAAACCCTATCCCCCGGCTTGCGTTTGCATTGTGTGATAGGACCTGGGTCTTATAACAGCTTCATTTTTCTTTATTTAGCATTGCGCTGTTTGTTTTATGCACTGGTATTCTTGGGAGGAAACCCGTTCCGTGTTATACGGCGTGGTCCCTTGATTTACCTAATGATTTAAAATAAAGATTAATAACTGTTTTAGTTCTCACACCAGTCACATGACTGACCTGGAGTTTATTGTTTTAACCTAAACTCTGGGTGCCCTTATTTTGACACGGGCAGCTAGTAGTTTTGGTTTTGCAGATTTATATTCACAGGATCCTGGTTTACAGCTGGAATGATATCCGGAAAGCTTTGTATCCGTATATCTCTTCTAGTTGTGTATTGTATTATTTTCCGCTGCTATGTATTTAAATGTAATTTAAATCTCTGATATTTCTGTGTAATATTCATTTATACTCTGTATATCCTTGTAATCTGATGCATTGTTGTGATATACAATGAAATGTTCTTCTGTATGCGTTCTATTTTGTCGTGTTCTCAAACGATAGGGCGTTTCGAACGGTCTGGGTCGGTTTAGCGACTGGTTCGGACCGAGCGAGATTCCTTGCCGTCACAGTTGGTATCAGAGCTTTGGTTTACCAAGCTCAGAGAACAAGACACATTAGAACTATACGAAAGAATTCATCAGATATTGGGTTAGTAATATCCAATGGGTATGACTCGTTAGAGATAGGATCAGTAGTATCCTAGAACGAGTGTGAAGAGTATATTTTTAAAATGAAAACAAATTTTGTTTTGAAAATCTAAATCAATTATTCGTATTTGATTATCTATTTATATTGAGTTGGACAGTCCAGTATATAAAGATTTTGCGTATACGTCTGATCCACGTGTATTCGAAATTTTAATATACTGGATAGATATAGAGTCACATTCTAGACACCCGGGGATAATTCTGATGATGTGGCCACATCATCAGTATTAATATTCGTGTTTCGAAGGTGTGATATCTATATATTTCCATTAGACTGGTGTGAGAACCAAATCTTATATAGCTAGAACACTTTGTTGTGAATTGGCATCAAAAACATGATTTTTGTATATGTATCAAAATTATGAACTTGAAACGTTAAATTCACTAATTGATTGATGTTTGTGTTGTTTGTTTATTTGTTTGCTAATTTTGAACCTTTATGCCTAATTTGATCAAATATTGAATTATATTGAAATTTGGTCGCATCTGCTTGCATATACATGTATATCATTGAACAGGTCATAGCAAGGAGGCTAGAGCCAGAGAATAAAATTTGTTTGCCCGACAAATAGGTACATGTTTACTACATAATTTCCTGTTTTGTTTGGGTGATGATGATTTTGTGAGCCTATTGGCTAGCCGCTTGGCTTTTTCTTTTTCTTTTTGAGATCTGAAGGACCGGGGAAGCTATTTGAAATTCCCCGATGCTCCCGGTGCAGGGGAGGTTATGGCGAAATTTTTCGAAAATTTAGGGTGTTAGCCAAATTTTTGAAAATTTGAAAATTCTCAGAAACTGAAAAGTTGGAGAATGGAAGCCAGATCGAGCGTAGAGTTGAATTATCAAACCACTTTCGACTTTGTTCCTTTTCGGGGACGAAAAGTTTTAAGTGGGGGAGATTGTAACAACCCGTAAAATCTGGGCCAGTTTAAAATTTTTATTTTGGCAATTTTAGCGAATTTTGATTATTTAAAATGAATTATTTTAAATAATATCGTCGTGAAATTTATTTTGAATATAAATCGAACGTATATATTATACGCGTAGTCGTTGGAATATAAATATTTATATATAATTATAAATAGAATTGAAAATGGCGCGGTAGTTCGATAATTCGATTTCAAACTTCAATTGAATGTACCGGGTGCAAAACAATCCGGATTTTAGTGAAACCAAAAATAATGGAATCTAATAGTGAATATCTTTCCAACGAATCCGAAAAATCAAGATTTCATATCGGGAATCAAAAGATATGTCCAGTTGAAAATTCTGAATAGTCGCTATGGAATTCAGGCCCTTAAAAATGGACATTTTGCAAATGACCTCGGATTTCGACGAAACCAGTTTTGTTGGGTCCGTGATGTCAAGTTATTGTTAGGTTTCAAATTTCATAATTTTTCGAATCAATATGTGAGCGTGGCAAAAGAAAACGCGTTTGACCAGTTTCAGTTGATTTTAATCGACTGGAAATTGGCCATTTTTCTAACGGTCTCAAAATTCAACGAAACTAGTTTTGTTAGGACCGTATCGTCAATACGAAGCTAGAAAATATTTTTCTGCCATTTTTAGAGTTCGTATGCGACCCCGGTAAATTGAAAAGTACGTTTAAAATTCAATATAGTGATTTAAATGTAAATTAAACGGAAACTGATTCAAACGATCGAATCAACTTGCGATACATATCCCATTGTGTTCGGAATGGGGGTAAAACGCTATGGACGACAGGCGGTGGGCCTCGTTTCGAGGTCGTATGTAAAAGTCAACCGTTTTGCAAAATTAAATAATTAAATAATAATAAAAATAAAATTTTTAATTCCCCCCCCTTTTATCTTCGTTTTGGCCCCCCCCCCCCGTTCACTTTTATTTCAGATTAAAAAAAAAAAAAAAAAGAAGAAGAAAGAAAGGACGGACGGAGGAACCCCGAGCGCCACCGCCTCCAGACATCGCCGCCGCACCTCGAAGCCGCTTCCCCCTCGCGCCCATCCTCTGATGAACCCCGCTCGAGCCTCGCGACCCCTGGACCCGAACCCCCAAATCGCCACCGCCCAGCAAACCCTAGCCCCTCGTTGACCGCCCCCTCCGCCTGCTCGACAGCCCCCCCCCTCTCCCTGTAAGTTCCCTGATCTCGTTTTTTTATTTTATTTTCTTTAAAACTTTTTTTTTTATATTCTTTTAAAACTGATTTTATCAGAAATAAAAACTATTTTTTTTTTAGGTTAGAAAAACTGATTTTATTAAAGATAGAAAACTGATTTTATTAAAGATAGAAAACTGATTTTATTAAAGATAGAAAACTGATTTTATTAAAGATAGAAAACTGATTTTATTAAAGATAGAAAACTGATTTTATTAAATATTAAAAACTGATTTTTAAAAAAAAAAAAGATTAAAAACTGATTTTTAGTTATGTTAAAATACTGATTTTAGTTATGTTAAAATACTGATTTTAGTTATGTTAAAATATTGAAATTACATATTTAATTGTATATAAAGGATTAGATAGTTAGAAGATGGAAAAAAAAATAGAATTTTTATATATTGAACTTCGATAAAAAAATAGAATTTTTATATATTGAACTTCGATAGAAAAATAGAATTTTTATATATTGAACTTCGATAGAAAAATAGAATTTTTATATATTGAACTTCGATAGAAAAATAGAATTTTTATATATTGAACTTCGATAGAAAAATAGAATTTTTATATATTGAACTTCGATAGAAAAATAGAATTTTTATATATTGAACTTCGATAGAAAAATAGAATTTTTATATATTGAACTTCGATAGAAAAATAGAATTTTTATATATTGAACTTCGATAGAAAAATAGAATTTTTATATATTGAACTTCGAAGTAAAAATTCGATTTTTATATATTGAATAGCGAAGTAAAAATGTGATTTTTACGTATGTAGTGAAAGCAGCAACGAAGGTGACAAAAAGGCGAAACGACGAAGACTTCTGCAAATGAAGAGCCGTGGAGCTAGGATAGCTATATGTGAGAACTTCTCACTCAAAATTCTTTTTCTAGTTATATATATATACTAGGATGCAGACGGTGTTTAGTAGCACCCGACACAATCGTCCACAGACCATGGACTTGTTTGTTTGGCTGTTTAGTTATTGATTGTGATATTGGTTTGAATGTGGTTTGTGGTATGAAAAATCGAATCGATAAATTGGTTAGGATTAGACGTGCGCCGTTATAAGGCGAAGGAGTAAGGCTAGGTTAGACTCTTACTCCAAATTTTGTGGTTTGCATAACGAATTGATTTGATTGATGTGTGAATGGCGTGGGCCTTCACTAGACCGGGGATAAGGCTAGGCCTCGTCCCGTTTCTAGTATCGTGCCGTTATGCCGCCGAAATTTTCTAAAATAAGTTAGAAAAATAAAAATATCATTTTATTGAATGAATAGAAATTCATAGGTTGAAATAAAATGTTTTATCGTTAAAAATATATTTTTTAACGTGAATATGAAAATAGTGAAGTGAATAAATAAATATTCATTTACAAACCAGATGGTTTGTTTATGTACACTTATTTGAATGACATTGATTGGGACGATAAATTTTACACATCGCCCAACTGCACAACTAAAATCTGTGTTTGATTGTTTGAAACCCCACACGGGTGTTAGGATGAAATTTGAAGTTCACTCATCCTGATTGATTAAATATGTCGATCGATTGATTGACAAGCTGCTATAAGCGTTAAATGTCTATATTTGATGCTTATACAGTGTAGTGCACTTTGGTTGATGGTTGATTATTCATCGTTGTTGATATATACATGTGTTGTAGAAAATCCATATAATTAACATTATATGGTAATTGATTGGGCCTCATTCCAGTTTCGAAAAAAAAGAAATATTTGAAATAGAAATATTTGAAATAGAATATTTGAAAATAGAAATATGTGAAGCCGTGAGGATTAGATTGACGCCATTTTGACGTGAACGATATTTATATCGATTTTATTCATTTTAAAATGAATATTGAAAAACGATTTCGAAATGAATTGAATTGAAAACGATTTCGAAATGAATTGAATTGAAAACGATTTCGAAATGAATTGAATTGAAAACGATTTCGAAATGAATTGAATTGAAAACGATTTCGAAATGAATTGAATTGAAAACGATTTCGAAATGAATTGAATTGAAAACGATTTCGAAATGAATTGAATTGAAAACGATTTCGAAATGAATTGAATTGAAAACGAATTCGAAATGAATTGAATTGAAAGCGAAGTGAAATAAATTCAAATTGAATTGAAGTTTGAATTGAATAGAAATGGATTTTAAAACGAATTTATAAAGAAGAATTCAATTTTGATTTGAATTGAAATGGAAGTTGAAAATGTTTTTGAAACGAATTCAAAACTATTTATATAATTCGTTTTAAATAGAAATCGACGATATATATATTATATATATATTATATATAATATAATGGCCTGAATAGAACGCGCCGCGCCGCAGCAGTTCGCGAATTTCGACCATTTATTTCAAACGGGCATTACGGGAGATCCGACCGTCGGATTCTCCTAAAACCGGAACCGTTGGGTTCGTATCGAAAAGAGCTTTCTAACGAATGTTAGAAATTTGAAATCTAACGGTTGGATTTGGAGATACGTCCAAATCAAATTGGAAAAAGGTCGCTGTAAGTGCAGTTCGATGGCCATTGTTGGAAATCGACTGTACGGGCCTTGATAAAATTATTAAAAATAGTAATAATTTGTGTAAAATCATAAGAAATGATTTGGGAAGAATTGGGATGAAAAACTCCATATTTGAAAAGATAAAAATAGATTTTTATCGAATTGGACTAGTTTTGAACTAGAATTATAATTCTATTTATTTTTAAATAAATAAATTGAATTCGAAAAGGGTTTTAAAAATAACCAAAATTTCCAATGATTGCATTGGAATGGATTTGAATCGAAATTGTCTTCGGAATATTTCGATGTTGGGATTCGTGATTATATAGATGTTGATATGGAAATTTGAAAGATATATATTTATATCCTTATTTCCAATACGACATTTGTTAGTCGTAGAATTCGATATTGAATATAAGCCGATATATTTTCTATTCAGAGCCCTGTATTGAATATCGAATGTGATTTGGGTTTGTCGTGAATGGTGTCTTTACTAACACTGTTCTTGAACCCAGTTGAGAAAAGATTAAATCTTTTTATTTAGATTTAATGAAGTGTACCAATTAAATAATATTTAATTGGAATTGAATTGATATTGATTTTTGGGTTTATCGTGAACAGTGTTTTAAATAACACTTGTTCTTTAACCCGATAATTAATGAATGTGATTTGGGTTTGTCGTGAATGGTGTCTTCACTAACACTGTTCTTGAACCCAGTTGAGAAAAGATTAAATCTTTTGATTTAGATTTAATGAAGTGCACCAATTAAATAATATTTAATTGGAATTGAAATGATATTGATTTTTGGGTTTATCGTGAACAGTGTTTTAAATAACACTTGTTCTTTAACCCGATAATTAATGGGATGTGACTTTGGGTTTATCGTGAACCGTGTTTTAAATGACACTGATTCTTTAACCCAGTCACAGATTAAAACTAAGTGGAGTTTTAATGAATCTTTAATTAGATTGAAAAGATCGAGAATGGAGTATCACCAGTTTTGCTCCAGGCGATAGTTAAATCTTTAATTAGATTTGAACGTGAAATTTAGAAACTAACTGTCGGTTAGCCAAGCAGAAGGGTTTTCTGGATATTGATCTGATGTTGGTTTCGGCCTTCGGGGTTAATATTTGGGGAATTATTCTCTTGATTAATTTACGGTTAGTGACTAATGAATTGGAATGAGGCGTATGTTGTGTTTGTGTAACACTTATTTAAAATATACGCGAGTTATTCGGAAAGACCGGGTTTATCCCATTCTGGATAACTGATACGACGATAAGTCGAAGATGAAGACGATGGTCGAAGACCGGAGGTCTTCACGTCGTTTGGGTGATAACTGATGATCTTGATTGGGCTGTACACCCAAGAAGATGGAAACAGTTAGTGATCGTCCAGACGTACTTGGAGATCGATGGATATGCGGGGTACTAGGTGCCTCCGGTTTCGTTCAGACCCAGAACGGACTTGTAAATGGACTGTGTGTCTGACATCGGATTTCATTCTGTGTGACTGATATCGGTTGCATAGGATGGTTTGCCTGTGTGGCATGCTAAGATGCAAATGATCAAGGCTTCTGTTGAAAAGCAAAGTCTTGTGGTTGATGATCAAAGCACGGCCTTTGTGGCGTAGCTTTGTGTAACGTTTACCTCGCGTGTTTCACACCAGGTATGAACCAAAAACGGGAGACGGACCTCAGGGAGGACTTGCGTTTCTTTCTAGTTAGAAGTGGCGTCAGTGGTTTTACATGCCCTGACGAGTTTGACTTATGTGGTTGTTGCGGTTGCGAGGCGCCTCGGTTATATCGGTTTCGGCCGAATGCATTCTGGTCGGCTGACGGACCAGACTTACACCCCATAGGGTGGGGAGACGTATTGTTCAGGCACTATAATCCACTCCGTGTGGACCGGCCCTGTCGCTCCATGGGGCAGTTGCGGCTGTTCCTGTGGCTCGGGCTAGAGAGTCACGAATCGGTGGAAGACTATCTTTTGCCTCGGTTCATAGACGGAAATCCAATCTCCAAATACGTGACATTTGCGGTTTTATTTGTAAACCTATATATGGCGACATAGTGGCATGGGACGCTCATGCCGCCTATGATTGATACTTATGATTTGAAGTTGTTTTATACACTATGCACTTATAATAGTATCAAATGATTTGTTTTTAAACGTATCAAGCATCCTTTGGCTGTTATAAGGGAAAACCCTATCCCCCGGCTTGCGTTTGCATTGTGTGATAGGACCTGGGTCTTATAACAGCTTCATTTTTCTTTATTTAGCATTGCGCTGTTTGTTTTATGCACTGGTATTCTTGGGAGGAAACCCGTTCCGTGTTATACGGCGTGGTCCCTTGATTTACCTAATGATTTAAAATAAAGATTAATAACTGTTTTAGTTCTCACACCAGTCACATGACTGACCTGGAGTTTATTGTTTTAACCTAAACTCTGGGTGCCCTTATTTTGACACGGGCAGCTAGTAGTTTTGGTTTTGTAGATTTATATTCACAGGATCCTGGTTTACAGCTGGAATGATATCCGGAAAGCTTTGTATCCGTATATCTCTTCTAGTTGTGTATTGTATTATTTTCCGCTGCTATGTATTTAAATGTAATTTAAATCTCTGATATTTCTGTGTAATATTCATTTATACTCTGTATATCCTTGTAATCTGATGCATTGTTGTGATATACAATGAAATGTTCTTCTGTATGCGTTCTATTTTGTCGTGTTCTCAAACGATAGGGCGTTTCGAACGGTCTGGGTCGGTTTAGCGACTGGTTCGGACCGAGCGAGATTCCTTGCCGTCACATAGTGGAGGTAGGAGCAGACGGCACCTATGTAGTCAGCTAGGGGTACATGAGACTACTATTAAAATTACTAAGTACACTTAGTGGGATCAACCTTTAAGTAGGAATTACCCTTGGGTGGGTAGATATGGTGTGGTGCAGTGTAGGAATTACCCTTGGGTGGGTAGATCTGGTGTGGTGCAGTGTAGTATTTATCCTTGGGTGGATAGGCGCGTCTTTACCGTTATCTTAGTTCATCCTAAGTCTAGTTGGTAGCTTAGTGTAGTCATTTATCCCCAGTCGTACCGTACCAGGTTTATATCATACCCTAATTACTTTAATGATTTTATTGTTAAAGTTATAGGGCTCACTCAGACTTATGTCTGACGCCGTTGTTTTTATCTTTTTCCCCAACCCTCAGGTTCTCAGAGTGGGCCTGGCACTAGTGGGCTTTGATCAGATTGCTTTATCTATCTTTTGGAGCTTGGACCGTGTTGTAAAGCCCAACTTATCTTTTCTATTATGGCTATTAGTTATTAGTGGGATTATGTACTTTTGTTTTATCAAGGCGGATATTATGTACTTGACTCTTGTTTATGGTTTTGTGATGTAACCAAACATGTTTTACTTTCCGCTGCAATGAAATGATGTTTTAAATTCTCAAGTATTACTTATATCTGTCTTGTTGTAATTTTTCTATTCTATATTCACTTAAGATACTCCACCGAAGTTAAGGCATTCCCTTAGTGAGTGACCTTAACGGGTGTGGGGTGTTACACGTGGTATCAGAGCTGAAGGTTACCAGAACAGATAAAATTGTTTAGAAAACTATTTTTCTAAAAAAAAATTTGAAAGAAAAGAACATAATCCCCAAGAGCCATATGTCCTTCCTTCGATTCTCCGTTTAGAATCTCTTCCTCTTTCTCTTTTTGAATTTCTCCTCCGCATATAAATGTCTTTTTAAGATAAATAAGGACTTCCATATGAAGGACGGAAGAACCACTTCAAGGGACTAAGACGTTTGCCAGGCTAAGAAGTTAGTCCAAGGAGGTGGAAGGCTTGTGGGTACCTTTAAGATGGACGAGAGAGGAAGGTTCAAATAGCTATTAGGTAAATAAAGGACGAAACCTCATCGTGGTGGGAGGTCACGAAAGGAGAATGTGAAGGAAATGGCTAGTTGTTTTGAAGAAATAGGACACCTTATTAGGATTGTCCAAAGAGGTAAGGACAAAGTACATGATCTTCTGGAGGGTAGATGTATTCCCTCACGGCTGGTATACCTGATGGGGGTAGGACCGTCTAGGTTGAGATTTGGTTCTCTCGATCATCCTGTTCGAACAATATTCGACTCTGGCGCATCACATTTGTTTATCTCGTCATCATTAGTTGAGTCACTGCACCTAGACACCAGTTTAGTAGATGACCCCTTGGTTGTTTCAAACCCAATTGGGGGCTCCACTTATTTGTCCATGATATGTTTGGGTTTGAAGATTTCCATACTTAGCGTGGAGTTTAGATGTGATGCTTTTGTTTGGGCTTCACGGGCTATGGGTTGATTTTGGGCATGGACTGGTTATCCAGTAATGGTGTCATTCTTGACTGTGAAAGAAGAGTTGTTAGGCTTATGACCCGCTTGGGTAACACTCTCGAGATCTTTTGAAATCCCATGGATTCTGTTATGCTAAGTTATCTTGAATCGCTTGACGCTTCGGTCGAGAGTTTGCGATCTGTTAGAGTAGTCCGGGAATACTCGGATGTGTTTGAGGAGGTGAAAGGCTTACCTCCGAAGCGGGAGATAGACTTCCGAATATATCTGGTGGACAATGCTAAACCAGTATCTTTGCCAGTGCGCCACATGGCTCCTCGTGAGGGGAGGGAACTCCATAAGCAAGTAGGGGAGTTGCTTGAGAAGGGGTTCATAAGACGAAGTATATCGGAGTGGGGTGCTCCAGTAGTTTTTACCACGAAGGCGGATGGGTCCCTCAGACTTTATGTAGACTATAGAGAACTCAACAAGCTCACAAAGAAGAATAGACACCCATTGCCGAGGACTGATGATCTCTTTGATCAGTTGGTTGGCGCCTCAGTGTTGCGCAGTTGGACTTAGCCACGGGGTTTCATCAGTTGGTAGTGGCTGAGGATAGTATAGAGAAGACCGCCTTTAGGACTCCGGATGGTTTCTAGGAGTGGCTTGTGATGCCATTTGGTTTGACGAACGCCCCGCATACTTTGTTGATTTGATGAGTAGGGTGTTCAGGGAGTACCTAAATAACTTCATAGTGGTCTTTGTGGATGACATCTTGGTCTTTTCTAAAAGCGAAATAAGTTTTCGTATGTTCTTAATAGGTTAAGCAAAGCCAGTTATTTGATCAACGGTGGTTTTGGAGCGAGACTGGCAAGGACATTTAGAGTTGGACAAGTGCTTAATTATTTAGCCATTTTTACTAGTATCATCTCACGTAGGTCGTCTGAATCCGAAGGAGGTATCCCTTGGGTGTTTGTCTGATATTGGTTTAGGTTTTTGGGGCTTGCACTTGGGGGATGTCGAGTTCGACTAGGATGGTCTGTGTGAGAGATGGATAGTTGTGACGATTTTGCATGGGAAAATGTCCTGGTTTTCTCTAGAAGTGGAGAAAAGCATGCCCTACATTTTAGGGAAGTGTTGGAGACTCTTCGAGCGCGTAGTCTTAAGACAACAAAGGTGGATGGAATTCTTAGCATCCAATGATTTCGAGATAGCGTATACCCCTGGCAAGGGTAACGTGGTGGCAGACGCCTTAAGCAGAAAAAGGTTGTCCTTGAGTCCGTTGTTCGTTGAACAACGAAAATTGGAATTTATCTCAATGTTTGACTTCAGACCTTCCGTTGACTTTGCACCCGGTTTGCTAGCATCCCTAGAGGTCAGACCTACTCTTTTGGGACGGATTAGCGAGGCACAGCGGGACGACCCACAGTTGGTTGAGTTGGTAGAGAGGCTCATAAGGGGGGAGTCGTCCAGTCATTTGAGTAGGTACACCCTAGACGATAGGGGGTGGTTGCGTAGAGACGGTAAACTTTGTGTACCGCAAGACGAGGGTTTGAGGAAGGCTATTCTTGATGATGCGCATCGTTCAAAGATGACCATTCATCCCGGTAGGGACAAGATGTACCAAGACATGAAGCGAGTTTTCTTTTGGGCCGGTATGAAGAAAGATGTGGCCGAGTATGTCGCTAGATGCTTGGTGTGCCAACAAGTGAAAGCGGAGCAAAAGAAACCTGGTGGGTTGCTTCACCCATTGGAAGTTCCGCAATGGAAGTGGAATAGAGTCTCGATGGATTTTATTGATGGGCTACCCAGATCGAGGAAGGGTAATACGGGAATTTGGGTTGTGGTAGACAGACTTACTAAGAGCGCCCATTTCATACCCGTAAAGAGCAAGAGGACTGCTCCATGGCTAGCTTCAGTTTACCTTCGAGAGATAGTTCGGTTGCATGGTGTACCTTCTAGCATAGTGAGCGATCGAGATCCTATCTTCACTAGCGAGTTTTGGAAGAGTTTGCAAGAAGCAGTGGGGACTCAGTTATGTTTGAGCACCGCATATCATCCCCAGACGGACGGCCAGACCGAGAGGGTGAATCGTGTTCTGGAAGACCTTTTGAGGCTTTGTATCTTAGATTTTGGAGGTACATGGGAAGAGCATCTTCCATTGATGGAGTTCGCGTATAATAACAGCTTTCAGTCCAGTATTGGTATGGCTCCTTTCGAAGCTCTTTATGGAAGGCCTTGTCGATTACCTACATGTTGGTGGGAATCTACGGATAAGATCTTGCTTGGGCCGATATGGTTAGAGAGACTTCAGAAAAGATTGATTTAGGATGAAAGCAGCTCAAGATAGGCAGAAATCCTACGTGGATAAGAGGAGGACAGATCTTGAGTTTGATGTTGGGGACATGGTCTTTGTTAAAGTATCTCCATTACGGAATGTTGTCCGCTTTGGGTCCGTTGGGAAGTTAGCACCAAGATTTGTAGGACCGTTTCCCATTAAGGAAAGGATTGGACGGATGGCATATAGAGTGGATCTACCCGAGAGACTTAGTGGGGTGCATGACGTATTCCATGTGTCACATTTGAGGAAGTGCCTACATGAGACTGCAGAGGTGGTAGAGCTGAGCTTTCCTAGAGAAGTGGAGGTAGAGCGTAATGCGACTATTCGACGAGCTCCTACCCGCATCCTTGGGTCAGAGGTTAGGAAGTTGAGAAACAGAGAGGTTCGACTAGTCAAAGTGCAAGGGAGAGAGGATGAGAGCAATGCTACTTGGGAGACAGAAGCGAAGATGCGTTCATTGTACCCATTCCTTTTTGAGGGTATGTCTTTTAACTTCTCCTTTATCGTTTGTCTAGTACTTATCTTATCTTTAGTATGTCCTCTCATTAGTACCTTTGACCTTTAGATAGGGTAAACCTATGGTTGAAACATGTGTTTGAGACATGTTATGTTTGATGGATGCGTGTGGATGCAAGTGGTTGCTAGTGGTTGCTCGTGGATGCATATACACACACTTTAAACACTAGATCGGCTCAGTCACTTCATATTGCATATAATTGTGTGTAGGTAGCTATATTAATGGATGTATAATGGTTGTGTTATCATATGGATGACGCATTTTTGTGTATGGTTGTGCACACATGTAGAAATAGTATGTGTCGATAGGGATCTTTCGCATACATATTGGATGCATGGCACTATCATGGTTTGCATTAAGGAGGTCAACTAAATCAGTAGACCGCCTGATTTTGCATTAGACAGGGAACATATACACACACTTTTTTCATATGTTCATACAGCATTAGAAACTTTAAGGACAATGGATGCCAGTGGTTGTTGGTTTGAGTAGATGGTTGTTTTGTTGGTAGGATACGTTCTTCTTGACTTAGAGATTTCGGGGACGAAATCCTTTAAGTAGGGGAGAATGTAACACCCGTATGTTGAATAACTTACTATAATATAAAACAGGGCAGAATTAAATCTTAAAGTCTGAATCAGGGGAAACGGGCTATGCCATTGCGTTCGTCTCGGAAAAATACGCGAAATAGAGTCCGAGTTTTCGAAAATCGGAGTCCGTATGACCCAGTTAAGGCCCGAAGAAGTTTCAGAAAATTCAAAACAGATTTAAAATACTCAGATTTCAGAATTTCAGAAGAGGCAGGAAAATTCCCGCCAGACTGGAGGTGTCGACCCTAGGGTCGACATGGGTGTCGACCCCCCCCCCCCAGGGGTCGACCCCCCCTATCGGTCTGTGTGACCTGGGTGCAACCTGATGGGGTTTGGGCTATGCTTTAGGGCTTGTGACGAAATCTGACGGCTCTAACCTAATCTAGGGTTAATCTAAGGGCCTAAACTACATCCTAAATCTATAAATACACCTTAAGACTACCCTAATCCATACTAAAAATAGATACAACGTCGTTATGCCGTCAAAATGCAACTTGAAGGAGCCTCCATCAAATTAAAGAGGAAGATAGCTTCTCAAATCAACTTCTAATCAACTCTAGCAACTTAATCTTCTTCATAGGAGTGCTAATCAACAAGTTGTGAGTACTGTAGTCTTAATGACCAATTGTTGAAATGATTATGATAGGATATAATGAGGTTATGGCTATGAATGTGGATCAATGCAAGTTATGTTATCATATGCTATGTGTTCATGATGTTATGCAAGTTATGCAAGTCATATGCTATATGTTCATGATGTTATGCAAGTTATGCAAGTTATATGCTACATGATCATGATGTTATGCGAGTTATGCAAGTCATATGCTACATGTTCATGATGTTATGCAAGTTATGCAAGTTATATGCTATATGATCATGATGTTATGCAAGTTATGTAAGTGTTAGGCTATGTATTCATGATGCTAGTTATGCAAATTGCTATGATAAACATTGATCCATTATGACACCATGATTATGCAAGTTTGGTGTATGATTATATGCAAGTTCATATATGATATGTTATGCAAGTTTGGTGTATGATTATATGCAAGTTCATATATGATATGTTATGCAAGTTTGGTGTATGATTATATGCAAGTTCATATATGATATGTTATGCAAGTTTGGTGTACGATTATATGCAAGTTCATATATGACATGTTATGCAAGTTTGGTGTTTGATTATATGCAAGTTAATATATGACATATTATGCAAGTTTGGTGTTTGATTTTATGCAAGTAACATGTGCAAGTTTACACCTTTGTATGAGATGCATACATATGCAAGTTAACCCCTTTGTATGTCATACATACATATGCAAGTTTACCCCTTGGTATGACATAAGTAGCTTATGCAAGCTACCCTCTTTATGACATATGTGATTCATGCAAGTTTGGGTTGATTATTTATGCTAGTTGGGTTTGATGCTATATGCATGTTGACACCTTTAAAAACCCATGTTGATGCTAATTTTATGCAAGTTGAACCCATTGTATGTGTGATGAATCTTCCCTTTTAAGTATGTCATGTTAGCGAATTACGTGGGGAACGATGGGGTTAATATTCATGTTAATGAAATGGTGTGAAGTTGGTATGATTATGCATACCATAAAGTGGATGGACATAATTGGGTCAATTATGAACATCGTTAAATTTGTAATTAATTAGGGATAATTAATACAAATTATGGGGGTGATTAATTAGGTGTAATTAATCTACTAAGACACGAGGTTGGACCCTTTTGTAGCATAAGACTGCCCGGAACCGACCGGCAAATCCAGCGGCTACAAATGTGACGACAAGGAATTTCGCTCGGTCCGAACCAGTCGCTAAACCGATCCAGGCCGTTCGAAACGCCCTATCGTTTGAGAACAAGACAAAACAGAACGCGTACAAAAGAACATTTCATTGTGTATTACAACAATGCATCAGATTACAAGAATATACAGAGTATAAATGAATATTACACAGAAATATCAGAGATTTAAATTACATTTAAATACATAGCAGCGGAAAATAATACAATACACAACTAGAAGAGATATACGGATACAAAGCTTTCCGGATATCATTCCAGCTGTAAACCAGGATCCTGTGAATATAAATCTGCAAAACCAAAACTACTAGCTGCCCGTGTCAAAATAAGGGCACCCAGAGTTTAGGTTAAAACAATAAACTCCAGGTCAGTCATGTGACTGGTGTGAGAACTAAAACAGTTAATCTTTATTTTTAAAGTTAGGTAAATCAAGGGACCACGCCGTATAACACGGAATGGGTTTCCTCCCAAGAATACCAGTGCATAAACCAAACAGCGCAATGCTAAATAAAGAAAAATGAAGCTGTTATAAGACCCAGGTCCCATCACACAATGCAACGCAGCCGAGGATAGGGTTTTCCCTTATAACAGCCAAAGAATGCTTGATACGTTTAAAACAAATCATTTGATACTATAGTAAGTGCATAGTGTATAAAACAACTTCAAATCATAAGTATCAATCATAGGCGACATGAGCGTCCCATGCCACTATGTCGCCATATATAGGTTTACAATCAAAACCGCAATGTCGTATTGGAAGTTGGGTTATCATTTATGGTATGAACCGAGGCAAAAGATAGTCCTCTACCGATTCGAGACTGTCTAGTCCGAGTCTCAGGATCAGAGCTCGAGTGACCCTTGGATCGTCAAGGGCCGGTCCACACGGAGTGGATTAAAATGCCTGAACATGCGTTTCTCCGCCCTATGGGGCGTAAATGAGCCAACTAAATGACTCCATCGGTTCGAGAACGACCGATCAATCCGAGGCGCCTCGCAACAGCAACAACCACATAAGTCAAACTCGTCAGGGCGTGTAAAACCACTGACGCCACTTCTAACTAGAAAGAAACGCATGCCCTCCCTGAGGTCCGTCTCCCGTTTTTGGTTCATACCGGGTGTGATACTCGCGAATCAACGTTACACAAATCTACGCCACACAAGGCCGTGCTTTGATCATCAACCACAAGACTTTGCTTTTCAACAGAAGCCTTGATCATTTGCCACTTAGGCATGCCACACAAGCAATTCACTCCATGCGATTGATATCCATCAATATATAACCCCTGAGCTCGTACGTCTCAGAGAAGGGCGTTAAGCAGGAGAATAAATTCTCCGCCGCCAAACAGATATATATTTAATAGAGATCAATCACACGGACTAAAATCCAATGTCAGACACACAGTCCATTTACAAGTCCGTTCTGGGTCTGAACGAAACCGGAGGCACCTAGTACCCCGCATATCCATCGATCTCCAAGTACGTCTGGACGATCACTAATTGTTTCCATCTTCTTGGGTGTACAGCCCAATCAAGATCATCAGTAATTACCCAAACGACGTGAAGACTTCTGGTCTTCGACCACCGTCTTCATCTTCGAATTATCGTCGTATCAGTTATTCAGAATGGGATAAACCCGGTCTTTCCAAATAACTCGTGTATATTTTAAATAAGTGTTACACAAACACAACATACGCCTCATTCCAATTCATCAGTCACTAACCGTAAATTAATCAAGAGAATAATTTCCCAAATATTAACCCCGAAGGCCGAAACCAACATCAGATCGATATCCAGAAAACCATTCTGCTTGGCTAACCGGCAGTTAGTTTCTAAATTTCACATTCATAGGGAAAGGTTCCCATTAATTTTATCCAAGGTAAATTCCTTGAATTTATTCTTTATTCTTCCTTTGAATTTCGATTCAACTAGTCGGAATTAGCGAACCTTACCGTAGTAATCATTGGTTTTAATTTCCCAATCCCAACCTATTCATCCCATGAAGTAAAACTGGTAATACTTCATATCTAACACCACGGTGTTATCGGTAAATTCAATTACCATTTCACGTTCAAATCTAATTAAGGATTTAACTATCGTCTGGAGCAAAACTGGGGATACTCCATTCTCGATCCTTTCAATCTAATTAAAGATTCATTAAAACTCCACTTAGTTTTAATCGTTAACTGGGTTAAAGAATCAGTGTCATTTAAAACACGGTTCACGATAAACCCAAAATCACTTTCCATTAATTATCGGGTTAAAGAACAAGTGTTATTTAAAACACAGTTCACGATAAACCCAAAAATCAATATTAATTCAATTTCAATTAAATATTATTTAATTGGTACACTTCATTAAATCTAAATAAAGAGATTTAATCTTTTCTCAACTGGGTTCAAGAACAGTGTTAGTGAAGACACCATTCACGACAAACCCAAATCACATTTGATATTCAATACAAGGCTCTGAATAGAAAATATATCGGCTTATATTCAATATCAAATTCTACGATTAACAAATGTCGTGTTGGGAATAACGATATAGATATATATCTTTCAAATTTCCATAACAGCATCTGCATAATCACGAATTCCAACATCGAAATATTCCGAAGACAATTTCGATTCAAATCCACTCCAATGCAATCATTGGAAATTCTGGTTATTTTTAAAACCCTTTTTCAAATTCAATTTATTTATTTAAAAATAAATAGAATTATAATTCTAGTTCAAAACTAGTTTACTTCGATAAAAATCTATTTTTATCTTTTCAAATATGGAGTTTTCATCCCAATTCTTTTCTAAATCATTTCTTATGATTTTACACAAATTATTACCATTTTTAATAATTTTATCAAGGCCCGTACAGTCGATTTCCATCAATGGCCATCGAACTGCACTTACAGCGACCTTTTTCAAATTTGATTTGGACATAATTCCAAATCCAACCGTTAGATTTTGAATTTCTACTATTCGTTAGAAAGCTCTTTTCGATACGAACCCAACGGTTCCGGTTTTAGGAGAATCCGACGGTCGGATCTCCCGTAATGTTCGTTTGAAATAAATGGTCGAAATTCACGAACTGCCGCGGCGCGGCGCGTTCTATTCAGGCCATTATATTATATATATATAATATATATAATATATACTTCGTCGATTTCTATTTAAAACGAATTATATAAATAGTTTTAAATTCGTTTCAAAAGCAATTTCAACTACCGTTTCAAATTCAAATCAAAATTGAATTCTTCTTTATAAATTCGTTTTAAAAATTCATTTCTATTCAATTCAAATTTCAATTCAATTTGAATTCATTTCAATTCGCTTTCAATTCAATTTGAATTCGTTTTCAATTCAATTCATTTTCAAAGTCATTTCATTTCGAAATCGTTTTCTATTCATTTCATTTCGAAATCGTTTTCAATTCAATTCATTTTCAAAGTCATTTCATTTCGAAATCGTTTTCTATTCATTTCATTTCGAAATCGTTTTCAATTCATTTCATTTCGAAATCGTTTTCAATTCAATTCATTTCGAAATCGTTTTTAATTCAATTCATTTCGAAATCGTTTTTTAATCAATTCATTTCGAAATCGTTTTTAATTCAATTCATTTCGAAATCGTTTTCAATTCAATTCATTTCAAAATGAATAAAATCGATATAAATATCGTTCACGTCAAAATGGCGTCAATCTAATCAACACGGCTTCATAAATTTCTATTTTCAAATATTCTATTTCAAATATTTCTTTTTCAAAATAGTTGTTATTATCAAAATAATTCGTTCAACACATGAACAATCTCAATGGACGAGTACTGTCAACACATGAACCTTTATTTTATATTGATAAAGATGTAAATTTTATTACTAAAATATTTCGTTCAACACATGACCAATCTCAATGGATGAGTACTGTCAACACATGAACCTTTATTTTATTTTGATAAAGATGTAAATTTTATTACTAAAATATTTCGTTCAACACATGACCAATCTCAATGGATGAGTACTGTCAACACATGAACCTTTATTTTATATTGATAAAGATGTAAATTTTATTACTAAAATATTTCGTTCAACACATGACCAATCTCAATGGATGAGTATTGTCAACACATGAACCTTTATTTTATATTATTCTTTATTTTATAAATTGGAATGAGGCCCAATCAATCACCATATAATGTTAATTATACGGATTTTCATACATTACACACATATAATAGCACTGAAAAATAATCAACCATCAACCAAAGTGCACTACACTGTATAAGCATCAAATATAGATATCTAACGCTTATAACAGCCTGTCAATCGATCGATCGACATATTTAATCAATCAGGATGAGTGAACTTCAAATTTCATCCCAACACCCGTGTGGGGTTTCAAATCAACAAACATTTATTTTTATTTGTGCAGTTGGGCGATGTGTAAAATTTATCGACCCAATCAATGTCCTTCAAATAGGTGTACATAAACAAACCGTCCGGTTTGTAAATGAATATTTTATTTTATTCACTTCACGTTAAAAATTATATTTTTAACGACAAAACATTTTATTCTAACATATGAATTTCTATTCAGTTCATTCTTTAAATAAAATGATATTTTTATTTTTCTAACTTATTTTAGAAAATTTCGGCGGCATAACGGCACGATACTAGAAACGGGACGAGGCCTAGCCTTATCCCCGGTCTAGTGAAGGCCCACGCCATTCACACATCAATCAAATTCACCAAACAACCAATTCAAATCAAGTCATCAAATTAATTTATGCAACCAAACAAACAAGTCCATGGTCTGTGGACGATTGTGTCGGGTGCTACAAAGCACCGTCTGCATCCTAGTATATATATATATATATATATATATATATATATATATATATATAACTAGAAAAGAAATTGAAAGGTGAGAAATTCTCACAAATAGCTATCCAACTCCACGACACTTCATTGATAGAAATCTTCATCGTTATCGCATCTTCGTCACCTTCATTGCCCGCATTCACTACATATATAAAAATCACATTTTTACTTTGCTATTCAATATATAAAAATTGAATTTTTATTTCGCTATTCTATATATAAAAATCGAATTTTTACTTTGCTATTCAATATATAAAAATTGAATTTTTATTTCGCTATTCTATATATAAAAATCGAATTTTTACTTTGCTATTCAATATATAAAAATTGAATTTTTATTTCAATGCTATATGGATAAACTTCTATTTTTAAAACAAAGCGATTTCTATTTTTAAAACAAAGTTATTTATTTTTAAAACTCACTGCACATTCTATTTTTATTTTTAAAATACAATATTTTTATTTTAAAATCACTATTTCTATTTTTCAAGAACGAAAACTATTTTTATTTTTCAAACCAATATATATATTTTTAAAACTGGAATTTTCCTATTTACTTAGATGTTAAAAATAATGTATATACTAAAGAGAAACTCAATGTAAATTACCCTGCACCCCATCTTCGTTTCAACTGGAAACCCGCTCCAGTATATTCGAACCCAACACCATCAGCTAGGGATTCAAACTGCGGCCACCAGACTTCGCCAGAATCGAATCAAAGCATGCCATGCTAACCGTCGATGCTCCGCCTCCCGATGGCCAGAATACTGGCGAACTCGAATCCCCCCTCGCCCTTAAAAACGCTGGCGAACGACAAGAGTTACAGCCCAAAATTCGAACACAATCCGACTCTAGAGATGATCAGAGTCGTATCAACCTAAAGAGCTCGTGATGCTCGTGATTTTTGTTTTTGTAATTTCTGAAATTATTGAGTAGATTCAAAGAAAGATGAGGGCGAAGTTTGGAGTGGTTAGGATCGTCGGTTTTTCTCTGGAGGCGGGTAGAACGAGAGTTGACCATGCATTAACGTTTGACTAGGGTTTTGAGTGGCTATGGGCCCTTTAAACTAATTATTATTATTATTTAATTCAAAAATTACCCTCATATGATTTCTAACTCCAATTCAAACCCAACGACTATCGCCCCTAGCTAAATACCCCCATTCCGAACACAATGGGATATGCCACGCAAGCTGATTCGGCTGTTACAATCAGTTTCCGTTAAATTTGCATTTAAATCATTATATTGAATTTTAAACGTACATTTTAAATTACTGGGGTTACATACTAACTCTAAAAATTCTCGAAAAATATTTTCTAGCTTCGTATTGACGATACGGTCCTAACAAAACTAGTTTCGTCGAATTCTGAGACCGTATGAATAATGGCCAATTTCCAGTCGATTAAAATTAACTGAAACTGGTCAAACGCGTTTTCCTTCGCCACGCTCACATATTGATTCGAAAAATTATGAAATTTGAAACCTAGCAATAATTTGACACTGCGGGTCCAACAAAACTGGTTTCGTCGAAATCCGAGGTCATTTGCAAAATTTCCTTTTTTAAGGGCCTGAATTCCATAGCGACTATTCAGAATTTTCAACTGGACATATCTTTTGATTCCCGTTATGAAATTTCGATTTTTCGGATTCGTTGGAAAGATATTATCAATTAGATTATAATGTTTTTGGTTTCACTAAAATCCGGATTGTTTTACACCCGGTACATTCTATTGAAGTTTGAAATCGAATTATCGAACTACCGCGCCATTTTCAATTCTATTTATAATTATATATAAATATTTATATTCTAACGACGACGTATATAATATATACGTCGAATCATATTCAAAATAAATTTCTCGCCGATATTATTTAAAATAATTTATTTTAAATAATCAAAATTCGCTAAAATTGCCAAAATAAAAATTTTAAACTGGCCCAGATTTTCGGGTTGTTACAATCTCCCCCACTTAAAACTTTTCGTCCCCGAAAAGGAACAAAGTCGAAAGTGGTTTGATTAATCAGTACTACGTTCGATCTGGCTTGTATTCTCCAACTTTTCAGTTTCTGAGAATTCTCAAATTTTTCAAAAATTTGGCTAACACCCTAAATTTTCGAAAAATTTCGCCATAACCTCCCCTGCACCGGGAGCATCGGGGAATTTCAAATAGCTTCCCCGGTCCTTCAGATCTCAAAAAGAAAAAGAAAAAGCCAAGCGGCTAGCCAATAGGCTCATAAAATCATCATCACCCAAACAAAACAGTAAATTATGTAGTAAACATGTACCTATTTGTCGGGCAAACAAATTTTATTCTCTGCTCTAGCCTCCTTGCTATGACCTGTTCAATATAAGTATATGTATATGCAAGCAAATGCGACTAATTTTCAATACAATTCAATATTTGATACAATTAGGTGTAATGGTTCAAAATTTATCAAACAACTAAACAAGCAACACAAACATCAATCAATTAGTGAATTAGAGTTTCAAATTCATAATTTTGATACATATACAAAAATCAGATTTTTGATGCCAAATAACAACAATAAGCCCTATCTAATTTTGGTTCTCACACCAGTCAATAGGAAGTATATAGATATTACACGTTCGTCACTCGAATATAAATTCTAATGATGGAGCTCCATCATCAAAATCATCTCCGGGCGATTAGAGTATAATTCTATATCTATCCAATATATTAAAACTTCAAATACACGCGGATCAGACGTATACGCAAAATCTTTATATACTGGACTGTCCAACTCAATATAAATAGATAATCAGATACGAATAATTGATTTAAATTTTCAAAACAAAATTTGTTTTCATTTTAAAAATATACTCTTCACACTCGTTCTAGGATACTACTGATCCTATCTCTAACGAGTCATTCTAATTGGATATTACTAATCCAATATCTGATGAATTCTTTCGTATGGTTCTAATGTGGCTTGTTCTCTGCTTTGTAAACCAAAGCTCTGATACCAACTGTGACGGCAAGGAATTTCGCTCGGTCCGAACCAGTCGCTAAACCGATCTAGGCCGTTCGAAACGCCCTATCGTTTGAGAACAAGACAAAACAGAACGCATACAAAAGAACATTTCATTGTGTATTACAACAATGCATCAGATTACAAGAATATACAGAGTATAAATGAATATTACACAGAAATATCAGATATTTAAATTACATTTAAATACATAGCAGCGGAAAATAATACAATACACAACTAGAAGAGATATACGGATACAAAGCTTTCCGGATATCATTCCAGCTGTAAACCAGGATCCTGTGAATATAAATCTGCAAAACCAAAACTACTAGCTGCCCGTGTCAAAATAAGGGCACCCAGAGTTTAGGTTAAAACAATAAACTCCAGGTCAGTCATGTGACTGGTGTGAGAACTAAAACAGTTAATCTTTATTTTTAAAGTTAGGTAAATCAAGGGACCACGCCGTATAACACGGAATGGGTTTCCTCCCAAGAATACCAGTGCATAAACCAAACAGCGCAATGCTAAATAAAGAAAAATGAAGCTGTTATAAGACCCAGGTCCCATCACACAATGCAACGCAGCCGAGGATAGGGTTTTCCCTTATAACAGCCAAAGAATGCTTGATACGTTTAAAACAAATCATTTGATACTATAGTAAGTGCATAGTGTATAAAACAACTTCAAATCATAAGTATCAATCATAGGCGACATGAGCGTCCCATGCCACTATGTCGCCATATATAGGTTTACAATCAAAACCGCAATGTCGTATTGGAAGTTGGGTTATCATTTATGGTATGAACCGAGGCAAAAGATAGTCCTCTACCGATTCGAGACTGTCTAGTCCGAGTCTCAGGATCAGAGCTCGAGTGACCCTTGGATCGTCAAGGGCCGGTCCACACGGAGTGGATTAAAATGCCTGAACATGCGTTTCTCCGCCCTATGGGGCGTAAATGAGCCAACTAAATGACTCCATCGGTTCGAGAACGACCGATCAATCCGAGGCGCCTCGCAACAGCAACAACCACATAAGTCAAACTCGTCAGGGCGTGTAAAACCACTGACGCCACTTCTAACTAGAAAGAAACGCATGCCCTCCCTGAGGTTCGTCTCCCTTTTTGGTTCATACCGGGTGTGATACTCGCGAATCAACGTTACACAAAGCTACGCCACACAAGGCCGTGCTTTGATCATCAACCACAAGACTTTGCTTTTCAACAGAAGCCTTGATCATTTGCCACTTAGGCATGCCACACAAGCAATTCACTCCATGCGATTGATATCCATCAATATATAACCCCTGAGCTCGTACGTCTCAGAGAAGGGCGTTAAGCAGGAGAATAAATTCTCCGCCGCCAAACAGATATATATTTAATAGAGATCAATCACACAGACTAAAATCCAATGTCAGACACACAGTCCATTTACAAGTCCGTTCTGGGTCTGAACGAAACCGGAGGCACCTAGTACCCCGCATATCCATCGATCTCCAAGTACGTCTGGACGATCACTAATTGTTTCCATCTTCTTGGGTGTACAGCCCAATCAAGATCATCAGTAATTACCCAAACGACGTGAAGACTTCTGGTCTTCGACCACCGTCTTCATCTTCGACTTATCGTCGTATCGGTTATTCAGAATGGGATAAACCCGGTCTTTCCAAATAACTCGCGTATATTTTAAATAAGTGTTACACAAACACAACATACGCCTCATTCTAATTCATCAGTCACTAACCGTAAATTAATCAAGAGAATACTTTCCCAAATATTAACCCCGAAGGCCGAAACCAACATCAGATCGATATCCAGAAAACCATTCTGCTTGGCTAACCGGCAGTTAGTTTCTAAATTTCACATTCATAGGGAAAGGTTCCCATTAATTTTATCCAAGGTAAATTCCTTGAATTTATTCTTTATTCTTCCTTTGAATTTCGATTCAACTAATCGGAATTAGCGAACCTTACCGTAGTAATCATTGGTTTTAATTTCCCAATCCCAACCTATTCATCCCATGAAGTAAAACTGGTAATACTTCATATCTAACACCACGGTGTTATCGGTAAATTCAATTACCATTTCACGTTCAAATCTAATTAAGGATTTAACTATCGTCTGGAGCAAAACTGGGATACTCCATTCTCGATCCTTTCAATCTAATTAAAGATTCATTAAAACTCCACTTAGTTTTAATCGTTAACTGGGTTAAAGAATCAGTGTCATTTAAAACACGGTTCACGATAAACCCAAAATCACTTTCCATTAATTATCGGGTTAAAGAACAAGTGTTATTTAAAACACTGTTCACGATAAACCCAAAAATCAATATCAATTCAATATCAATTAAATATTATATAATTGGTACACTTCATTAAATCTAAATAAAGAGATTTAATCTTTTCTCAACTGGGTTCAAGAACAGTGTTAGTGAAGACACCATTCACGACAAACCCAAATCACATTTGATATTCAATACAAGGCTCTGAATAGAAAATATATCGGCTTATATTATCAAATTCTACGATTAACAAATGTCGTGTTGGGAATAACGATACAGATATATATCTTTCAAATTTCCATAACAGCATCTGCATAATCACGAATTCCAACATCGAAATATTCCGAAGACAATTTCGATTCAAATCCACTCCAATGCAATCATTGGAAATTCTGGTTATTTTTAAAACCCTTTTTCAAATTCAATTTATTTATTTAAAAATAAATAGAATTATAATTCTAGTTCAAAACTAGTTTACTTCGATAAAAATCCATTTTTATCTTTTTAAATATGGAGTTTTCATCCCAATTCTTTTCTAAATCATTTCTTATGATTTTACACAAATTATTACCATTTTTAATAATTTTATCAAGGCCCGTACAGTCGATTTCCATCAATGGCCATCGAACTGCACTTACAGCGACCTTTTTCAAATTTGATTTGGACATAATTCCAAATCCAACCGTTAGATTTTGAATTTCTAATATTCGGTAGAAAGCTCTTTTCGATACGAACCCAACGGTTCCGGTTTTAGGAGAATCCGACGGTCGGATCTCCCGTAATGTCCGTTTGAAATAAATGGTCGAAATTCACGAACTGCCGCGGCGCGGCGCGTTCTATTCAGGCCATTATATTATATATATAATATATATAGTATATACATCGTCGATTTCTATTTAAAACGAATTATATAAATAGTTTTAAATTCGTTTCAAAAGCAATTTCAACTTCCGTTTCAAATTCAAATCAAAATTGAATTCTTCTTTATAAATTCATTTTAAAAATTCATTTCTATTCAATTCAAATTTCAATTCAATTTGAATTCATTTCAATTCGCTTTCAATTCAATTTGAATTCGTTTTCAATTCAATTCATTTTCAAAATCATTTCATTTCGAAATCGTTTTCTATTCATTTCATTTCGAAATCATTTTCAATTCATTTCATTTTGAAATCGTTTTCAATTCAATTCATTTTCAAAGTCATTTCATTTCGAAATCGTTTTCTATTCATTTCATTTCGAAATCGTTTTCAATTCATTTCATTTCGAAATCGTTTTCAATTCAATTCATTTCGAAATCGTTTTTAATTCAATTCATTTCGAAATCGTTTTTTATTCAATTCATTTCGAAATCGTTTTTAATTCAATTCATTTCGAAATCGTTTTCAATTCAATTCATTTCAAAATGAATAAAATCGATATAAATATCGTTCACGTCAAAATGGCGTCAATCTAATCAACACGGCTTCATAAATTTCTATTTTCAAATATTCTATTTCAAATATTTCTTTTTCAAAATAGTTGTTATTATCAAAATAATTCTTTCAACACATGACCAATCTCAATGGATGATTACTGTCAACACATGAACCTTTATTTTATATTGATAAAGATGTAAATTTTATTACTAAAATATTTCGTTCAACACATGACCAATCTCAATGGATGAGTACTGTCAACACATGAACCTTTATTTTATTTTGATAAAGATGTAAATTTTATTACTAAAATATTTCGTTCAACACATGACCAATCTCAATGGATGAGTACTGTCAACACATGAACCTTTATTTTATATTGATAAAGATGTAAATTTTATTACTAAAATATTTCGTTCAACACATGACCAATCTCAATGGATGAGTACTGTCAACACATGAACCTTTGTTTTATATTATTCTTTATTTTCTAAATTGGAATGAGGCCCAATCAATCACCATATAATGTTAATTATACGGATTTTCATACATTACACACATATAATAGCATTGAAAAATAATCAACCATCAACCAAAGTGCACTACACTGTATAAGCATCAAATATAGATATCTAACGCTTATAACAGCCTGTCAATCGATCGATCGACATATTTAATCAATCAGGATGAGTGAACTTCAAATTTCATACCAACACCCGTGTGGGGTTTCAAATCAACAAACATTTATTTTTATTTGTGCATTTGGGCGATGTGTAAAATTTATCGACCCAATCAATGTCCTTCAAATAGGTGTACATAAACAAACCGTCCGGTTTGTAAATGAATATTTTATTTTATTCACTTCACGTTAAAAATTATATTTTTAACGACAAAACATTTTATTCTAACATATGAATTTCTATTAAGTTCATTCTTTAAATAAAATGATATTTTTATTTTTCTAACTTATTTTAGAAAATTTCGGCGGCATAACGGCACGATACTAGAAACGGGACGAGGCCTAGCCTTATCCCCGGTCTAGTGAAGGCCCACGCCATTCACACATCAATCAAATTCACCAAACAACCAATTCAAATCAAGTCATCAAATTAATTTATGCAACCAAACAAACAAGTCCATGGTCTGTGGACGATTGTGTCGGGTGCTACTAAGCACCGTCTGCATCCTAGTATATATATATAACTAGAAAAGAAATTGAAAGGTGAGAAATTCTCACAAATAGCTATCCAACTCCACAACACTTCATTGATAGAAATCTTTATCGTTATCGCATCTTCGTCACCTTCATTGCCCGCATTCACTACATATATAAAAATCACATTTTTACTTTGCTATTCAATATATAAAAATTGAATTTTTATTTCGCTATTCTATATATAAAAGTCGAATTTTTACTTTGCTATTCAATATATAAAAATTGAATTTTTATTTCAATGCTATATGGATAAACTTCTATTTTTAAAACAAAGCGATTTCTATTTTTAAAACAAAGTTATTTATTTTTAAAACTCACTGCACATTCTATTTTTATTTTTAAAATACAATATTTTTATTTTAAAATCACTATTTCTATTTTTCAAGAACGAAAACTATTTTTATTTTTCAAACCAATATATATATTTTTAAAACTGGAATTTTCCTATTTACTTAGATGTTAAAAATAATGTATATACTAAAGAGAAACTCAATGTAAATTACCCTGCACCCCATCTTCGTTTCAACTGGAAACCCGCTCCAGTATATTCGAACCCAACACCATCAGCTAGGGCTTCAAACTACGGCCACCAGACGTCGCCAGAATCCAATCAAAGCACGCCACGCTAACCGTCGATGCTCCGCCTCCCGATGGCCAGAATACTGGTGAACTCGAATCCCCCCTCGCCCTTAAAAACGCTGGCGAACGACAAGAGTTACAGCCCAAAATTCGAACACAATCCGACTCTAGAGATGATCAGAGTCGTATCAACCTAAAGAGCTCGTGATGCTCGTGATTTTTGTTTTTTTAATTTCTGAAATTATTGAGTAGATTCAAAGAAAGATGAGGGCGAAGTTTGGAGTGGTTAGGATCGTCGGTTTTTCTCTGGAGGCGGGTAGAACGAGAGTTGACCATGCATTAACGTTTGACTAGGGTTTTTAGTGGCTAAGGGCCCTTTAAACTAATTATTATTATTATTATTTAATTCAAAAATTACCCTCATATGATTTCTAACTCCAATTCAAACCCAACGACTATCGCCCCTAGCTAAATACCCCCATTCCGAACACAATGGGATATGCCACGCAAGCTGATTCGGCTGTTACAATCAGTTTCCGTTAAATTTGCATTTAAATCATTATATTGAATTTTAAACGTACATTTTAAATTACTGGGGTTACATACTAACTCTAAAAATTCTCGAAAAATATTTTCTAGCTTCGTATTGACGATACGGTCCTAACAAAACTAGTTTCATCGAATTCTGAGACCGTATGAAAAATGGCCAATTTCCAGTCGATTAAAATCAACTGAAACTGGTCAAACGCGTTTTCCTTCGCCACACTCACATATTGATTCGAAAAATTAAGAAATTTGAAACCTAACAATAATTTGACACTGCGGGTCCAACAAAACTGGTTTCGTCTAAATCCGAGGTCATTTGCGAAATTTCCTTTTTTAAGGGCCTGAATTCCATAGCAACTATTCAGAATTTTCAACTGGACATATCTTTTGATTCCCGTTATGAAATTTCGATTTTTCGGATTCATTGGAAAGATATTATCAATTAGATTCTAATGTTTTTTGTTTCACTAAAATCCGGATTGTTTTGCACCCGGTACATTCTATTGAAGTTTGAAATTGAATTATCGAACTACCGCGCCATTTTCAATTCTATTTATAATTATATATTAATATTTATATTCTAACGATGACGTATATAATATATACGTCGAATCATATTCAAAATAAATTTCTCGCCGATATTATTTAAAATAATTCATTTTAAATAATCAAAATTCGCTAAAATTGCCAAAATAAAAATTTTAAACTGGCCCAGATTTTCGGGTTGTTACAACAAATGATTGGCCCAATGTGAGAGGTCTTAGGCATAAACTAAATACGTGACAAGTGTAAAGACACGAGGTTAGACTCGGTTATGGCGTAAGGCTGCCCGGACCCGACCGGCAAATCCAGCTGCCATAAAAGATAGTCTAATGTGAGAGGTCTTTACAAAGGTTACGGTCTTAATCAATTAAGAAACACTTAACCATATTAGCATGTAGAGGGACATAAGGGGTTAAGTGGGTGCCTTGGGTGGCATGTGGAAAAATCTAGTGGTTGCCTTGGGTGGCAATAGAAAATACGATTAGAATACTTAACCAAAGTGGAACATGTAATTAAACATGATTAAAGGGTTAAGTAAGTGCCTTGGGTGGCATGTGGAAAAATCTAGTGGTTTCCTTGGGTGGCAATAGAAAATACGATTAGAGTACTTAACCAAGGTAGAACATGTAATTAAACATGATTAAAGGGTTAAGTAAGTGCCTTGAGTGGCATGTGGAAATCAAGTAAGTGCCTTGGGTGGCATGTGGAAATTTAGTGGGTGCCTTGAGTGGCAATTGAAATATGATTAGATGACTTAACCAACTTCAAACATGTAAGGGGACATGATTATTAAAAAGGGTTAAGTGGGATACACTAAAAGGGACAAGCTTAGGTGGGTAGCTTGTGGGGGCCCATTTCAACCAGTAACCCATATGTATCTTATTTGGGCTCGACCCATGTTGAGGACGGGACACGCGTACTGGGCTTGACTATAAGAGGCCAAAACGGGTTAGCGGTTGCAACGCAAGTCCAACGGGTTTCATAAGCGTGTGTGGACCCGGGCTGGTAGGTAAGACGTTGTTGCACCGTGTAGGTATAAGCCGTGCACCATTGGTTGTATCGGGTTGCCACTTTGGGGAGTGATACACCCCACTGTGGGGCCAGCACGGGTATTTACGTTAGGGAGCCGATCGAGTGGGAGTAGTGGGTACACCTAGTGGAGGTAGGGGCAGACGGCACCTATGTAGTCAGCTAGGGGTACACGAGACTACTATTAAAATTACTAAGTACACTTAGTGGGATCAACCTTTAAGTAGGAATTACCCTTGGGTGGGTAGATCTGGTGTGGTGAAGTGTAGGAATTACCCTTGGGTGGGTAGATCTGGTGTGGTGCAGTGTAGTATTTATCCTTGGGTGGATAGGCGCGTCTTTACCGTTATCTTAGTTCATCCTAAGTCTAGTTGGCTGCTTAGTGTAGTCATTTATCCCCAGTCGTACCGTACCAGGTTTATATCATACCCTAATTACTTTAATGATTGTATTGTTAAAGTTATAGGGCTCACTCAGGCTTACGTCTGACCCCGTTGTTTTTATCTTTTCCCCCAACCCTCAGGTTCTCAGAGTGGGCCTAGCACTAGTGGGCTTTGATCAGATTGCTTTATCTATCTTTTGGAGCTTGGACCGTGATGTAAAGCCCAGCTTATCTTTTCTATTATGGCTATTAGTTATTAGTGGGATTATGTACTTTTGTTTTATCAAGGCGGGTATTATGTACTTGACTCTTGTTTATGGTTTTGTGATGTAACCAAACATGTTTTACTTTCCGCTGTAATGAAATGATGTTTTAAATTCTCAAGTATTACTTATATTTGTCTTGTTGTAATTTTTCTATTCTATATTCACTTAAGATACTCCACCGAAGTTAAGGCATTCCCTTAGTGAGTGACCTTAACGGGTGTTGGGTGTTACATTCCCAATCCCGAAGTTGGTGTTGGCCCAGTAGTGCAGGCGCCTAGGGTCGATTTCACCAAGTTGTGCAAAGATTACACTAATCTTGGTGGGAGGCCGTTCCACGGAACGGAGTCGGCCACGGATGTTCAGGACTGGATGGATAGCTGTGATCGTATCTTTGATGACTTGGGTTTTGAGGATGCGATGAAGAGAAGGCTAGCGTCTCGTCAGCTGCAAGGGCGAGCGATGAATTGGTGGAATGCCATTAGAATAGCTACTCCAGAGGACCAGGTTACTTGGGATCAGTTCAAGGCTCGCTTTAGCGAGAAGTTTATTCCAGCAGCCCAGAAGTCAGTGTTGTTTAAGAGGTTCTTGGAACTCAAGCAGAACGGAAGGGCAGTTTCTGATTATATTGCTGAGTTCGATACTTTGTCGAAATATGGACTATCTCTTATCGATACTCCTGAGAAGAAGAATGAGAAGTTCATTACTGGTTTGGATGGGTACTTGGGGGAAAGGCTTATTAACCACATCGATGAGACTTTTGAATCGATCATGGGGAAAGCTTTGAGATCAGAGAGTCTTTACCCTAAGTCAAAGACTGAGGCTGCATCTGCAGAAGGGCCAAAGCCGCAAGCAGGCGGTGAAGGCAAGAATAACTCTCAGAATAAGAGGAAGCAGGACCAATCTAAGGGTGGCCAGAAAAAGAGCAAGAAGGATGTTGAGTGCTTCAGCTGTGGAAAGAAGGGCCATTATGCTAAAGAATGTCGGGCCAAGCTAGTGGAAAGGAAGTGCTACAACTGTGGTCAAATGGGACATCAGAAGGATAAGTGTCCGCAACCTCTTAAGGAGAAGCAGATTGTGAAATCATATGCTATTGATGCTGTCCCTTCTTCGTCGAATGCCCCAACTGCGGCGGAGAAAGGAAAGAATGTTGTTATTCAAGGTATGCTTTCTATTTATGATGTACCAGTTCGAGTTTTGTTTGATACTGGGGCTTCCCGTTCCTTCATATCTAGTGACCTGGTAGATAGGTTGGGACGGGAACCCGAGATAGTCGATAGACCATTGGTTGTGACGAACCCGATTGGTGGTTCGACTAGCCTTAGTATGATTTGCAGGAATTTGGTCTTATCGAGTCATGGATCTATGTTTGTATGTGATTGCTTTGTTTTGGGCTTTACTGGGTATGGCATTATATTGGGAGTCGATTGGCTCCAAAGATACGGGGTGGTGGTAGACTGTGAGGGTTTTTTGGTGACAGTGAGGGCAGATGATGGGCGGAGGGTAGTGTTTGGTAGTCTACCTACTGATGGGGTTATGGCTAGTTTTGTAAATTCCCTCGACATCCCGCAGGATGAGTTGTCAGATGTGCCCGTGGTTAGCCAGTATTCGGACGTCTTCGAGGAGGTGACTGGGCTTCCACCACACCGAGAGATTGAGTTCCGTATTGAGTTAGTGAAAGATGCCAGACCTATAGTGATGCCACTTCGTCGTATGGCACCAAGGGAGCAGCAAGAGCTCGGGGTGCAAGTCAGCAATCTTTTGAAGAAGGGATTTATCAGAAGGAGTGTCTCTGAGTGGGGAGCACCAGTTCTGTTTGCCACTAAGGCAGATGGTTCCCTTTGTTTGTGTGTGGACTATCGCGAGTTGAATAAGGTAATGAGGAAGAATAAGTATCCTCTACCATGGATAGATGATTTGTTTGATCAGCTGGAAGGAGCTAGAGTGTTCTCCCAGTTGGACCTCACGGCAGGATTTCATCAGCTACGAGTAGCGGATGAGAGTGTTCCGAAAATGGCATTTAGGACGCCGTCTGGATTTTATGAGTGGTTGGTCATGCCATTTGGGTTGACCAATGCACCAGCCTATTTTGTGGATCTTATGAATTGAGTATTCAGAGATCAGTTGAATAAGTTTGTTCTTGTGTTCGTGGATGATATCCTTGTTTACTCAAGGACAGAAGAGGAACACAAAGGACACTTGAGGATAGTGATGGAGGTGTTGAGGAAACACCAATTGAAAGCGAAATTCTCTAAGTGTCATTTTTGGAGAAGGGAAGTGAGATTCTTGGGTCATGTTGTTTCAGAGAGTGGTATTGCCGTGGACCCTGCGAAGGTGGCTACGGTACAGGATTGGCCTACACCCAAGAATGCGACAGATGTAAGAAATTTCTTGGGATTAGCTGGATATTATCGTAAGTTTATCCAGGACTTCTCCAAGATAGCAGCACCGTTGACTCAATTGACTAAGAAGAATCAGTCCTTCGTCTGGGACGGAGTGTGTGAGGATGTCTTCAAGAGTCTAAAGGAGAGGTTGACGCGTGCACCAGTGTTAGTCATTCCTAAAGGGAATGAAGAGATGACGGTATACACGGATGCTTGTGGTACCGGACTGGGTGCAGTATTGATGCAAGGAGGTAGGGTTGTAGCTTATGCTAGTCGACAGCTAAAGCCGCATGAGAAGAAGTATCCTACACATGATTTGGAATTGGCAGCGACTGTATTTGCGCTGAAGATGTGGAGACATTATCTCTTGGGGGAAAGATTCGAGTTGTTTACCGATCATAAATCGTTAAAGTATCTCTTCTCCCAGAAGTATCTGAATTTCCGTCAGCAGAGATGGTTAGAGTTCTTGGCTTCGTATGATTTTGATATCGCATACACACCTGGGAAAGGTAATGCGGTAGCCGATGCCTTGAGTAGGAGACATGCCAGCTTAGGGGCAATGATTCTTGAATGGAAGCAACTGGAGTATATCGCGGGGTTTGATTTCAGACCAAGGTGCAAATTGGATCCAGTTATGCTAGCTAGTTTAGCGATCAGACCCACTTTGATAGAGCGGATTGGTTCCAGCCAGAGGGACGATCCTAATATATTGGAAACCATATCCAAGTTAGAGATGGGTATCGATGAGGAAATGAATGTGTATGGGCTTGATCGAAATGGATGGCTTCGAAAGAAGGGAAGACTAGTTGTGCCCAACGTGAATGGCTTGAGGGATGAAGTGCTTAGAGAATGTCATCACTCAAAACTGACTATACATCCCGGTGGTAATAAGATGTATCGAGACATGAGACAGACTTACTACTGGGAAGGTATGAAAAGAGACGTTGGGAAGTTTATATCCAAATGCATGAATTTCCAGCTAGTTAAAGCCATGCAAAAGAAGCCTAGTGGGTTGTTGCAACCATTAGAAATTCCCGAGTGGAAATGGGAGCAAGTCTCGATGGATTTCATCGATGGTTTACCAAGGACTAGATCGGGATATGATAGCATTTGGGTAATTGTGGATCGATTGACTAAAAGTGCAAGATTTATACCAGTCAAATCGACCAGAACGACAGCCAAGTTGGCAGAATTGTATATGAAGTGGGTAGTGAGATTTCATGGAGTACCCAAAAGCATTGTGAGTGACCGAGACCCATTGTTCACTAGTGGGTTTTGGAAGAGCTTACAAGAGGCTCTAGGGTCAGGATTACATCTCAGTACCGCATATCATCCTCAGACCGACGGTCAAACGGAGAGGGTGAATCGTATATTGGAAGACCTTTTGAGAGCTTGTATATTAGATTTTGGTGGATCATGGGATGACCATTTGCATCTAGTAGAGTTTGCATATAATAATAGCTACCAATCCAGTATCGGTATGGCTCCATATGAAGCTTTGTACGGAAGACCGTGCAACTCACCATCATGTTGGATAGAGATTGGCGAGAAGTTTGTGCTTGGACCAGATGTGGTGAGGGAAACTTCCGATAAGATTAAGATCATTCAACAACGAATGAAAGTTGCCCAAGATAGGCAGAAGAGTTATGCCGATAAGAGGAGAAGAGACTTGAAATTCTCCATTGGCGACTTGGTGTTTGTTAAGATCTCTCCGTTGAAGAGCGTGATACGATTTGGCAGGAGAGGCAGGTTGGCACCAAGATTTGTTGGCCCATTCCCTGTTCTTGAATTAGTCGGGAATTTGGCATATAGAGTTGGCTTACCAGAAAAGATGGCGGGAGTTCACAATGTGTTTCATATTTCCCAACTGAGGAAGTTCGTTCACGACTCAGATATGACTATTTCACCTGATCAGTTAGAGGACTTCGAAGTAGAACCCGAGGCGGTTGGGAACCGCAAGCCGATTCATATTGTGGGGCACGATATGAAGCAACTTCGAAGGAAGGCGGTGAAGTTAGTCAAGGTTCAGTGGGGCGAGGACGAGAATGATTGTACTTGGGAGACAGAGGAGAGCATTAGGAAGGCATATCCAGAACTCTTTGCCTGGTAAGATTTACTTTGCGATTTAGTTATTCCGCATGCTAGGATAGACTTATTTTACTTGTCTTGCATGTTTGATGGTTGTTTTATGGTTGATAGGCATGCGGAACCTTTGTGTGTGTTTGGATTAGGGAATTTCGGGGGCGAAATTTCTTAAGGGGGGGAGAGTGTAATGACCCGCATTCTACGCATCGGGGGATCGTAGAATATTTATTTCCTTCCCGTATGAAGTTGTATGGTCATGTAACTTTGGGAAACATCTATTAGAGTCATTTCCCATGTTCATGATTTTTGTCGATTTTTAAATGGCCATTTTGCCCCTGGTTGGTACTGTTTTGGCCATAACTTTTGATTGAAAAGGAATTTTGACCTGAAACCACTTCCATTAGATTCGTTTGATGGTTTACCTTTTCGTGAGTGGTCATAATAGCCAAACGGACTTACCGTTTGGGAGATATGGCTGAAATAAGGTTTGGAGGGTGAAAAACTGCTTAACCGGGCCAAATCGGGTGATTAGTGAGTAGGCCCATAACCCATTTCGGGATTAGGGTTATGGGGAGGCTGAAATGAGATAGAGGATCATTCCATTTCAGTTTTCTAGCCTCCACTTATCACCAAGGAACCCTAAAAATGGCCTCCAACCTCTAAATCACCTCCAAATCACCTTTTGGTCAAGGATTTGGCTTAGCAACCTCTAATCAAGGAAGATCTTCACCAAAACAACATAGGAGCTGCTGTTTGGCATTGAAATTCACATCAAATCAGAGCTTTATTTCAGATCTTAGTTTATTTTGTGGCTAAGGTGAGTGATTTGCATAGTTTTACTCTAATTATGGCTAGTTAAGGGTAATTAGTGCTAATTAGCGAATTTAAGCATGATAAAATTCGGGAAAAATGTTCATAAATTCCTAAATGATGTTTTAGACCTCTGATATGAATTTGGGTTAATTTGGTTATGTTTTGCTAATCCTATCATTAGTCTCACCTTAACATGCTTAAGGGGAAATATGGGATTTTGGGTATGTTTGATCCATTTTAACCTATCATGTTGATGTTTTGATGTTTGTAGTCGATTATGCATGTTGCTATGACTGTATGAAATGCTTTGTGATTGATTTTAATAGTTAGAATGGTCAAAAACGTCGTCGAATGGCTTAAACACTTGCTGGAACAGTCTCAGAAAACAGTGCAGAGTTCGGATCGGATCGGACATAGGGCTCGGATCGGATATGTTGAACTGAGCAAAGAATCCGATCGGATCGGAACCCAACACTTGGGAAAAAGTGGCAAAAAGGAAGACCATGCTAGCTGAACTGGGATCGGATCGGATCGAGGAGGACGAATCAGATCGAGGAGGACGGATCGGATTGAGGAGGACGGATCGGATCGAAGAGGACGGATTAGATCGAGGAGGACGAATCGGATCAAGGAGGACGAATCGGATCGAGAAGGACGGATCGGGGCGGAAGCATGAGGATGGATCGGATAGGAGCATGTGAAGGACGAGGACACAGATCGGAACGGAGGCACGAGCTGGAGGGGAGATGACACCCGACCCGACCTGAGGTGAAGCACCTGAACCGAACTGATGGAGGACAACCGACCCGAACCGCACCAGGAGAAGACCCGACCCGAACAGATGGAGGATATCTGACCCGAACCGATGGCATGAGAAGGAACCCGACCCGACCCAGTATTGACCAATAACCCGAGATGCAAAGGTAGTCCAATATGGGAAGTTAGAGCTCAGGATCCAGTTGGGAACCAATGAGTTCACTTCATGGTTGGACTTTGCTGCGGGACGTGTGCTAAGGAGTTGTCGACGTTCATAACTTCGATTCACCACTAGAAATGAAGGATGGCTACTTATCAGTGCAGTAGGGTCATTATGACCTGAGGGGAAAGGTGATGGTAGCAAGACTACGTTATCAGTGCAGTAGGGTCATTATGGCCTGAGGGGCAAGGTGATGCGTAGTAAGACTATGAGCCAGCGCAGATGGGGTGAATAACTCCATGGGGCAAGTGGACATAGTAAGGATTGGTAAGGCTATGAGCCAGCGTAGATGGGGTGAATAACTCCATGGGGCAAGTGGACATAGCGAGGAATTAGTGGCTACGTTATCAGTGTAGTGAAGCCATTTATGACTTCATTGGGCAAAGTGATCATAGCAAGGTATGTTGGGTGATCGAAGTGGTGAATATCGTATGCTTTACGCACCGAGTGAGAGATGTGAGGATGGATGCTATGCTTGATTGTTTGCCATCATTATGACATGCACACCTCCCCCACCTCCGTATCTTTACACTGTTTGATATGGTACCTTAGAGTGTTGTACAGTATGTAGTGCTAACTCTTTGGTTGCAAGTTCAGGTTCAGGTATGTTTTAGTCTACCTGTTATTGTTCACTTTAGATGCTTATCGCTCATACCAGGCTTTATGTCTGACCCAGAGTTTTATCTCTCCTCTTATTTCTCTAGGTGCTCACACGAGCAGACTAGGGACAGGTTAGCTGGTGATGCGCGAGTAGCCGATTCAGAGGCGGGCAGGAGACTTCCACATATGATATATATATATATATACACACACATTCTCCCTGTGTCGTTGGTGGTCGCTACTTGGGCATTAGTAGTGTACCTCATTTATCTTACTTTTGCTTTGAGACAGTTTGAAAAGTTGTAATAAGCTGTATGTTGGATTTCCACTGCTATGATGTTTAGTTATGATATTCAGCTTATGCGTTGTCTCTCCTGTTTTATGTCAAGTATGTTATTATTATATTTTATTCTATGCGCTGTGAGACATTCTACAGGTTCTTTGTATGTTCATTTCCTTCTTCCCTTTCCCTTCTGACAACCCGTTCCATGCTAATTGGACATGTGTACAACGCACTTTGGAGTAAATGTCGGTTGGTGCGGGGCGGGCCGTCACACCTGAAAATGATAGAAATCCCAAGACTCATACTTGGGTAAACATAAGTCAGAAATCATATGTAAACCCCAAGACTCACACTGGGATACATGAAAAGTCAAATTTTATATCTAAAAATAATAAAGACTCCAGGACTCATGCTTGGGAAAAAAAGGAGGCAGAAACCATGCAAATTCCTAAAGTTAGCATTCGGGCGAGCATACATCACATTTATAAATTGAACTTCAAATTGAACATATGTAGGGAAAGCATAAAGGTTAAGCACACCATATTAAGGAACACTTAGAAGAATTACCAAATACTATTAAGAAGTCACCAAATATAATCATTATCATTGACCAAAGTTTACTTGTGTGCATAATGCTAAATGATTTTAGTGTCAGCGAGAAAAACTAATTAATATTGAGCCATCCATAGACACCTCAGAATTTGGCTCAGAGAAATCGCAAGGGTGAAAGAGTCATAACTATCCCGAGGAATACCCTCTCGGACACATAGGTAGAGGACTTCTCTCAAAAAATAAACTAATCCTATCCTAAACCAAATAGTCATTCAATAGTAGTTCCATTCAATTTCAAACCATTTGATCCTTCAGTAGTAGTTATGTTCAATTGTTTCGTCATTTAGCCATTCAGCAGGTAGTTCCGTTCAATCATCCAATCTTCCGATTGTTTGATCATTCAGCAAGTAGTTCCGTTTGGCTATCTGAATCCACAATCGTTCAGCGAGAAGTTCCGTTAGATCAGGCAGTTATCAACCGTTCAGCGAGAAGTTCCGTTTGATTATTTGGTTGTTGGGTATTTAACGTCTAACCTTAATCCTAACCCCTAGGATATGCAAATGAATGAATGCCCTCTAAGAGAGGTCCCCTTATGGGTAGATACTTAGCTAGCCCCCTTATAAGGGGCAACTCTGCTAACCGGAGATGCAGGTATGTTTAGGACCCCTGTAGGGCACTCCATTGTTGGAGATGAAGGTATTGTAGCCCTACCCCAAAGGCGACTCCATTATAGGAGATGTAATCTTTGTGGCTTCTCTTCTTTGAAGCTTTATTTGTTGCTCCTCTTTTGGAGGCTTTGTTTGTTGTTGCTTCTCTTCTTTGAAGCTTTGTTTGCCGCTCCTCTTCTGGGAGGTTGTGTTTGTTGTTACTTCTCTCTCTGGAAGCTTTGTTGACGTAGCTTCTCCATCCGGAAGCTTCGTTGATATAGCTTCTCCATCTAGAAGCCTTGTTGATATCATTTATCAAGGGCAGGTTCCACACCTTTCATAGAATCATTTAAGTATGTCAATATAACATGTCTGACAAAGTCATGAAATTCTGAAATAGGGGAGATAAGGTTTAGAAGAATTTTATTTGATTCGAGCTATGATGGGCGTTTAATCATTCCATTGCTGCATATTTGTATGAACATCTTCCACCGAAGCTTGTCTTTTATTGATAGCTTTGTTGCGTATTCGTTCATGTATTATGCCTCTTTAAGTGCTTCCATTTGAGCTTTCGCTCCCTTCTGCGGGGCAAGATATAGGCAGAAGGCGTTCCCTTTGAGCTTTTGTTACATGCATAGGTTCGAACACGGTTTGGTTTTTTTTAACCCGTAAAGGCACTTGAACTTGTAATAATATTTGTTTGACTACAAATGAGAAGCAAAATGAAATGACTGAACAAAACAAGTATTTGGAACAGAAAACTTATTGTTAGATTTTAATCTCTTTCGGAGGTGTCCTTGACCATTATCCTTCCCCGTCACTTTTCAGCTTTTCTCGAGCGGGCGCCTTTTACCTTTTGTTATGGATTCTTTTTGTCGGACCTCGACATTGGCTGGTTTTGTGACTTCCTGCCTTGTGGTATGAACAATAGCCTTTCTCCCTATTTGGCTTTGTGTGATCATTTGCTGAGAGATCGGAACTGAGCTCTTGTAACTCTAGATCATATTCTAAGCTTTTCTTTGTATTGAGGATCCTTTCCATATGGACAAACTTGTCAGCTCTAGCATAAAAGTCATCAAAGCTTCCAAATTTGTTTAAAATAAGATCCTCCCAGAAGGGTGTAAGTATGAGCAGTCCTGAATGCATAGCTATAAGCTTTTCTCTATATGTTGCTCCTTTTAGCTTGAGCGACTCATTATGAAATCTTTTTAGATAACCATCGAGAGACTCTTCGGGTCTTTGTTCAATGGTGGATAAATCGTAAATACTAATTGTTGGATCCTTCCATACATGGAATTCTATAGCAAATGCACTAGACAGTTGTTTCCAAGTAGTGATTACCGGGCCTTGTTAATGTTTGCACCATTTGATGGCCTCTGCACGAAGTGTTGTTAGGAAGATCTTGCAACAGAGTGCATTAGGCGTGTTGTATAAATTCATGAAGTTCTTGAAGACATAAAGGTGGTTTTCTGGGTCTATCGTTCCATCATACTGAAGTGGTGGCATTTTCATATTGAATGAAGCTATAGCCATTTTTATCTCGTTAGAGAAGGTGATTCCTGGTAGATTCCTATCTTCTGGAAACATAGGGCCCTCGCCTTCTTTTGATCCATCTACTTCTTTTAATATTTCGTTTCTTCTTTGCATAACTGGAATGTCATGTAGGTTTGGTGTAGCACTAACTTGAGTATTGAGCTCTTGAGGTTTTACCGCTCCTGATTCCATTTCATGAGGTCTTGCTTCAAAGGTCCTTTCAATCATGTTTTCTTCGATAAGCCTTCTTGCAATATCGATTTGTGAAGCTAAATGCATTACCTCCAACTCATAACTCGCCTCTTTCATCAGGTTTGAAGGTTCCTATAACACCTTGTATTTTCTATGTTTATTAAAGTAACGAATTTAAGAATACTAAATTGTAAAAGTGAGAATTAAGGGAAACAGGTTATGTCATTGCGTTCGTCTCGGAATTCTGCTTGAGATAGAGTCCGAGTTTGCGTGAATCGGACTTTGTATGAAGAAGTTATGGTGTTCAGAAGATTTCATGTTTAAACAGAAAATCTAATAATTAAATAAACATAACAGTTCGAATTTCAAAATCACGTGAATCAGCTGGGCGGGAAAATTCCCTCCTATAGGGGTCGACTCCCCCCAGGGGGGTCGACATAGGTGTCGACCCCTCAAGAGGGGTGTCGACTGGGGTGTCGACCCCCTATAGGGGTCGACCCTCTAGCCTAGATCCAAACAGTGACGATTTTCTGGCTTGTTGCTGAGTCACTAGGGCATAGGTGGAGATTTCTGGATAGTCTATCTAGTCCGGACAGTTTTGATTGCTCCTAGGTTGATCTAACGGCTCACATAAATCTAAACCTCTACAAAAGCAACCCCAACCCTCAACCTTAAATCACACAATTTCATTCCAAGGAGCCACCATGCCGTCCATGGTCAACCTTGCACAGCCACCATTCTTCTCCAACTAGGTAGCAAACCAGAAAGCAAGTTAGAAGCTACGAATTAAATCTAAATTAGAGAATCGATAGTCTACGTCAAAGGATAGCTTTTCTGTTTCAGAAAACAGATCCCAAAAAACAAGATTTTCTTTTATTTGTAAGTCCTTTTATTCTTTAGATGTGAACGATTAAAAATCATGATTTGTAATAAAGTGAAAACTAGAATTGTGCCTATCTGTAAGATAATGGTGATGCTGATTCATGTCTATTCTTGTGATGATTCTATCATATATGCCTATGAGACTATTGTGGTTTATTGGACTTATCATGTTGTATGTTAAACCAATCGTGTATTATATAAATTTGGTGACTCTTTCATGTTATGTTACACGCAAGTTTTAGGCTAAGTCATATATATGTTTAGATCTACATTCTCATATGTTTAGATCTATGTTAGTTGGATCCAAAATGCAAGTTCACATTTACATGCCTAATTGGATTTGTGTAATTTTATGTAAGTCCCTGTTCATATGCTTAAGATTCATGTTAATTGGATCCAAAATGCAAGTTCACATTTACATGCCTAATTGGATTTGTGTAATTCTATGTAAGTCCCTGTTCATATGCTTAAGATTCATGTTAATTGGATCCAAATTGCAAGTTCATTGTTTTATGCCAAATTTATGTGATACATGTTTAGTTAGATCCTTATTATTTTGTGTTGTGGGAATGGTACATGCTGCTTTCTTTTCCCTTTTGTTTATAAGTTAAGCTAAGTTGCGAGCCTAACATTCTATGTAAATTTTGTTAACGTATAACGGGGTAACATTGGGAAAAACCTTAAGTTTCATATTATTGGCATAGTTTGGCCCATAATCATATAAATGATTAGTGGCATAAAATGGTATATTTTATATACCTAAAAATTATGAACATGATTTAGAGGGTAAATGGGGCATGACTTGAATGGCAATAATTGTGGATAATTTACATTTAAATATGAAGGGTAAATGTGACAACCCTGAATTTTGGGGCTAACTTAAAATTTTATTTTAAGTTATTTTAATGAGTTTTGGCTATTTAAAATAATTTATTTAAACAATAACGAAAAAATCATTTTCTCCCTGTATGTTTTGATGTGATAATAAGTAGTGAACATATATAATATTAGGATATTAGGTGAGATTTCTTATTTTAAAAAAAAATTATAATTTAAATAAATTGTTATGCGTTGGAAATTAGTATTTATTCGTTGTTAAGATCCCTATTTTTTTGTGTATTGGACGTGATTTGAGTGAGATATCTTGGTTGTATTAATCTGCTAATTGAATGAAATATAATGTAAGAATAGAATTGTAAACAAATAAATATATTTATTTTTATTTGTGAGGTTGAAATAAGAATTGTAAATAAAATAATAATGTCCATTTTTAGGTGTTATGTGGAATCAGATTGGTCAACACATAGAAAATATCATTTTCATTTGTTATATAAAGAAAATAGATTTTTAAGAAAACAAAAATATCATTTTGTTGAAATGAATATATATGAAAACAAAAATATCATTGTTGCTGTAATAGATTTGTATATAAATAAAAATATCTTTTTATTTGCCATGTAAACATTAGAACACATATTCATTTTAGTTAAAATTATCATGTTAGTTAAAATAAACATTTTCGTTAGACATTTTTATATTAGAATAAAAATACCCTTTAGTTAGAAATATTTATTTAGAATAAAATGCCATCTTTGTTAAGAAATATTTTGTTTAATTAAAAATGTAACTTGGTTTAATCATAAATGTCATTCATGTTAGTATTAAAAGATGTCATTCAGGTTAGTATTAAAAGTGTCGTTTCATTTTTTTTTTTTTTTTTTTAAAATGCCATATTAGAAAATGTCATTTATGAAAAATCTCATGTTATAATAAATAAATAACATTTTTGTTATAGTGAGTCATGTTAGATAAAATAACATCTTTGTTAGACTATGTCATGTTAGGTAAATATATTTTTGTTATAATTTGTCATATGAGATGAAAACACATTTTTGGTTAGAATTTGTCATGATTAACTAAAAATTTAACGCATATGTATATAAGCAATGCATTATGTTTGTCCCATTATTTCATGCATTGTTGGGGCCCACAACATAAGTGAAACGTCTTATATAAATAAAAAATTAAAACGTTCATCTCCTTCCATATATTTTCCTACATTCATTCCTTTTCTGTTCCTCATGACATTTATTATCTATTTCCATGCATCATTTGAATTAATATCGCATCCATTCATTTCTTTTTGTTTATGCTCTCTCTCTCTCATCGTTAATTATTTTTGAAATTTGAATAAAAAAGAGATAAGTGTGGTCCCATCATGCCTAGTCAGCTGATTAAATTACTTTGCAACCTACTAGATGTGAACAGACGCATTAGGGAAAATGAAATTAAAGAAATTAAATAATATTAAGACATATATAAACAACACATAGAAAATTCCAAAAAACTCTAATTCTAAAACCTATTCTACAGCCGCCGTCTCTTTCTTCTATGGCTGAAATAATTTGAATTTCTTTCTCTCTTTTCTCTCAATCCATCAAGAATTAGAAGATGATTTCTGCATGAAAAAGGTAGAGATTCACATACTCTACAAATTCATACGGTTAAGATCATGTTTTGGGTAGTATTTTTCGCAAATCTCAGGCCTCAAGGGCCGCGGTTTGGCTGCGAATTCATGGCCATTGGGAAGCTTAAATTCAAAGCTATTCATGGTAAAGTTGGAGAAGAAGAAGGCTTAGCAAAGGTTAAGGGAAATCATTAAATTAATTATTTAAACTATTATTTTAATTTAAGAAATCAAATCTTCAAACAATCATATCTTTTGCAATCGAATTCAGAAAATTGCAAACTGTGATGCGTTGGGGTCACATCGTCGACCACTACGTGATGGAACGAATATGGACTGAAACAGAAACAAATTTGGCAAAGTGGAAAGATATTGGTGAGAAATCTTAATTTATTTTTATTATTATTTATTTTAAATAATATGAATAAATCGTAACTGTATTCTCCTCCATTCACTGTATACGCCATGCTTTGTGATTTGATTTGAACTGTGATTAGTGTGTTATGTGGATCTGAAAAAAATTAACATGTTGGTTAATTAGAATTGTGTGTAACAAAAATGATCAGTTTGTCAATTAATGAGAATTCTGATTTATTTTAATTAATTATAAATTAATGATCATTACGAAATCATGATTGTATATTATTGATTATGATCTGTGTTGTTGTGATATTGTATTGTATTGTTATTGAGATATGTGGTGATGTTATGATATAATCATGTTAGTGTAGATCTGTAAATTCTGATGAATCTCTATAAATTCTCATCTTTATTACCTTTATTATTATTTTTATTTTATTTCTATTTTCATTTTTATTTCTCTCTAAAAATCAAAAGAAAGTTGAATCTTGTTTTTGTAAAACAAACAAAAGAAAAGTTATAATTATTATTTATTTCACAAAATCAAATGAGAGTTGAAGTCTTTATTTTATTTCACAAAACAAATAAAAAGAAAAGTTTTGATTCACAAATAGAACAAAAGTTGAATCTTTTATTTTGATTTTACATGATAAAAGAAAGTTGAATCTTTTATTTTGATTTTACATGATAAAAGAAAGTGGAATCTTTTATTTTTGATTTTACATAATGAAAAGAAAGTTAGTATCTTTTATTTTTGATTTACATAAAAGATAAATAAAGTTTTAATATTTTATTTTGATTCACAAAATAAAATAAAGATGAGACCTTCACATTGATTCATGAGAATTTTACACTAAACCATATGTTGTTGATGTATGTATGGACATGAAACTTGACATCAAATTATAAGTTGCCATCGTTATGTATAGTTTGTTGAAACGAATTAAAATTTCATCGTCATGTTATTATAGTTGAAATGAATCAAATATTGAAATTAGAAAACATGATATTAGAAACATGATATTAGAAAACTTGACATTTATTTTATATACATTCCCTTGGAAATAAATGATAAAAGAAACGTAATCATGACACTATGTTTTATTTACATTTATTTGTAGATGAAATAAAAGAGACAAATTTGGTTTTAGGATTTTGTTCACATTCATATGTGAAATAAAAGAAAAATACAAAACTTGCAATTAATTGATATTTTATTTACACTTCTTGTAAATAAAAGTGAAAGTACCTAATTAGATTAGCGAACGTTAGTTGATATTTTATTTACACTTCTTGTAAATAAAAGTGAAAGTACCTAATTAGATTAGCGAACGTTAGTTGATATTTTATTTACACTTCTTGTAAATAAAAGTGAAAGTACCTAATTAGATTAGCGAACGTTAGTTGATATTTTATTTACACTTCTTGTAAATAAAAGTGAAAGTACCAAATTTGATTAGCGAACACAAGATAATGATTTATTTTACTTTTGTAGATAATGTTTTATTTACATTACTTTTGTAAATAAAAAGATTAAAACATGAAATGTAAATATTAGGATCTTGCTTACATTACTTTTGTATTAAAAAAAAAGAAAGATAAAATGTGACATTTAGTAAGATTTACATTTCTAATGTAAAGAAAAATAGAACTTACATTTCTAATGTAAAGAAAAAATAGAAATTTACATTTTCTAATGTAAAGAAATGGAAAATAGAAATTTACCTTTTCCAAATACAAAGAAAGTAGAAGATAGAGAATTTACATTTTTCTAAAGTAAATAAAAATAGTAGAAAACTTGCATTTTCCAATGCAAAGGAAAAGTTCATTTTTTTAAAAAAAAAAAATGAATAAAAGAAAAAGTACATTTTTAAAAAAAAAATGAATAAAAGAAAAAGTTCATTTTTATGTTTTTAAAAATGAATAAAAGAAAAGGTTCATTTTTATGTTTTTATAAAAATGAATAAAAGAAAAAGTTCATTTTTATGTTTTATGAAAATGAATAAAAGAAAAAGCACATTTTTATGTTATAAGGTAAATCAAAGAAAGATGTATTTTTTTGAGTTAGATAAATAAGTACCAAACTAGAAAACATGAAAATGGTTCTTTTATTTGCAATTCCCTTTGTAAATAAAAAGTACAAAACTAGAAAATATGAAAATGGTTCTTTATTTGCAATCCCCTTTGTAAATGAAAAAAAAAGTACAAAACTCGAAAACATGAAAAGTGATTATTTACATTTTTCTTTGTAAATAGAAAATGAGCAAGACTTGATATTAGATTATATTTACATTTTTCTTTGTAAAAATAAAATAAAAAAGAGAACAAAATTGACATTAGAATTTCATTTACAACTTCCTTTGTAAATAAAAAGTTACAAACTTGAAACTTGAGAATTAGCTTTTATGTAAATGAAAAGAACAGACTTTGAAACCATTTTATTCACAGTCCTTGTATGAATAAAATGATCAAAGTTAGCGATGAAATCTTGTTCACATTTTTATGTTATAAAAATGAATTAGTGAAAAAGTACATTTTTATGTTATAAAAATGAATTAGTAGAAAAAGTACATTTTTTACGTGAGGAAAATAAGTTAGAGAAAAAAAGTACATGTTTAAGTATTAAGAATGAATTAGATAAAAAGGATATTTATTTACATTTGGTGTAAATAAACAAGAGGAACTAAAGAGAAATAAAAAGAATTTACTTTATCTACAGTTTCTTATGTAAATAAAAGAACAAATTGTTGAAATCATCATTTTTGTCGCATTAGAATTGGCAGAGAAAAATATCGTTTTATTAAAATATACATTGTTGGAAATCAATATTTTTGTCGCATTAGAATGGGCGGACAAAAATAATATTTTTATTGAATATAAAATATACAGTGTTGAAACTATTATTTTTGTCGCACCAGAATTGGCGGACAAAATGATATTGTTATTAAATATAGAAATATACGTTGTGAAATCATCATTTTTGTCGCATTAGAGTTAGCGAGCAAAATATGAATTTAAAAGTATATCTTTATTTGTAATTTAGTTACAAATAAAAACAACGTTAATAAAAGTACATTTTTGCGTCGTAGTCTTTCTAGAATAAGAATAATGAACTTTGGTAGCTGAAAACGTCAAATGATTTATATTTATATATATGTTTATATATAAATATAAAATTAAACGAAACGCGCGCTGTAGTTCGCGTTTCGACAATCGTACCTTTAAACGATTATACCGAAAGATCCGACCGTCGGATTCTCCCAAAATTGGAACCGTTAGGACCGCTTTGGGAAGAGCTTTCCAACGATATGAAATTCGCCAAAATCCAACAGCTAGATTTTAAGATATGAGTAAATCAAAATTGGGTAAAACAGCGCCATGGCCATCTATTGACCTGAAGCATCGTTAAGAAAAATAAAACTTTTTTTTTTAACAAAATAGAAATAGTGGAAATCGTTATAAAGCATTTCTAGCGATATAAATTGGTTTTTTAATTTATACAACTACGAAAATTATTTGGAAAACCGAGTTACTCTGATTCCAAATAATGATACGACGTTCGAAGAATTGAAGACGACGATTGAAGACCGACGATCTTCACATCGAATGGGTGACTAGTGTTGAGGCCCTTGATTGATTTGCTCCCAAGACGGGGCTAAAATGGTAGTTATCCGGACGTAGTGCTGATCTGTACGGATTTGGCTTTCGCTCAAACCCATAGCATAAGCGCGTAAATGGATTGTATGTCTGACATTGTATTCCTTTATACTGTATTCGTTGATCTCTGCTAAACATATATCTGTTTGGTGTTTTACACCATTCTCTGAGACGTATGAGCTCAGAGTTTATATGTTGGTAGAAATCAATGGTATGGTATGGATTGACGATGTGGCATGCTAAGATGCATACGATCAAGGCTTTGTTGAAAAGCAGGCCTTGTGGAATGATCAAAGCATAACCTGTTTAGGTATAGCTTTGTGTATAGCGTGACTTCATGAGCCTCACACCCCGGTGGAGTTTAAAACGGAGCAAGGGAACGTAGGGAGTGCGCACGTTTCTTTCTAGCTAGAAAGTGGTGTCAGTGACCTACCAACCCTGATATTTACTAAGTGGTTGTTGGATTTCAGGTACCTTAGTTATATTGGTTGCTACTGGCCAATTTAGAGATCCTTTAGGATCGGGAAACGTGTGTTTAGGAATTGCCAATCCATTAAGCGTTAACGTATGGACCGGCCCTGCAGCTATCCAAGGGTTGGACAGAGTACCAATCTGTGACGGCAAGGAATCTCGCTCGGTCCGAACCAGTCGCTAAACCGACCCAGACCGTTCGAAACGCCCTATCGTTTGAGAACAGGACAAAACAGAACGCATACAGAAGAACATTTCATTGTATATTACAACAATGCATCAGATTACAAGAATATACAGAGTATAAACGAATATAACACAGAAATATCAGAGATTTAAATTACATTTAAATACATCGCAGCGGAAAATAATACAATACACAACTAGAAAGAGATATACGGATACAAAGCTTTCCGGATATCGTTCCAGCTGTAAACCAGGATCCTGTGAATATAAATCTGCAAAACCGAAACTACTAGCTGCCCGTGTCAAAATAGGGGCACCCAGAGTTTAGGTTAAAACAATAAACTCCAGGTCAGTCATGTGACTGGTGTGAGAACTAAAACAGTTATTAATCTTTATTTTAAAAAGGTAAATCAAGGGACCACGCCGTATAACACGGAACGGGTTTCCTCCCAAGAATACCAGTGCATAAAACAAACAGCGCAATGCTAAATAAAGAAAGATGAAGCTGTTATAAGACCCAGGTCCCATCACACAATGCAACGCAGTCGAAGATAGGGTTTTCCCTTATAACAGCCAAAGAATGCTTGATACGTTTTAAAACAAATCACTTGATATTATTATAAGTGCATAGTGTATAAAACACTTCAAATCATAAGTATCAATCATAGGCGGCATGGGTACCATATATCATGTCGCCATATATAGGTTTACAAATAAAACCGCAAATGTCACGTATTTGGAAATTGGATTTCCTTCTATGAACCGAGGCAAAAGATAGTCCTCAACCGATTCGAGACGCTCTAGCCCGTGTCTCAGGAACAGCCGCAACTGCCCCTTGGATCGTCAGGGCCGGTCCACACGGAGTGGATTATTATGCCTGAACAATACGTCTCCCCACCCTATGGGGTGTAAGTCTGGTCCGTCAGCCGACCAGAATGCATCGGCCGAAACCGATATAACCGAGGCGCCTCGCAACAGCAACAACCACATAAGTCAAACTCGTCAGGGCGTGAAAAACCACTGACGCCACTTCTAGCTAGAAAGAAACGCAAGTCCTCCCTGAGGTCCGTCTCCCGTTTTTGGTTCATACCGGGTGTGAAACACGCGAGGTAAACGTTACACAAAGCTACGCCACAAAGGCCGTGCTTTGATCATCACCACAAGACTTTGCTTTTCAACAGAAGCCTTGATCATTTGCATCTTAGCATGCCACACAGGCAAACCATCCTATGCAACCGATATCAGTCACACAGAATGAAATCCGATGTCAGACACACAGTCCATTTACAAGTCCGTCCTGGGTCTGAACGAAACCGGAGGCACCTAGTACCCCGCATATCCATCGATCTCCAAGTACGTCTGGACGATCACTAACTGTTTCCATCTTCTTGGGTGTACAGCCCAATCAAGATCATCAGTTATCACCCAAACGACGTGAAGACCTCCGGTCTTCGACCATCGTCTTCATCTTCGACTTATCGTCGTATCAGTTATCCAGAATGGGATAAACCCGGTCTTTCCGAATAACTCGCGTATATTTAAATAAGTGTTACACAAACACAACATACGCCTCATTCCAATTCATTAGTCACTAATCGTAAATTAATCAAGAGAATAATTCCCCAAATATTAACCCCGAAGGCCGAAACCAACATCAGATCAATATCCAGAAAACCATTCTGCTTGGCTAACCGACAGTTAGTTTCTAAATTTCACGTTCAAATCTAATTAAAGATTTAACTATCGCCTGGAGCAAAACTGGTGATACTCCATTCTCGATCTTTTCAATCTAATTAAAGATTCATTAAAACTCCACTTAGTTTTAATCTGTGACTGGGTTAAAGAATCGGTGTCATCTAAAAACACGGTTCGCGATAAACCCAAAGTCACATTCCATTAATTATCGGGTTAAAGAACGAGTGTTATTTAAAAACACTGTTCACGATAAACCCAAAAATCATTCCATTAATTATCGGGTTAAAGAACGAGTGTTATTTAAAACACTGTTCACGATAAACCCAAAAATCAATATCAATTCAATTCCAATTAAATATCATTTAATTGGTACACTTCATTAAATCTAAATAAAAAGATTTAATCTTTTCTCAACTGGGTTCAAGAACAGTGTTAGTGAAGACACCATTCACGACAAACCCAAATCACATTCGATATTCAATACAAGGCTCTGAATAGAAAATATATCGGCTTATATTCAATATCGAATTCTACGACTAACAAATGTCGTATTGGAAATAACGATATACATATATATCTTTCAAATTTCCATAACAACACCTGTATAATCACGAATTCCAACATCGAAATATTCCGAAGACAATTTCGATTCAAATCCACTCCAATGCAATCATTGGAATTTTGGTTACTTTTAAAACCCTTTTCGAATTCAATTTATTTATTTAAAAATAAATAGAATTATAATTCTAGTTCAAAACTAGTTCATTTCGATAAAAATCCATTTTTATCTTTTCAAATATGGAGTTTTTCATCCCAATTCTTCACAAATCATTTCTTATGATTTTACACAAATTATTACTATTTTTAATAATTTTATCAAGGCCCGTACAGTCGATTTCCATCAATGGCCATCGAACTGCACTTACAGCGACCTTTTTCGAATTTGATTTGGACGTATCTCCAAATCCAACCGTTAGATTTCTAATTTCTAATATTCGTTAGAAAGCTCTTTTCGATACGAACCCAACGGTTCCGGTTTTAGGAGAATCCGACGGTCGGATCTCCCGTAATGCCCGTTTGAAATAAATGGTCGAAATTCGCGAACTGCCGCGGCGCGGCGCGTTCTATTCAGGCCATTATATTATATATATAATATATATAATATATATTTCGTCGATTTCTATTTAAAACGAATTATATAAATAGTTTTAAAATCGTTTCAAAACCTATTTCAACTTCCATTTCAATTCAAAGCAAAATTGAATTCTTCTTTATAAATTCGTTTTAAAATTCATTTCTATTCACTTCAAATTTCAATTCAATTTGAATTCGTTTTCAATTCCTTTCATTTCGAAATCGTTTTCAATTCAATTCATTTCGAAATCGTTTTCAATTCAATTCATTTCGAAATCGATTTCAATTCAATTCATTTCGAAATCGTTTTCAATTCATTTCATTTCGAAATCGTTTTCAATTCAATTCATTTCGAAATCGTTTTCAATTCAATTCATTTCGAAATCGTTTTCAATTCAATTCATTTCGAAATCGTTTTCAATTCAATTCATTTCGAAATCGTTTTCAATTCAATTCATTTCGAAATCGTTTTCAATTTAAATTCATTTCGAAATCGTTTTCAATTTAAATTCATTTCGAAATCGTTTTCAAAATCGATATAAATATCGATTACGTCAAAATGGCGTCAATCTAATCAACACGGCTTCATAAATTTCTAATTTCAAATATTCTATTTTAAAACTGGAATGAGACCCAATCCATTACCATATAAAGTTAATTATATGGATTTTCATACAACACATGTATATAATAGCATGGAAAAATAATCAACCATCAACCAAAGTGCACTACACTGTATAAGCATCAAATATAGATATCCAACGCTTAAAACAGCCTGTCAATCAACCGATCGACATATTCAATCAATCGGGATGAGTGAACACCCGTGTGGGGTTTCAAACAATCAAACACATATTTTATTTGTGCCGTTGGGCGATGTGTAAAATTTATCGACCCAATCAATGTCCTTCAAATAGGTGTACATAAACAAACCATCTGGTTTGTAAATGAATATTTATTTATTCACATTCACGTTAAAAATTATATTTTTAACGATAACACATTTTATTTTAACATATGAATTTCTATTCAGTTCATTCTTTAAATAAAATGCTATTTTTATTTTAGAAAATTTATTTTAGAAAATTTCGGCAGCATAACGGCACGATACTAGAAACGGGACAAGGCCTAGCCTTATCCCCGGTCTAGTGAAGGCCCACGCCATTCACTCATCAATCAAATCAATTTCATTTTGCAAACCACAAAATTTGGAGTAAGGGTCTAACCTAGCCTTACTCCTACGCCTTATAACGGCGCACGTCTAATCCTAACCAATTTATCGATTCGATTTTTCACACCACAAACCACATTCAAACCAATATCGCAATCAATCACCAAACAGTCAAACAAACAAGTCCATGGTCTGTGGACGGTTGTGTCGGGTGCTACTAAGCACCGTCTGCATCCTAGTATAAATATATAACTAGAAAAGAAATAGAAAGGTGAGAAATTCTCACCTATAGCTATCCTAGCTCCACGGCTCTTCATTTGCAGAAGTCTTCGTCGTTCCGCCTTTTTGTCATCTTCGTTGCTGCTTTCACTACATATAAAAATCGAATTTTTTATTTCAAAGTTCAATATATAAAAATCGAATTTTTATTTCAAAGTTCAATATATAAAAATCGAATTTTTGTTTCAAAGTTCAATATATAAAAATCGAATTTTTATTTCAAAGTTCAATATATAAAAATCGAATTTTTGTTTCAAAGTTCAATATATAAAAATCGAATTTTTATTTCAAAGTTCAATATATAAAAATCGAATTTTTGTTTCAAAGTTCAATATATAAAAATCGAATTTTTATTTCAAAGTTCAATATATAAAAATCGAATTTTTATTTCAAAGTTCAATATATAAAAATCGAATTTTTATTTCAAAGTTCAATATATAAAAATCGAATTTTTATTTCAAAGTTCAATATATAAAAATCGAATTTTTATTTCAAAGTTCAATATATAAAAATCGAATTTTTGTTTCAAAGTTCAATATATAAAAATCGAATTTTTATTTCAAAGTTCAATATATAAAAATCGAATTTTTATTTCAAAGTTCAATATATAAAAATCGAATTTTTATTTCTAAGTTCAATATATAAAAATCGAATTTTTATTTCAAAGTTCAATATATAAAAATCGAATTTTTATTTCAAAGTTCAATATATAAAAATCGAATTTTTATTTCAAAGTTCAATATATAAAAATCGAATTTTTATTTCAAAGTTCAATATATAAAAATCGAATTTTTATTTCAAAGTTCAATATATAAAAATCGAATTTTTATTTCAAAGTTCAATATATAAAAATCGAATTTTTATTTCAAAGTTCAATATATAAAAATCGAATTTTTATTTCAAAGTTCAATATATAAAAATCGAATTTTTATTTCAAAGTTCAATATATAAAAATCGAATTTTTATTTCTAAGTTCAAATCTTTTTCGAAAAATCAGTTTTAAACTTTTCTTTAAAAACAGTTTTAATTCTTTAAACAAATCAGTTTTAATTATTTTTGCAAATCAGTTTTTATTCTTTATAAAATTTCAGTATTTATATCTAAAATAAAAATCAGTTTTTACATCTAAATAAAATTCAGTCTTTAACCTAAATAAAATTCAGTTTTTAACATTAGTAAAATCCAGTTTTTAACATTAGTAAAATCAAAACAGTTTTTAACATTAGTAAAATCAAAACAGTTTTTAACATTAGTAAAATCAAAACAGTTTTTAACATTAGTAAAATCAAAACAGTTTTTTAACATAAGAAAAATCAAAACAGTTTTTAACATAAGAAAAATCAAAACAGTTTTTAACATAAGAAAAAAGGTCAGAATTGAAAATAAAAATAAATAAATAAAAAAAAAAAAAAAACACTTACTGTAAATATCGAAGGCGGCGGAGGGGGGGGGGGGGTTTCTTGCGTCGCCGAACAGCAGGGGAGGGGAATCGATTTTAAGTGGAGGAGGAGGAGAGTAGGGGGGGCGGCGGTGGCGGTCTGCGTTGGAGGGGCGGCGCGCGGTGCGAGAGGGGGCAACGGGGGAAGTGAGAGAGGGAGAGGAGGATCGGAGTTGGGGAGGGCGGCCACCAGAGGCGGCGACGGCGATGCAAGCGCGCCTCGGAGGCGCGAGGTCGAGGTCCGCCCTTCGTTTTCTTTTTTTTTTTTTTTTTCCTGAATCTTGATTTATGAGTCGGGGGGGGGGGGGGCCTGGAGGGGTTATAGGAGAGGGAAGATAAATTTTATTTCTTTTATTATTTTATTATTTTAATTTCAAAAATATTGACTTTTACATACGACCTCTAAACGAGGCCCACCGCCTGTCGTCCCTAGCGTATTACCCCCATTCCGAACACAATGGGATATGTATCGCAAGCTGATTCGATCACTTGAATCAGTTTCCGTCTAAATCTACATATAACTCTATATATTAAATTTGAACGCGCATTTCAATTTACCGGGGTCACATACTAACTAAAAAAATTCCCGAAAAATATTTTCTAGCTTCGTATTGACGATACGGTCCTAACAAAACTAGTTTCGTCGAATTCTGAGACCGTATGAAAAACGGCCAATTTTCAGTCGATTAAAATCAACTGAAACTGGTCAAACGCGTTTTCCTTCGCCACGCTCACATATTGATTCGAAAAATTATGAAATTTGGAATCTAGCAATAACTTAACATCACGGACCCAACAAAACTGGTTTCGTCGAAATCCGAGGTCGTTTGCAAAATTGCTATTTTTAAGGGCCTTATATATATATAAATATATATATAAATTCCACAGCGACTATTTCTAATTTTAAACTGGACATATCTTATCATTTCTACGATGAAATCTTGATTTTTCTGATTCGTTGGAAAGATATCATCAATTAGATTCCATTATTTTTGGTTTCGTTCAATTTTGACTTATATTGAATTCTGTATATTCATTTGAAATTAGAAATCGAATTTTCGAACTACCGCGCCATTTTCAATTCCTTTTCTAATTATATATAATTATTATATATTCTAACGACGACGTATATAATATATACGTTCTAATTATATTCAAAATAGATTTCTCGTCGATATTATTTAAAATAATTCATTTTAAATAATCAAAATTCGCTAAAATTGCCAAAATAAAAATTTCAAACTGGCCCAGATTTTCCGGGTTGTTACAATCTCCCCCACTTAAAACTTTTCGTCCCCGAAAAGGAACAAAGTCGAAAGTGGTTTGATTATTCCACTCTACGTTCGATCTGACTTCCATTCTCCAACTCTTTAGTTTCTGAGAATTTTCAAAATTTCAAAAATTTGGCTAACACCCTAAATTTTTGAAAAATTTCGCCATAACCTCCCCTGCAATGGGAGCATCGGGGAATTTCAAATAGCTTCCCCGGTCCTTCAGATCTCAAAAAGAAAAAGAAAAAGCCAAGCGGCTAGCCAATAGGCTCACAAAATCATCATCACCCAAACAAAACAGGAAATTATGTAGTAAACATGTACCTATTTGTCGGGCAAACAAATTTTATTCTCTGGCTCTAGCCTCCTTGCTATGACCTGCTCAATATAAGTATATGTATATGCAAGCAAATGCGACCAATTTTCAATATAATCCAATATTTGATTCAATTAGGCTAAATGGTTTAAAATTAGCAAACAAATGAACAAACAACACAAACATCAATCAATTAGTGAATTTAACGTTTCAAATTCATAATTTTGATATATATACTGAAAATCTTGTTTTTGATGCCAATTCACAACAAAGTGTTCTAGCTATATAAGATTTGGTTCTCACACCAGCCTAATGGAAATATATAGAAATCTCACCTTCGAAACACGAAAATAAATTCTAATGATGACGCGTCAACCATTAGAAGCATGTCCGAGCGACTAGAGTGTGATTCTATATCTATCCAATATATTAAAATTTCAAATACACGTGGATCAGACGTATATGCAAAATCTTTATATACTGGACTGTCCAACTCAATATAAATAGATAATCAAATACGAATAATTGATTTAAATTTTTAAAACAAAAATTGTTTTCATTTTACGAATATACTCTTCACACTCGTTCTAGGATACTACTGATCCTATCTCTAACGAGTCATTCCCATTGGATATTGCTAATCCAATATCTGATGAATTCTTTCGTATGTTTCTAATGTGTCTTGTTCTCTAGCTTTGTAAACCAAAGCTCTGATACCAACTGTGACGGCAAGGAATCTCGCTCGGTCCGAACCAGTCGCTAAACCGACCCAGACCGTTCGAAACGCCCTATCGTTTGAGAACAGGACAAAACAGAACGCATACAGAAGAACATTTCATTGTATATTACAACAATGCATCAGATTACAAGAATATACAGAGTATAAACGAATATAACACAGAAATATCAGAGATTTAAATTACATTTAAATACATCGCAGCGGAAAATAATACAATACACAACTAGAAAGAGATATACGGATACAAAGCTTTCCGGATATCGTTCCAGCTGTAAACCAGGATCCTGTGAATATAAATCTGCAAAACCGAAACTACTAGCTGCCCGTGTCAAAATAGGGGCACCCAGAGTTTAGGTTAAAACAATAAACTCCAGGTCAGTCATGTGACTGGTGTGAGAACTAAAACAGTTATTAATCTTTATTTTAAAAAGGTAAATCAAGGGACCACGCCGTATAACACGGAACGGGTTTCCTCCCAAGAATACCAGTGCATAAAACAAACAGCGCAATGCTAAATAAAGAAAGATGAAGCTGTTATAAGACCCAGGTCCCATCACACAATGCAACGCAGTCGAAGATAGGGTTTTCCCTTATAACAGCCAAAGAATGCTTGATACGTTTTAAAACAAATCACTTGATATTATTATAAGTGCATAGTGTATAAAACACTTCAAATCATAAGTATCAATCATAGGCGGCATGGGTACCATATATCATGTCGCCATATATAGGTTTACAAATAAAACCGCAAATGTCACGTATTTGGAAATTGGATTTCCTTCTATGAACCGAGGCAAAAGATAGTCCTCAACCGATTCGAGACGCTCTAGCCCGTGTCTCAGGAACAGCCGCAACTGCCCCTTGGATCGTCAGGGCCGGTCCACACGGAGTGGATTATTATGCCTGAACAATACGTCTCCCCACCCTATGGGGTGTAAGTCTGGTCCGTCAGCCGACCAGAATGCATCGGCCGAAACCGATATAACCGAGGCGCCTCGCAACAGCAACAACCACATAAGTCAAACTCGTCAGGGCGTGAAAAACCACTGACGCCACTTCTAGCTAGAAAGAAACGCAAGTCCTCCCTGAGGTCCGTCTCCCGTTTTTGGTTCATACCGGGTGTGAAACACGCGAGGTAAACGTTACACAAAGCTACGCCACAAAGGCCGTGCTTTGATCATCACCACAAGACTTTGCTTTTCAACAGAAGCCTTGATCATTTGCATCTTAGCATGCCACACAGGCAAACCATCCTATGCAACCGATATCAGTCACACAGAATGAAATCCGATGTCAGACACACAGTCCATTTACAAGTCCGTCCTGGGTCTGAACGAAACCGGAGGCACCTAGTACCCCGCATATCCATCGATCTCCAAGTACGTCTGGACGATCACTAACTGTTTCCATCTTCTTGGGTGTACAGCCCAATCAAGATCATCAGTTATCACCCAAACGACGTGAAGACCTCCGGTCTTCGACCATCGTCTTCATCTTCGACTTATCGTCGTATCAGTTATCCAGAATGGGATAAACCCGGTCTTTCCGAATAACTCGCGTATATTTAAATAAGTGTTACACAAACACAACATACGCCTCATTCCAATTCATTAGTCACTAATCGTAAATTAATCAAGAGAATAATTCCCCAAATATTAACCCCGAAGGCCGAAACCAACATCAGATCAATATCCAGAAAACCATTCTGCTTGGCTAACCGACAGTTAGTTTCTAAATTTCACGTTCAAATCTAATTAAAGATTTAACTATCGCCTGGAGCAAAACTGGTGATACTCCATTCTCGATCTTTTCAATCTAATTAAAGATTCATTAAAACTCCACTTAGTTTTAATCTGTGACTGGGTTAAAGAATCGGTGTCATCTAAAAACACGGTTCGCGATAAACCCAAAGTCACATTCCATTAATTATCGGGTTAAAGAACGAGTGTTATTTAAAAACACTGTTCACGATAAACCCAAAAATCATTCCATTAATTATCGGGTTAAAGAACGAGTGTTATTTAAAACACTGTTCACGATAAACCCAAAAATCAATATCAATTCAATTCCAATTAAATATCATTTAATTGGTACACTTCATTAAATCTAAATAAAAAGATTTAATCTTTTCTCAACTGGGTTCAAGAACAGTGTTAGTGAAGACACCATTCACGACAAACCCAAATCACATTCGATATTCAATACAAGGCTCTGAATAGAAAATATATCGGCTTATATTCAATTTCGAATTCTACGACTAACAAATGTCGTATTGGAAATAACGATATACATATATATCTTTCAAATTTCCATAACAACACCTGTATAATCACGAATTCCAACATCGAAATATTCCGAAGACAATTTCGATTCAAATCCACTCCAATGCAATCATTGGAATTTTGGTTACTTTTAAAACCCTTTTCGAATTCAATTTATTTATTTAAAAATAAATAGAATTATAATTCTAGTTCAAAACTAGTTCATTTCGATAAAAATCCATTTTTATCTTTTCAAATATGGAGTTTTTCATCCCAATTCTTCACAAATCATTTCTTATGATTTTACACAAATTATTACTATTTTTAATAATTTTATCAAGGCCCGTACAGTCGATTTCCATCAATGGCCATCGAACTGCACTTACAGCGACCTTTTTCGAATTTGATTTGGACGTATCTCCAAATCCAACCGTTAGATTTCTAATTTCTAATATTCGTTAGAAAGCTCTTTTCGATACGAACCCAACGGTTCCGGTTTTAGGAGAATCCGACGGTCGGATCTCCCGTAATGCCCGTTTGAAATAAATGGTCGAAATTCGCGAACTGCCGCGGCGCGGCGCGTTCTATTCAGGCCATTATATTATATATATAATATATATATAATATATTTCGTCGATTTCTATTTAAAACGAATTATATAAATAGTTTTAAAATCGTTTCAAAACCTATTTCAACTTCCATTTCAATTCAAAGCAAAATTGAATTCTTCTTTATAAATTCGTTTTAAAATTCATTTCTATTCACTTCAAATTTCAATTCAATTTGAATTCGTTTTCAATTCCTTTCATTTCGAAATCGTTTTCAATTCAATTCATTTCGAAATCGTTTTCAATTCAATTCATTTCGAAATCGATTTCAATTCAATTCATTTCGAAATCGTTTTCAATTCATTTCATTTCGAAATCGTTTTCAATTCAATTCATTTCGAAATCGTTTTCAATTCAATTCATTTCGAAATCGTTTTCAATTCAATTCATTTCGAAATCGTTTTCAATTCAATTCATTTCGAAATCGTTTTCAATTCAATTCATTTCGAAATCGTTTTCAATTTAAATTCATTTCGAAATCGTTTTCAATTTAAATTCATTTCGAAATCGTTTTCAAAATCGATATAAATATCGATTACGTCAAAATGGCGTCAATCTAATCAACACGGCTTCATAAATTTCTAATTTCAAATATTCTATTTTAAAACTGGAATGAGACCCAATCCATTACCATATAAAGTTAATTATATGGATTTTCATACAACACATGTATATAATAGCATGGAAAAATAATCAACCATCAACCAAAGTGCACTACACTGTATAAGCATCAAATATAGATATCCAACGCTTAAAACAGCCTGTCAATCAACCGATCGACATATTCAATCAATCGGGATGAGTGAACACCCGTGTGGGGTTTCAAACAATCAAACACATATTTTATTTGTGCCGTTGGGCGATGTGTAAAATTTATCGACCCAATCAATGTCCTTCAAATAGGTGTACATAAACAAACCATCTGGTTTGTAAATGAATATTTATTTATTCACATTCACGTTAAAAATTATATTTTTAACGATAACACATTTTATTTTAACATATGAATTTCTATTCAGTTCATTCTTTAAATAAAATGCTATTTTTATTTTAGAAAATTTATTTTAGAAAATTTCGGCAGCATAACGGCACGATACTAGAAACGGGACAAGGCCTAGCCTTATCCCCGGTCTAGTGAAGGCCCACGCCATTCACTCATCAATCAAATCAATTTCATTTTGCAAACCACAAAATTTGGAGTAAGGGTCTAACCTAGCCTTACTCCTACGCCTTATAACGGCGCACGTCTAATCCTAACCAATTTATCGATTCGATTTTTCACACCACAAACCACATTCAAACCAATATCGCAATCAATCACCAAACAGTCAAACAAACAAGTCCATGGTCTGTGGACGGTTGTGTCGGGTGCTACTAAGCACCGTCTGCATCCTAGTATAAATATATAACTAGAAAAGAAATAGAAAGGTGAGAAATTCTCACCTATAGCTATCCTAGCTCCACGGCTCTTCATTTGCAGAAGTCTTCGTCGTTCCGCCTTTTTGTCATCTTCGTTGCTGCTTTCACTACATATAAAAATCGAATTTTTTATTTCAAAGTTCAATATATAAAAATCGAATTTTTATTTCAAAGTTCAATATATAAAAATCGAATTTTTGTTTCAAAGTTCAATATATAAAAATCGAATTTTTATTTCAAAGTTCAATATATAAAAATCGAATTTTTGTTTCAAAGTTCAATATATAAAAATCGAATTTTTATTTCAAAGTTCAATATATAAAAATCGAATTTTTGTTTCAAAGTTCAATATATAAAAATCGAATTTTTATTTCAAAGTTCAATATATAAAAATCGAATTTTTATTTCAAAGTTCAATATATAAAAATCGAATTTTTATTTCAAAGTTCAATATATAAAAATCGAATTTTTATTTCAAAGTTCAATATATAAAAATCGAATTTTTATTTCAAAGTTCAATATATAAAAATCGAATTTTTGTTTCAAAGTTCAATATATAAAAATCGAATTTTTATTTCAAAGTTCAATATATAAAAATCGAATTTTTATTTCAAAGTTCAATATATAAAAATCGAATTTTTATTTCTAAGTTCAATATATAAAAATCGAATTTTTATTTCAAAGTTCAATATATAAAAATCGAATTTTTATTTCAAAGTTCAATATATAAAAATCGAATTTTTATTTCAAAGTTCAATATATAAAAATCGAATTTTTATTTCAAAGTTCAATATATAAAAATCGAATTTTTATTTCAAAGTTCAATATATAAAAATCGAATTTTTATTTCAAAGTTCAATATATAAAAATCGAATTTTTATTTCAAAGTTCAATATATAAAAATCGAATTTTTATTTCAAAGTTCAATATATAAAAATCGAATTTTTATTTCAAAGTTCAATATATAAAAATCGAATTTTTATTTCTAAGTTCAAATCTTTTTCGAAAAATCAGTTTTAAACTTTTCTTTAAAAACAGTTTTAATTCTTTAAACAAATCAGTTTTAATTATTTTTGCAAATCAGTTTTTATTCTTTATAAAATTTCAGTATTTATATCTAAAATAAAAATCAGTTTTTACATCTAAATAAAATTCAGTCTTTAACCTAAATAAAATTCAGTTTTTAACATTAGTAAAATCCAGTTTTTAACATTAGTAAAATCAAAACAGTTTTTAACATTAGTAAAATCAAAACAGTTTTTAACATTAGTAAAATCAAAACAGTTTTTAACATTAGTAAAATCAAAACAGTTTTTTTACATAAGAAAAATCAAAACAGTTTTTAACATAAGAAAAATCAAAACAGTTTTTAACATAAGAAAAAAGGTCAGAATTGAAAATAAAAATAAATAAATAAAAAAAAAAAAAAAAAACACTTACTGTAAATATCGAAGGCGGCGGAGGGGGGGGGGGGTTTCTTGCGTCGCCGAACAGCAGGGGAGGGGAATCGATTTTAAGTGGAGGAGGAGGAGAGTAGGGGGGGGCGGCGGTGGCGGTCTGCGTTGGAGGGGCGGCGCGCGGTGCGAGAGGGGGCAACGGGGGAAGTGAGAGAGGGAGAGGAGGATCGGAGTTGGGGAGGGCGGCCACCAGAGGCGGCGATGGCGATGCAAGCGCGCCTCGGAGGCGCGAGGTCGAGGTCCGCCCTTCGTTTTCTTTTTTTTTTTTTTTCCTGAATCTTGATTTATGAGTCGGGGGGGGGGGGGGGGGGCTGGAGGGGTTATAGGAGAGGGAAGATAAATTTTATTTCTTTTATTATTTTATTATTTTAATTTCAAAAATATTGACTTTTACATACGACCTCTAAACGAGGCCCACCGCCTGTCGTCCCTAGCGTATTACCCCCATTCCGAACACAATGGGATATGTATCGCAAGCTGATTCGATCACTTGAATCAGTTTCCGTCTAAATCTACATATAACTCTATATATTAAATTTGAACGCGCATTTCAATTTACCGGGGTCACATACTAACTAAAAAAATTCCCGAAAAATATTTTTTAGCTTCGTATTGACGATACGGTCCTAACAAAACTAGTTTCGTCGAATTCTGAGACCGTATGAAAAACGGCCAATTTTCAGTCGATTAAAATCAACTGAAACTGGTCAAACGCGTTTTCCTTCGCCACGCTCACATATTGATTCGAAAAATTATGAAATTTGGAATCTAGCAATAACTTAACATCACGGACCCAACAAAACTGGTTTCGTCGAAATCCGAGGTCGTTTGCAAAATTGCTATTTTTAAGGGCCTTATATATATATAAATATATATATAAATTCCACAGCGACTATTTCTAATTTTAAACTGGACATATCTTATCATTTCTACGATGAAATCTTGATTTTTCTGATTCGTTGGAAAGATATCATCAATTAGATTCCATTATTTTTGGTTTCGTTCAATTTTGACTTATATTGAATTCTGTATATTCATTTGAAATTAGAAATCGAATTTTCGAACTACCGCGCCATTTTCAATTCCTTTTCTAATTATATATAATTATTATATATTCTAACGACGACGTATATAATATATACGTTCTAATTATATTCAAAATAGATTTCTCGTCGATATTATTTAAAATAATTCATTTTAAATAATCAAAATTCGCTAAAATTGCCAAAATAAAAATTTCAAACTGGCCCAGATTTTCCGGGTTGTTACACAATCCTGGGGCATTGCTAGAGTGTCTTGAATCGGTAAGGATCTCGCTCCTAGCCTTGACTCAGTATGGAAACCCAACCTTCCAATACGAGATGACGGACTTGATTGTATACTTATTATGGCGACATAGTAGGATGGGGTACTATGCTGTCTAGGATTAATACATTTATTTTGAAGTATTTTAAATCATATTACACAATTATGATATTAAAATAGTATTTGACTCGTACTCTGCATTTTTTGATCATTATAAGGTAAAGCTCTATCCCCTGGTGTGCGTTGCATTGTGTGATGGGACCTGAGTCTTATAATGATTTCATTTTTACAAAAAGCATTGCGTTATTCTTTTTATTTAATAAATATATGCACAGACAATCTATTGGAGTATACCCGTTCCACGAAAGTGGCGTGGTCCTCAGATTTGTCATACTCAGTAGTTAATATATATTTCTCATACCAGTTCCATGACTGACCCGTTGTTTGTTTCACCTTGCAAACTCGGGTGCCCTCTTTACCACACGGGCAGTCGAGTCGCTTTTTTTGCAGATGTAGTTAGCAGGATCCTGGATTGAAGCTTAAAGCTATACCCAGAGCATTGGAAGTCTTCCGCTTCCTTAGTTATTTTGTTTCCGCTGCAACATATTAAAGTAATGTAAAAAATTATCTTTCGCTATAATTTTATCAATGTACTCTGATATATTCTATACTCTGATGTAACATTTATTATTGACGTTATAAAAGTCTGTTGTTGTTGTTTTGATGTGTTGTATTCCCAAAGTTAACAATCCGGGCTTTCCTATCCGGGGGAGTTTGGGTCGTTACAAGTGGTATCAGAGCTCTGGTTAGCTCAAATCTTTGGGGTACAACTCGTTAGAACTGAACAAAAGGCTAATCAGAGATTGGATTAGTAATATCCAATAAGATTACCCATTAGAGATAGGGTTAGCAATGCCCTAGAATGAGTTCAGAGCGAAAAAATTAAAATTAACGTATTTGTGATTATATATAATCTATTTTAGAAAATATGATTTTTGAATATATAAAAGTTATATATATTTTAAAAGCTAATCAACTAATTGATTTATGATTGTGTAGTATAATTATTAGTTCAACTAATAAAATTATTTAAAGCAATGAAAAAATATATAAATTAGTTAGTTAATTAAACAACTTTTAGCTTCGTTCCTTTTCGGGGACGAAAAGATTTTAAGTGGGGGAGACTGTAACAACCCTGAATTTTGGGGCTAACTTAAAATTTTATTCTAAGTTATTTTAATGAGTTTTGGCTATTTAAAATAATTTATTTAAACAATAACGAAAAAATCATTTTCTCCCTGTATGTTTTGATGTGATAATAAGTAGTGAACATATATAATATTAGGATATTAGGTGAGATTTCTTATTTTAAAAAAAAATTTATAATTTAAATAAATTGTTATGCGTTGGAAATTAGTATTTATTCATTGTTAAGATTCCTATTTTTTGTGTATTGGACGTGATTTGAGTGAGATATCTTGGTTGTATTGATCTGCTAATTGAATGAAATATAATGTAAGAATAAAATTGTAAACAAATAAATATATTTATTTTTATTTGTGAGGTTGAAATAAGAATTGTAATTAAAATAATAATGTCCATTTTTAGGTGTTATGTGGAATCAGATTGGTCAACACATAGAAAATATCATTTTCATTTGTTATATAAAGAAAATAGATTTCTAAGAAAACAAAAATATCATTTTGTTGAAATGAATATATATGAAAACAAAAATATCATTGTTGCTGTAATAGATTTGTATATAAATAAAAATATCTTTTTATTTGCCATGTAAACATTAGAACACATATTCATTTTAGTTAAAATTATCATGTTAGTTAAAATAAACATTTTCGTTAGACATTTTTATATTAGAATAAAAATACCCTTTAGTTAGAAATATTTATTTAGAATAAAATGCCATCTTTGTTAAGAAATATTTTGTTTAATTAAAAATGTAACTTGGTTTAATCATAAATGTCATTCATGTTAGTATTAAAAGATGTCATTCAGGTTAGTATTAAAAGTGTCATTTCATTTTTTTTTTTTAAAATGCCATATTAGAAAATGTCATTTATGAAAAATCTCATGTTATAATAAATAAATAACATTTTTGTTATAATGAGTCATGTTAGATAAAATAACATCTTTGTTAGATTATGTCATGTTAGGTAAATATATTTTTGTTATAATTTGTCATATGAGATGAAAACACATTTTTGGTTAGAATTTGTCATGATTAACTAAAAATTTAACGCATATGTATATAATCAATGCATTATGTTTGTCCCATTATTTCATGCATTGTTGGGGCCCACAACATAAGTGAAACGTCTTATATAAATAAAAAATTAAAACGTTCATCTCCTTCCATATATTTTCCTACATTCATTCCTTTTCGGTTCCTCATGACATTTGTTATCTATTTCCATGCACATTTGAATTAATATCGCATCCATTCATTTCTTTTTATTTATGCTCTCTCTCTCTCATCGTTAATTATTTTTGAAATTTGAATAAAAAAGAGATAAGTGTGGTCCCATCATGCCTAGTCAGCTGATTAAATTACTCTGCAACCTACTAGATGTGAACAGACGCATTAGGGAAAATGAAATTAAAGAAATTAAATAATATTAAGACATATATAAACAACACATAGAAAATTCCAAAAAAACACTAATTCTAAAACCTATTCTACATCCGCCGTCTCTTTCTTCTATGGCTGAAATAATTTGAATTTCTTTCTCTCTTTTCTCTTAATCCATCAAGAACTAGAAGATGATTTCTACATGAAAAAGGTAGAGATTCACATACTCTACAAATTCATACGGTTAAGATCATGTTTTGGGTAGTATTTTTCGCAAATCTCAGGCCTCAAGGGCCGCGGTTTGGCTGCGAATTCATGGCCATTGGGAAGCTTAAATTCAAAGCTATTCATGGTAAAGTTGGAGAAGAAGAAGACTTAGCAAAGGTTAAGGGAAATCATTAAATTAATTATTTAAACTATTATTTTAATTTAAGAAATCAAATCTTCAAACAATCGTATCTTTTGCAATCGAATTCAGAAAATTGCAAACTGTGATGCGTTGGGGTCACATCGTCGACCACTACGTGATGGAACGAATATAGACTGAAACAGAAACAAATTTGGCAAAGTGGAAAGATATTGGTGAGAAATCTTAATTTATTTTTATTATTATTTATTTTAAATAATATGAATAAATCGTAACTGTATTCTCCTCCATTCACTGTATACGCCATGCTTTGTGATTTGATTTGAACTGTGATTAGTGTGTTATGTGGATCTGAAAAAAATTAACATGTTGGTTAATTAGAATTGTGTGTAACAAAAATGATCAGTTTGTCAATTAATGAGAATTCTGATTTATTTTAATTAATTATAAATTAATGATCATTACGAAATCATGATTGTATATTATTGATTATGATCTGCGTTGTTGTGATATTGTATTGTACTGTTATTGAGATATGTGGTGATGTTTTGATATAATCATGTTAGTGTAGATCTGTAAATTCTGATGAATCTCTATAAATTCTCATCTTTATTACCTTTATTATTATTTTTATTTTATTTCTATTTTCATTTTTATTTCTCTCTAAAAATCAAAAGAAAGTTGAATCTTGTTTTTGTAAAACAAACAAAAGAAAAGTTATAATTTTTATTTGTTTCACAAAATCAAATGAGAGTTGAAGTCTTTATTTTATTTCACAAAACAAATAAAAAGAAAAGTTTTGATTCACAAATAGAACAAAAGTTGAATCTTTTATTTTGATTTTACATGATAAAAGAAAGTTGAATCTTTTATTTTGATTTTACATGATAAAAGAAAGTTGAATCTTTTATTTTTCATTTTACATAATGAAAAGAAAGTTAGTATCTTTTATTTTTGATTTACATAAAAGATAAATAAAGTTTTAATATTTTATTTTGATTCACAAAATAAAATAAAGATGAGACCTTCACATTGATTCATGAGAATTTTACACCAAACCATATGTTGTTGATGTATGTGTGGACATGAAACTTGACATCAAATTATAAGTTGCCATCGTTATGTATAGTTTGTTGAAACGAATTAAAATTTCATCGTCATGTTATTATAGTTGAAATGAATCAAATATTGAAATTAGAAAACATGATATTAGAAACATGATATTAGAAAACTTGACATTTATTTTATCTACATTCCCTTGGAAATAAATGATAAAAGAAACGTAATCATGACATTATGTTTTATTTACATTTATTTGTAGATGAAATAAAAGAGACAAATTTGGTTTTAGGATTTTGTTCACATTCATATGTGAAATAAAAGAAAAATACAAAACTTGCAATTAATTGATATTTTATTTACACTTCTTGTAAATAATAGTGAAAGTACCTAATTAGATTAGCGAACGTTAGTTGATATTTTATTTACACTTCTTGTAAATAAAAGTGAAAGTACCTAATTAGATTAGCGAACGTTAGTTGATATTTTATTTACACTTCTTGTAAATAAAAGTGAAAGTTCCTAATTAGATTAGCGAACGTTAGTTGATATTTTATTTACACTTCTTGTAAATAAAAGTGAAAGTACCAAATTTGATTAGCGAACACAAGATAATGATTTATTTTACTTTTGTAGATAATGTTTTATTTACATTACTTTTGTAAATAAAAAGATTAAAACATGAAATGTAAATATTAGGATCTTGCTTACATTACTTTTGTATTAAAAAAAAAGATAAAATGTGACATTTAGTAAGATTTACATTTCTAATGTAAAGAAAAATAGAACTTACATTTCTAATGTAAAGAAAAAATCGAAATTTACATTTTCTAATGTAAAGAAATGGAAAATAGAAATTTATATTTTTCCAAATACAATGAAAGTAGAAGATAGAGAATTTACATTTTTCTAAAGTAAATAAAAATAGTAGAAAACTTGCATTTTCCAATGCAAAGGAAAAGTTCATTTTTTTTTAAAAAAAAATGAATAAAAGAAAAAGTTCATTTTTTAAAAAAAAAATGAATAAAAGAAAAAGTTCATTTTTATGTTTTTAAAAATGAATAAAAGAAAAAGTTCATTTTTATGTTTATATAAAAATGAATAAAAGAAAAAGTTCATTTTTATGTTTTATGAAAATGAATAAAAGAAAAAGCACATTTTTATGTTATAAAGTAAATCAAAGAAAGATGTATTTTTATGAGTTAGATAAATAAGTACCAAACTAGAAAACATGAAAATGGTTCTTTTATTTGCAATTCCCTATGTAAATAAAAAGTACAAAACTAGAAAATATGAAAATGGTTCTTTATTTGCAATCCCCTTTGTAAATGAAAAAAAAAGTACAAAACTCGAAAACATGAAAAGTGATTATTTACATTTTTCTTTGTAAATAGAAAATGAGCAAGACTTGATATTAGGTTATATTTACATTTTTCTTTGTAAAAATAAAATAAAAAAGAGAACAAAATTGACATTAGAATTTCATTTACAACTTCCTTTGTAAATAAAAAGTTACAAACTTGAAACTTGAGAATTAGCTTTTATGTAAATGAAAAGAACAGACTTTGAAACCATTTTATTCACAGTCCTTGTGTGAATAAAATGATCAAAGTTAGCGATGAAATCTTGTTCACATTTTTATGTTATAAAAATGAATTAGTGAAAAAGTACATTTTTATGTTATAAAAATGAATTAGTAGAAAAAGTACATTTTTTACGTGAGGAAAATAAGTTAGAGAAAAAAAGTACATGTTTAAGTATTAAGAATGAATTCGATAAAAAGGATATTTATTTACATTTGGTGTAAATAAACAAGAGGAACTAAAGAGAAATAAAAAGAATTTACTTTATCTACAGTTTCTTATGTAAATAAAAGAACACATTGTTGAAATCTTCATTTTTGTCGCATTAGAATTGGCAGAGAAAAATATCGTTTTATTAAAATATACATTGTTGGAAATCAATATTTTTGTCGCATTAGAATGGGCGGACAAATAATATTTTTATTGAATATAGAATATACAGTGTTGAAACTATTATTTTTGTCGCACCAGAATTGGCGGACAAAATGATATTGTTATTAAGTATAGAAATATACGTTGTGAAATCATCATTTTTGTCGCATTAGAGTTAGCGAGCAAAATATGAATTTAAAAGTATATCTTTATTTGTAATTTAGTTACAAATAAAAACAACATTAATAAAAGTACCTTTTTGCGTCGTAGTCTTTCTAGAATAAGAAGAATGAACTTTGGTAGCTGAAAACGTCAAATGATTTATATTTATATATATGTTTATATATAAATATAAAATTAAACGAAACGCGCGCTGTAGTTCGCGTTTAGACAAACGTACCTTTAAACGATTATACCGACAGATCCGACCGTCGGATTCTCCCAAAATTGGAACCGTTAGGACCTCTTTGGGAAGAGCTTTCCAACGATATGAAATTCGCCAAAATCCAACGGCTAGATTATAAGATATGAGTAAATCAAAATTGGGTAAAATAGCGCCATGGCCATCTATTGACCTGAAGCATCGTTAAGAAAAATAAAACTTTTTTTTTAACAAAATAGAAATAGTGGAAATCGTTATAAAGCATTTCTAGCGATATAAATTGGTTTTGTAATTTATACAACTCCGAAAATTATTTGGAAAACCGAGTTACTCTCATTCCAAATAATGATACGACGTTCGAAGAATTGAAGACGTCGATTGAAGACCGACGATCTTCACATCGAATGGGTGACTAGTGTTGAGGCCCTTGATTGATTTGCTCCCAAGACGGGGTTAAAATGGTAGTTATCCAGACGTAGTGCTGATCTGTACGGATTTGGCTTTCGCTCAAACCCAGAGCATAAGCGCGTAAATGGATTGTATGTCTGACATTGTATTCCTTTATACTGCATTCGTTGATCTCTGCTAAACATATATCTGTTTGGTGTTTTACACACTTCTCTGAAACGTATGAGCTCATAGTTTATATGTTGGTAGAAATCAATGGTATGGTATGGATTGACGATGTGGCATGCTAAGATGCATATGATCAAGGCTTTGTTGAAAAGTAGGCCTTGTGGAATGATCAAAGCATAACCTTTTTAGGTATAGCTTTGTGTATAGCGTGACTTCATGAGCCTCACACCCCGGTGGAGTTTAAAATGGAGCAAGGGAACGCAGGGAGTGCGCACGTTTCTTTCTAGCTAGAAAGTGGTGTTAGTGACCTACCAGCCCTGATATTTACTAAGTGGTTGTTGGATTTGAGGTACCTCAGTTATATTGGTCGCTACTGGCCAATTTAGAGATCCGTTAGGATCGGGAAACGTGTGTTCAGGAATTGCCAATCCATTAAGCGTTATCGTATGGACCGGCCCTGCAGCTATCCAAGGGTTGGACAGAGTACCAATCCTGGGGCATTGCTAGAGTGTCTCGAATCGGTAAGGATCTCGCTCCTAGCCTTGACTCAGTATGGAAACCCAACCTTCCAATACGAGATGACGGACTTGATTGTATACATATTATGGCGACATAGTAGGATGGGGTACTATGCTGTCTAGGATTAATACATTTATTTTGAAGTACTTTAAATCATATTACACACTTATGATATTAAAGTAGTATTTGACTCGTACTCTGCATTTTTTGATCATTAAAAGGTAAAGCTCTATCCCCTGGTGTGCGTTGCATTGTGTGATGGGACCTGAGTCTTATAATGATTTCATTTTTACAAAAAGCATTGCGTTATTCTTTTTATCTAATAAATATATGCACAGACAATCTATTGGAGTATACCCATTCCACGAAAGTGGCGTGGTCCTCAGATTTGTCATACTCAGTAGTTAATATAGATTTCTCATACCAGTCCCATGACTGACCCGTTGTTTGTTTCACCTTGCAAACTCGGGTGCCCTCTTTACCACACGGGCAGTCGAGTCGCTTTTTTTTGCAGATGTAGTTAGCAGGATCCTGGATTGAAGCTTAAAGCTATACCCAGAGCATTGGAAGTCTTCCGCTGCCTTAGTTATTTTGTTTCCGCTGCAACATATTAAAGTAATGTAAAAAAATTATCTTTCGCTATAATTTTATCAATGTACTCTGATATATTCTATACTCTGATGTAACATTTATTATTGATGTTATAAAAGTCTGTTGTTGTTGTTTTGATGTGTTGTATTCCCAAAGTTAACAATCCGGGCTTTCCTATCCGGGGGAGTTTGGGTCGTTACAGTAAATATGTAAATTAAGTAAGATAAATATGCCTAACCCGAGGTTAGATTGAGTTACAGTGTAAGACTGCCCGGAACCGCCCGACACATCCAAAACCATAACAATATAGATCTAATGTGAGAGGTTAGCGCATCAAGCCCAAAAGAACCCGAGGTTAGATTGAGTTGCGGTGTAAGACTGCTCGGAACCGACCGGCACATCCAGCGACCGCAACAATACATATCTAATATGAGTGGTTGGTGATTTAATGAACGAATTAAAGTTAAGATCGGAATGGTAATGTTAAGTTAATTAAGGAAACACTTAACCAATACAACATGTTCACCAAACTGATGGGTGGGGTTAGGTTAATTTGAGAACACTTAACCATTTTAACATGTTGATTAGGAAACCCTAGTAACGGGGACCCATTTCTGCAGTAACCCACATAGATGTATCATGGTACCCTGAACTAGGCAGGGTGGGGCACGATTACTGGGCTGATTATAAGCGGTCTAAACAACGGCTGGTGGTGCATCAGTGTAGGTTCTGACGGAGTGCGGGCGTGCACGTACTCCAAAGTGAAAAAAGCAAGCACTGGGCATCAGTAGTTATACACCTTGCATCTTGAATTGTGTCAGGTTGCCACCATAGGATTTGATACACCCCATGGTGGGACCAGCACAGGTATCTACAATCAAGCAGGGCCGAATAACACAAGTAGTGAATATATACGAGTAGGAGCCGATCGATAATGGGTATCATTTATCTTGAACACATGGTGCTAGTTGAAACACTTGTAAGTGGGTGCAGAGAAATAGTAATGAGTGCGATAGCATATTCATTTCTATTATCTTATTCCTAGGGCGCTGTCCTAGGTTCAGTTTATTCATCGCATAACCTTTTTCCTGTTTACATACTAAATAATCACTGGGCTTACCAGACTCATGTCTGACCCATTTTTCTTTCGTCTTCTTTTCTTCCGTTCCCCCTCCCCCAGGTCCGCAGGGAGGGAATACTTCAGCTTAGTTCGAACCATTTCCAGCTTAAAAAGAGTAGATGTATTGCTTGGATTCTCTTTCCTTGGGCTATGGCTTTGGGTACACTCTTATTGGGGATTTATGCTGCCTTATTGTTATTTTATGCTTCTTTGTGTTTTAATCAAGACAGAGATTTTGTTGTAATGATGTGGAAGTTTGTTTGAGACAGTTGTTGTAATGTTTTGACTGAACCACGTACTTATGAAATAAATTTAGTTTTTCCGTTGTTTATATGTCTGTCTTGTAAATTATCTGTATCTTTTACCTATAATGCTCCATCGAAGTTAAGGCATTCTCCTTGTGAGTGACCTTAACGGAGGTGGGGTGTTTCACTTGGCATCAGAACTGATGGTTGCCAGATCAGATAAATTTTTTTGGAAACTAATTTTCAAAAAGAAGTTTAAAGAAGCATTTTCAAGAAAAAGTGTTGTTTTTATTTTAAAAAGGCATAATCCCCAAAGCCATATGCACTATCTTTCTATCATTTGTTTTGAATCTTTTCTTTTTCGTTTCAGCATGTCTGGGGATCTTAACCTTCCAGAGGGCGTACCGGTACCTGGCTGGTTCAGAAGGTACCTGGAGGCTAGGGCTAATTACATAGGCCCAGCAGATGTTCCTCCTCCCCCAGTTGCAGTTGTTCCTCCTCCTCCTCGTGCAAATGCTTTCTCAAAGATATGTAGAGACTTTCGAGCCATGGGTGGAAAGAACTTTAATGGAACTGAATCATTCGTGGAAGCAAGAAATTGGCTCAAAGAAACCAAGGATTTGTTTGTTATCTTCGAAGTGGACGACAGGCAGAAGATACAGTTGGCCGTATGGTTGCTTAAAGATGAAGTCTTTTATTGGTGGGAAGTTACTAATGCTGAAAGACCAGTTGAAACTTGGGTGGATTTCAGAATGAGGTTTGAAATGAAATTCCTCTCACAAGTTGAACAAAGCTTACAGATGGAGAAGTTCTTAGCTCTCAAACAGGGAAGTATGTCGTTCAAGGAGTACGTCAACCAATTCAACCAGCTGGCTAGATTCGGACTGGATTTAGTGAACACTCCCCATAAGAAGGCTTTCCGTTTTGTTAAAGGGTTGAATGAGCCACTGCACAGCCTAGCTGTGTCCCATATACCTATGGGTGCGACCTATGAGAGACTGGTGGACATGGCACTGTTACAGGAGGAAGACAAGGATGGCAAGAAAGAGGCAAAGGTGGAAGTACCTCAAGATAAGAAAGTGGAGGGATCGCAGAATTAGAAGACAAATTCAAAGAATGGCGGGAAGAACAACAAACCCCGTGACAAAAGGAAGTGTAATTTTTGTGGCATTCCTGGACATCTGATTAAGGACTGCAGAGAGAAAAAAAGGAAGATGGGTGGTTGTTTTCAGTCCGGCGAGACAGGACACATGGCTAAGGACTGTCCAAGAAAGCAAGGGCAAAGGCAGAGGACTTAATCTACTTCTGGAGGGCCGGTTCACACTCTCATACTACCTCCGTAAGAATGACGTAGAAATATTTCTATTGAGAGTTTAGTTTATCTTTTTGATCATCCTGTTTGTACACTCTTTGATTCTGGCGCATCACACTCTTTTATATCTACTGCTTTAGTTGCATCTCTGCACCTAAACACCAGTATAGTAGAGGATCCCTTGGTTGTTTATTGGGGGCTTGGCTTATTTGTCAATGATTTGTTTGGATTTGGAAATTTCTATACTAAGCGTTAGGTTTAGATGTAATGCCTATGTTTTGGGCTTCACAGGCTATGGGTTGATTCTAGGCATGGATTGGTTATCCAGTAATGGTGCCATCCTTGATTGTGATAAGAGAGTGGTTAGACTTATGACTCACCTCGGTAACAATCTCGAAATCTCTTGTAATCCGATGAATTCTGCTATGCTTAGCTACCTAGAATCTCTTGATGCGTCTGTTGAAAACTTGCAGTCTATTAGAGTAGTCCGTGAATACTCAGATGTATTTGAGGAGGTGAAGGGCTTACCTCCGAAGAGGGAGATAGACTTCAGCATATACCTTGTTGATAATGCAAAACCCGTAGCTCTACCCGTTAGACACATGGCTCCAAGGGAGAGGAAAGATCTCAGCAAGCAAGTCAAAGAGCTGCTCGAAAAGGGGTTCATAAGGTGGAGTATTTCTAAATGGGGTGCTACAGTACTATTCGCAACCAAAGCGGATGGTTCACTTCGCCTATGCATTGCCTATAGGGAGCTAAACAAGCTAACCAAGAAAAATAGGCACCCACTTCCAAGAATAGACGACTTGTTTGATCAGCTTGTAGGTGCTTCGATTTTCTCCCAACTAGATCTGGCTACCGAGTTTCATCAGCTAGGAGTGGCTGAAGACAGCATTGATAAGACCGTGTTTAGAACCCTGGATGGTTTCTTCGATTGGCTTGTCATGCCTTTCGGCTTGACAAACGCACCCGCTTATTTCATTGAGTTGATGAGCAGGTGTTCAGGGAGTTCCTTAATAAGTCTGTGGTGGTCTTCGTAGACGACATTTTGATTTTCTCGAAGAATGAAGTAGAGCATGCTTTGCATTTAAGTGAAGTCATGGATACTCTTCGTGCACATCAGCTGAAAGCCAAATTCTCCAAATGCCATTTCTGGAAAGAAGAAGTAAGGTTTCTTGGACATGTGGTGTCCAAAGAGGGGATAGCTGTGGACCCCGCAAAAGTAGTTGCGGTGCAAGATTGGAAGGTTCCACAGAATGCAACCGAAGTCTGAAGCTTTCTCGGGCTAGCGGGATTTTACCGAAAGTTCATTAAAGACTTTGCATAAATCTCGGCCCCGCTCACAAGATTGATAAAGAAGAACCTAACTTTCGCTTGGGATTTGGATTGCGATGTTGCTTTCCAACGTTTGAAAAGGGCTCTTACAACAGCCCCAGTTCTGACATTGCCTGACGGGAGCAAAATGTTTACAGTATATACAGACGCATGCGGTACATGATTAGGCGTTGTCTTGATGCAAGAAGGCAAGGTAGTTTGTTATCGGGGAAGGCAGTTGAAGGTACAAGAGAAGAACTGCCCAACTTATGATTTGGAACTAGCTACCGTTGTTTTCGCTCTTAAGTCATCGCGTCATTATCTACTAGGAGAAAAGTTTGAACTGTTTACTGACCATAAATCATTAAAGTACCTTTTCTCACAGAAAGATCTTAACTTAAGACAACAAAGGTGGATGGAGTTCCTTGCCTCATATGATTTTGAGATTTCCTATACCCCTGGCAAGGGCAATGTGGTAGCAGATGCCATGAGTAGGAAGAAGCTAACCTTAAGTCCTCTCTTTGTAGAAAGACAAAGCCTAGAGTACATAGCAAACTTTGACTTTAGACCCTCCTCTAAAATTGTACCTGGTTTATTAGCATCGCTAGAGGTGCGGCCTACTCTTTTGGACTCAATAGGAACCGAGCAATGTGAAGACCCTCAGCTAGTTGATATGATGGATAAGCTAGTTAGGGGTGAGACTTCTAGTCACATCAATAGATACTCCATCGATGATAAGGGTTGGTTGAGATGGGATGGAAGGCTATGCGTCCCACAAGCAAGGGATTTGGTGAAGACGGTTCTCAAAGAAGCACACCATTCTAAGATGACCATACACCCAGGTGAAGACAAGATGTATAAAGACATAAAAAGGGTTTTCTTTTGGAATGACATGAAGAGGGATGTAGCTTAGTTCGTCGCTAAGTGCTTGATATACCAGCAGGTCAAAGAGGAGCATAAGAAGCTCGGTGGTCTGCTTCATCCTCTAGATGTCCTACAGTGGGAATGGGATATCATTTCTATGGACTTTGTTGATGGGTTGCCAAGGTCAAGAAGGGGCAATACCACTATTTGGGTAATAGTGGACAAACTCACTAAAAGCGCTCACTTCATACCTGTTAAGAGTAGAAGAATTTCCTCGTCTCTAGCATCTATTTATCTTAAAGAGATAGTTCGACTCCATGGGATACCCTCCAGCATAGTGAGTGATCGAGATCCTATCTTTACGAGCGAGTTTTGGAGGAGTTTGCAAGAGGCTGTAGGCACACAGCTATGCGTAAGCACTGCCTATCACCCTCAAACCGATGGTCAGACGGAAAGGGTGAACAGAGTATTAGAAGACCTCCTGAGATTGTGCATTCTTGACTTTGGAGGAACATGGGAGGATCATCTTCCTTTGGTGGAATTCGCTTACAACAATAGCTACCAAGCCACCATAGGCATGGCACCCTTCGAGGCTTTATATAGAAGACCATGCCGATCACCAACTTGTTGGTGGGAGTCTACAGACAAGCTCGTACTTGGGCCAGACATGATTAGAGAAACTTCAGAGAAGGTGGACTTGATAAGAAGATGAATGAAGACTGCACAAGATAGACAGAAGTCCTACGCAGACAAAAGAAGGACCGACCTTGAGTTTGAGGTTGGAGATAGGGTGTCCCTTAAAGTATCTCCTTTGAGGAATGTCATTCGCTTTGGGTCCGTAGTAAAGTTGGGGCCAAGATTTGTTGGACCATTTCCTATCATGAAAGGATTAGGGCGATGGCTTACAAAGTACAGCTACCTGAAAGACTGGCTGGGGTTCATAATGTTTTTCATGTTTCTCAACTTCAAAAGTGCTCACATGAGTCTGCGGAAGTTGTGGAGCCAAGTATACTAGAGGAAGTAGAAGTGAAACGAGAAGCAACTGTGAGAAGAGTTCCAACTCGCATCTTGGGTACGGAAGTCAAAAAGCTACGCAACCGTGAGGTCATGACACCGAGGAAGACGCGACTTGGAAGACTGAGGACAAGATACGCGCAGCCTACCCTTTTCTTTTTGAGGGTACATCCTTGATCTCTTTTTCCATAGGTTTATACATGCTTGTATCTACCTTTTTAAGTATATCTCTTCGGTCCTATTCTTTATCCTTAGGTAGAAACCAATCAATGTAAAAATGTATTTGAAACATGTTATGATTGATGGTTGCAAGTGGTTGCTAGTGGTTGCTCGTGGATGCATATACACACACGTTAGGTGTTAGATCGGCTTAGTCACTTTCATTTTGCATACGCATATATGTATTTGTATATGGATTGAAACTTGGAATGTTATCATATGGATGTTGCGTTTGTATGAATGATTGTGCACTCATGTAGAAAGTATGATTAGGAATAATTGCATGCATAATGGACTCATGGCACCGACATAATTTGCATTAAGGAGGTCAACTGAATCAGTAGACCCCCTGATTTTGCATTAGATAAGGACATATACACGCATTATGCATACAATCATGAAAGCATTAAAAATCTTTTAAGGTGTAACAACCTGGAAATTCTGAGCCAATTTAAAAATTTTATTTTGGCAACTTTAATGAATTTTGAATATTCAAAATGAATTATTTTAAATAATAATGACGAGAAATTTATTTTGAATAGAATTATAACGTATATATTTATGTAGATTGTCGTTAGATTATAAATATTTTATTTTGATTATAAAAGGAATTGAAAATGGCGTAGTAGTTCGAAATTTCGATTTCGAATTTCAAATGAATGTACAGGATTCAAAATAAATCGGATTTTAGCAAAACCAAAAATATTTGAATCTATTTGAGAATATCTTTCCAACGAATCCTAAAAATCAAAATGTCATAGCGGAAACCAAAAGTTATGCCCAATTGAAAATTCAGAATAGTCGCTATGGAATTCTGGCCCTTAAAAATGGAAATTTTGCAAACGACCTTGGTTTTCGATGAAACCACTTTTTTTGGAACCAGAATGTCAAGTTATTGCTAGATTCCAAAATTCATAATTTTCTGAATCAATATGTGAGTGTGGCAAAGTTAAACGTGTTTTGACAGTTTCAGTCAATTTCGATTGACCAGAAAATGGCCATTTTTCAAACGGTCTCAGAATTCGATGAAATTAGTTTTGTTAATACCGTATCATCAATACGAAGCTAGAAAATATTTTTCTAGAGTTTTTAGAGTTTGTATGTGGCTCCGGTAAATTGAAATGCGCGTTCAAATTCAATATATAGATTTATATTTTGATTTTGACAGAAACCGATCGAAACAGCCGAATTGGCTTACGAAACATATCCCATTGTGCTAGGAATGGGGGTCATTAGCTAGGGATGACAGTCGTTAGGTCCAGTTTCGAGTTCGAATAAAAAGTCAACTGTTTATGGAAAATTAAATTAATTATAAACCCCCCTTTACCCTTCCTCCCCTTTCCTTCTACCGTCGATTTCAGTTAAAAGAAAAAAAATGCCATCGCGCTAAACGCGACAGCCCACCGCCGCCGTCCAAGCGTCGCCCCCCCCCCTCGCGTCGCCTTCCCTTTCCTCCTCCGCCGCCTCTCTTCGTTCTCCCTCCTCCTTCGAACCCAAACAGCCATCCACACCCCTCCTCCACTCAAATCGGCCAGCACCCGCCACCTCCGGCCCCACCACGGCCAGCGCCACCCCCTACCACCACCAGCATGACCTAGCGCCACCACCCCATTTCGGCCGTAAACCCTCCTTCCACATAAAAACCCGATTTTTAATAATTCCGGCCCTGAAACCACCATTTCTTCGCTGCTCCGGCCAATGGGGCACCGCCGCCGACCGTCAGTGGCTCTCTCTAGCTACCTTCACCACCTAACAAGGTTCGGTGAGCATTTAATTTCATTTTTAGTCGCTTACATAATTAAAAATGCAATTTTTAATTGTGAATCTCGTGTATGAAAATGTGATTTTCAGTTATATGATAGTAGCGATCGAAATATGATTTGTAATGTAGTAAATATAGGATTTTTATTCGCTTAAAGAGAGTAAGAATATAAATTATATGCGAACAAAGATTTGATTTTTATTTGTGTAGACAAGACTTGATTTTTATGCGATAAAACTATGGTTTTGAACACATGAAAATATGATTTTTTTATATAGAAAAGTTAAGATTTTTAATACATGAAAGGTGAAATTTTTATGATATGAAAGATGGAATTTACATAAGTTGAAAGATTATATATTTATATGTTAAAAGGTTATATTTTTATGAGAGAAGATATGATGTTCGATATAAAAAGGATATGATTTTTGATCGTAAAATGATTAGAAAGATTTGATTTTTCATAGTAAAAGGATTCGATCTTTATAAATAAAAATATAATTTTTATATATGAAGTAGTGAGAAAAAAATATAATTTTTATCAATATGAAGTAGTGATAAAAATTCGATCTTTATATAGGAAGTAGCGTTGTTAAAAATATATTTTTTAACATATACCGCATGAAACAGATCTCGTTGGAAACACGGCGAAGATTTTCTACATATGAAGAGTCGCGGTGTTTGGTTTAACTAATCGGTGAGAACTTCTCACTTTAATTCTTGTTCTTTAGTTAAAAATATATACTAGGATTCAGACGGTGCTTAGCAGCACCCGACACCCGTCGTCCAAAGACCATGGACGACTTGTTTGATTTTGTTGTGTGGTGAAAATTGATTATGATGTGGAATGAATGAAAATAAATATTAATGAGTTGAAATAAATATTATATAGTTAAAAATATAATTTTTAACGTGAATGTGAATAAATAAATATTCATTTATAAATCAAACGATTTATTTATGTACACCCATTTGAAGGATATTGATTGGGACGATAAATTTTACAATTCACCCAACTGCACAAATAATATTCAGTGTTTGTGGATTGAAACCCCAGACGGGTGTTGGGATGATATTTGACGTATACTAATCCCAATTGTTTAGTGGTATGTCGATCGTTTGATTGACAGACCGTGTAAGCGTTAATTAGTTATATTTAATGCTTATGCAGTTGTGTGGTGCACTCTGTATGATGGTTGATTATTTATCGTTGCTATTATATACATGTGTTGTATGGAATCCATATAATTAACATTATATGGTAATTGAGTGGGTCTCATTCCAATTTAGAAAATAAATTATATTCATGTGTTGAATAAACAAAATAGTCATGTGTTTACAATACTCATGTGTTGAGAATATTCATGTGTTGAAACTATTCATGTGTTGAACGAAATATTTATACAATAAAATTCACATTTTTATTGTAAGTGAGAATTAATAAATATTCATGTGTTGAATAAAGTATATATGCATGTGTTGAAGAATATATTCATTTGTTGAATAAAATAACAAAGTTATTGAAATATATAAAGTTGTGCTGATTAGATATGCGCCATTTTGATGCGAATGATATTTATATCGATTATATTCAATTTTATAATGAATATAGAAAAGGAGGTGATTTCAAAATATAACGTTTTGAAAATATTATCATTTATATGTTAATGATATGGAATATTCTATTTTGATTTAAAATTGAATATGAAGTCGAAATCGTTTTAAAACGAATTTAAACCGATTTATAAAATACGTTTAGAATGGAAATCGATGAAGTATATATGATATATATATTATATATATTAAATGGCCTGAATAGAACGCGCCGCGCCGCGGCAGTTCGCGAATTTCGACCATTGACTTCGATTGACGTTGCGGGAGATCCGACCGTCGGATTATCTGAAACCTGAACCGTTGGGTTTGTACCGAAAAGATCTTTCCAATGAATATTAGAAATTTGAAATCTAACGGTTAGATTTGGAATTATGTCCAAATCAAATTTGGAAAAGGTCACTGTAAGTGCAGTTCTTTGGCCATAATTGAAAACCGACTGTACGGGCCTTGATAAAATTATTAAAAATATTAATAGTTTGTGTAAAATCATAATATATGAGTTGGAAAGAACTGGGATGAAAAATTCCACATTTGAAAGGATAAAAAAATATTTTTATAGAAATGAACTAGTTTTGAACTAGCTTTGAAGTGGTTTTAAAAATAATCAGAATTTCCAATATACGAATTGGAATGGATTTGGATCGAAATTATCTTCGGAATATTTCGATGCTGGATTTCGTGATTATACAGATATGGTGGGGGAAATTTGAAAGATATATTTATATCGTTATTTCCAATACGATATTTGTTGGTTTCAGAATTTGATATTGAATATAAGCCGATAAATTTTCTATTCAGAGCCTTGTATTTAATATCAAATGGGATTTTGGATTCGTCGTGAATGGTGTCTTAAATAACACTGTTCTTGGACCCAGTTTAGAAAAGAATAAATATTTTAATTAAGATTTAGTGAAATTGTCCAGTTAATTAATATTTAATTGGAATTGAATTTAAATTGGTTTTTGGGTTTATCGTGAGCGGTGTTTTGAATAACACCTGTTCTTTAACCCGATTAACAATGGGAAGTGATTTTTGGTTTATCGTGAACCGTGTTTTAGATGACATTGGTTCTTTAACCCAGTTAAAGACAGGATATTGATTTTTGGGAAGATTAACACTAAGTGGAGTTTTAATGAATCTTTAATTAGATTAAAGTGATCGAGAATGGAGTATCACCAGTTTTTCTCCAAGCGATAGTTAAATCTTTAATTAGATTTGAACGTGAAATGGTAATTAATATTTACCGATAACACCGTGGTGTTAGATATGGATTATTACCAGTTTTTCTCCATGGGATGAATAGGTTGGGATTGGGAAATAAAATAAATGATTACTTCGGTGTGGTTCGCTAATCCCGACTAGTTTGGAAAACCTTAACATAGGTTGATTTGATATCAAAAGGAAGGTTAAAGAATAAATTTAAAAGAATTTATCTTTGATAAAATTAATGGGAACCTTTCCCTAAAAATGTGAATATTTGAATAACAGAATATTCTGAATTGGAATGAGGCTTATGTTGTGTTTGTATAACACTTGTTTATTATATACGCGGGTTATTCGGAAAGGACGGGTTTATACCCATTCTGAATAATCGATTCGATGATAAGTCGAAGATGAAGACGGTGGTCTTCACATCGTTTGGATGATTATTGATGATCTTGATTGGGCTGTACACCCAAAAGGAGGGAATCAGTTGGTGATCATCTAGACGTAGTTGGAGATCGATGGATATGCGAGGAATAAGGTTCCTCCGGTTTCGTTCAGACCCAGAACGAACTTGTAAATGGACTGTGTGTCTGACATTGGATTTCATTCTGTGTGATTGATTTCTATCAAATATATATCTGTTTGGTGGCGGAAAATTTATTCTCTTGCTTAACGCCCTTCTCTGAGACATACGAGCTTAGAGGTTATATATCGATTGATATCAATCGCATGACATGAATTGCCTGTGTGGCATGCCTAAGTTGCAAATGATCAAGGCTTCTGTTGAAAAACAAAGTCTTGTGGGTGATGATCAAAGCACGACCTATGTGGCACAGCTTTGTGTATAGCGTTTATTCGCGAGCCTCACACCTCGGTATGAGTCAAAAACGGGATAGTGACCGTTGGGAGAACACGACGTTTCTTTCTAGCTATGAGTGATGTCTGTGACCTACCAGCCCTGACATTTATATACTTTTTACCTTGTGGTTGTTGGATGCGCGGCGCCTCGGATATAGGTCTGATAGCACCGGGAAACGTGCATTCAGGAATAACTAATCCTCAAAAGTAAGAGAGGACCGGCCCAACCGATTCCAAGGGTCGCCGTGTGTGGTCCTGAGACATTTGCTAGAGTTCTCGAACGGAGAGGAGCTTGCCCCTTGCCTCGACTCATGATGGAATCCAATTTCCAATACGTGACATTCGGTTTTATTTGTAAAGCCAAGTATAGCGACATAGTAGCATGGGATACTATGTCGTCTGTGTAACGACCCGCATTCTACGCATCATAGGATCGTAGAATATTTATTTCTTTCACATACTAAGTCATATGGTCATGTAACTTTGGGAGACGACTATTGGGGTCATTTCCCATGTTCATGATTTTTCCTGATTTTTAAATGACTATTTTGCCCCCAGCTGATCTTGTTTTGACCATAACTTTTGATTGGAAAGGAGTTTTGACCTGAAACCACTTCCATTGCTCTGGATGATGGTTTACCTTTCCATAGAGTGGTCACATTAGCCAAACGGACTCACCGTTTGGGAGATATGGCTGAAACAAGTTCCAGATGGTGAAAAACAACTTAATTGGGCTTAACCGGGTGATTAACAGCTAGACCCAAAGAGAGATTTCGCGATTAGGAGTTTAAAAGGGCTGTTAGGGTTTGGAGAATACCTTTTTCTCATTTTTCAGCCGTCACTATTCATCCCTCTTACCTAGCCATGGCCTCTACTCTCTAAATCTCTTCAAAACACCTCTAATCACTTCTTAATCAAGTTTTGGCTTAAACTACATCAAATTAAGGAGGAATAACACCAAAGAAAGTTAGAGTTGCTGTGTTGCATTGGGAACAACGCCAAACAGAGAATCATATCAGATTCGGTATCTTATTTGTGGCCAAGGTGAGTGATTTGCATAGTTTTGCACTAATTACGGTTAATTAAGGGTAATTAGTGAATATTAACGAAATTAGACATGATAAATTTCTGGAAAATTATTTATAATTCTAAAATATTGTTTTATACATCTGTTAGGAATTTGGGTTGATTTGGTTAAATTTTGTTAATCCTATGATTAGTTTTGCTTAAACATGCTTTAGGGGAAAATATGGGGTTTTGGCTATGTTTGATCCATTTTACATGCTACGGTTGTTGTTTTGGTGTTTATGATTGATTGTACATGTTGCTATGACTGTATGGTATGATTTGTGATTGTCTAGAAGTGTTAGATTGGTTGGAAACGCCGTTGAATGGCGTAAAACAGTCGCTGGAAAGAAGTGCAGGAAATTGCCCGAACCGGATCAGATCGAAGGAGGAAAGCACGATCTGACCCGCTCGCCTGGAAGCTCCACGATCCGACCCACTGGCGAGAAGGAGCTCCGATCCGAACTGATGCTACTCACGAACTGCTTCAGGAGCTAAGGAACCAATGGCCACGGAGGATCATGAACCAATGCTTGGGTCACGACCTGAAGTCCTCCGACCCGAACCACTTACACCATACGACCCGATCCGCCATCGTGAACATGAGCTACCCCGACCCGAACCACTCCAGGGGGTGCGATCCGAGCCGCTTAGTGGACTCCGAAAAAATGGCGTTGCATCACGAGTAGGACCTGACGACGAGTCACGAGCTGGAGGAGCACGATGTAACGACCCGGAAAATCTGAACCAGTTAATTTTTTTTAATTGGCTGAAATAACGGATTTTAAATATTTAAAATAAATATTTTAAATAATAGCAATGAAAAGTGAGTTTGAATCGACAATTGAAAACGAATATAATAAATTCTAATTATAAATAAGGCTTGAAAAGGCGTTGCAGTTTCAAAATTGAATTCAAACTTTGTCGGACTGTACCGGGTGCAAAACAAAACGGATTTTAGTGAAACCAAAAATATTTAAATCTGTTAGTGAATACCTTTCTAATGAATCTGAGAAATCGAATTTTCATAACAGAAAGCAAAAGTTATGGCCGAATGAATTTTCAGAAAGGTCGCTATGTATGGAATTTATATAGCCCGTGAAATTGGCCATTTTGCATACGACCTCGGAATTCGACGAAACCACTTTTGTTGGATCCGGGATGGGAAGTTATAGCTAGGTTTCAAATTTCATAATTTTTGAAGCTAGTATGTGAGCGTGGCAAAAGAAAATGTGTTTTGGTCAATTATAGTTAAATTGGATCGACCAGGAATGGGCCTTTTTGCAAACGGTCTCAAAATTCGATGAAACTAGTTTTGTTGGGACCGTGTCGTCAAAACATAGCTAGATTTATTTTTTTGAAATTTTTCGAATCAGTTTGTGACCCTGGCAAATTGAAATGTTCATTCAAATTAAATATTGAATATTTTATATTTTAATTTGAAGGAAAACTGACTGAAACAGTCGAATGGGCCTATGAAACATATCCCATTGTGTTCGGAATGGGGGTAAAACACTAGGGACGACAGTCGTTGGGTTTGATTTCAAGTTCGTCTAAGAAAACCCCAATTTTTGAATTTAATATAACCTTGGCTAATAGGAAAATTTCTTTATAAAAAAATAAAAAATAAATATCGCGTTTTCTCTCTCCCTGTAACACGATCGACGACGGAAAGGGGTTCTCCGCTTCCCCTTCATTTTCCGACCAATCCACGCAGTAATAGACCCCGACCCAGTTGAAGCTTTTGTAGTACTCGTCGAGGGCTTCAAATCTATACCTCCCACGCCACCCCTCGTTAGCTGTACCTCAAGATTCACGCCCTCGAAGTCACCTACTTCGCGCCGCCGTACCTCGCCAGATCCGCCGCCGAGTGCCACCAAACCCCCGTCGATCTGTGCGCCTCTCGGAGCACTACAAGGTGGCAGGGGCCGATCATCACCAAGGTGCGCGGATTTTGAGAAAAGATCCGACCTAGTTTTGAAGATTTCGTGGAGGTAACGGCCTATTATAATTTCAACTATAATATAGCACTTCTAAGCGCTACCTTTTGTGATTTCACTGTAAAAATCATATCTTTTTGCCGTTTTAACGAAATTCAGTGAAACAAGAGACAGTGGACTCGTGGGGACGCCTTCTACATTTTAGAAGAGACCGCATATTTTTCTGAGCCTTCTACTATTTTTGGTGGAGTGGAACCCAAGGTGAGATTTCTAATTTATAAACGATATGTAAAACGACGATGTATAAATTATATAGTCGATGTATGAGTAATATAAGCACTGTACACCTCTTGTATAAGCGTTGTATAAGTTGTATGTTCGATGTATAAGTTATATATGCATTGTACAAATTGTATATGTGTTGAAATAGAAGTGAATTGCTATATATAAATACATACATACATACATACATACATATATATATATATATATATATATATATATATATATATATATACGCCCCTCGTCCACAAACCATGGACGATATTTATTGATTGTGATTGGTGTGAAAATTGATTGATAGCGAATGGTTGTTTGGGATTGTTTTTGCTTGATATTGATTGATTGTGGTTGAAAAATACCCATTTGTGGTTGAGAAATATTTGGTTGAAACCACATAGGATTAGTTTGTGGAAATGAAATAAATAAAACATGCCGCTTGCGTGCGAACTAGATGCATGATCCCCATTGTCAAAAACCGCGAGGTTTTAAGGTAGAGCGAGGAGCCGTACTAGGGACGGTCCCGGTTTTGACTACCCTGCCGTTATGCTGCCGAAGATTTGAATAATATTCATGTGTTTGAATTATTTTCATTTGCCGAAACTATATTTATTCATTGAATAGAAAACCTTCATGTGTTGAATCGATATTCATTCATTGATTAGAAATTCATGTGTTGAATGGTATTCGCGTTTCAAATATAAAAATCACATTTTTATCTATATATAGAAACTATAGAAAACCTTCATGTGGTGAATCGATATTCATTCGTTGATTAGAAATTCATGTGTTGAATGGTATTCATATTTTGAAATAAATTGTTTGATAATAAAAATCACCTTTTACCGACTATATGGACTATGTAAAATAATCTCGTTTTAAAAGAAATTGTTTTATAATAAAAATCCTATTTTTATCACCTATATAAACTATATAAAATAATAGTGTTTTGAAATGAATTGTTTTACAATAAAAAAACACATTTTTATTATATACACGAATTGTTGAAATGTGACGTGTTAAAAATAGCCACTCGTTCAAATAAATATATATGAGTTAAAATATTCATTAATTAGCTAATGATATGATTTTTGCCTATACATGTAACATTAGAATGAATTGTGTTTTTAAACCAAATGGAATCAAATATGAAGTTGAATAGAAAATGATAAGTGATAAGAACTGTATATATGTACATGCATATTTATTGAACAGGTTATAGCAAAGGGGCTAGAGAAGAGGAATAAAATTTTGTGCCCGACAAATAGGTATACATTTACTGTTTTGTTTGGGTGATGATTTTATGACCCTGTTGGCTAGCCGCTTGGCTTTTCCTTTTTCTTTTTGACATGAGATGCCCGTGTGGCTATTTGGGAATTTTCCCAGCCCCTCCCATACAAAGGAGGTTATGGAGAAATTTTCCAAAATTTAAAGGCGTTAGTGAAATATTTGAAGTGAAAACGATATAGGAATTTTTGAATGAACTATATTTATATAAATATATAAATATAAATAAAATTAAAATGAAACATGGCCGTGCAGTTCACATTTTGAAACCGTGATTTCAAACGATTATACCGGGAGATCCGACCATCGGATTTTCCCGAAATCGCAACCGTTGGGTTCGCCTTGGAAAAATCTTTCCAACGGCACTAACTTTGTAAAAATCCAACGGTTGGATTGTCTGGAATGTTTAATTCAAATCTGAAGAAAAAAAGTGCCAGAAACGATTATATATATATAATTATATTTAATCGAATAACGACGCTGCAGTTCGTATTTTGAAATCGAAACTTCAAACGATTGTACCGGGAGATCCGACCGTCGGATTTTCCCGAAACTGGAACCTTTGGATTCGTTTTGAAAAGACCTTTCTAATGATGTAAATTTTGTGAAGATCCAATGGTTAGATTTTCAGATATGTGTAAATCAAATCTGAAGAAAAACAGCGCCACGGCCGCGTTATGGCCCGAAGCGTCGTTTTAAATAAATTGGCTATTTTAAAATAAATAAAAATAGCGATAAATCGTTATAAAATACCATAAACAATATGGAATGGAAATAAACTGAATTTGCTCAATTTATGTGGTATTTGATGGTTGAATGTGTTTGATGTGAAAATTACATTAAAGAACAAAATTGGTTTTGTCGAATGATTTAACCAGTGAAATAAATTGATTTGAAATTCTAAATATACGTGAATTATTTGAAAAGGCCGAGTTAATTCTCATTTCAAATAATTGACCGACGATTGAAATTAGAAGATAAAGACGGTGGTCGAAGACCTGAGATCTTCACCTCGTTTGGATGGTAACCGAGGTCCTGATTGGGAGGCATCCCGAAATATGGATAATGAGTGGTGATCGTCCCGACGTACGTGGTGATCGAAGGGGTTGCGAGATATTTAGTGCCTCCGGTTTCGTTCAGACCCAGAACGGACTTGTAAATGGACTGTGTGTCCGACATTGGATTTTATTCTGTGTTGATTGATCTCTATTAAATATACATCTGTTTGGCGGCGGAGAATTTATTCTTTTGCTTAACGCCCTTCTCTGAAACACACAAGCTCAGACGTTGTGTATCGATGGACATCAGTCGCATGGCATGAATTGCTTGTGTGGCATGCTAAGATGCAGTGATCAGGGCTTCTGTTGAAAAGCAAAGTCTTGTGGTGATGATCAAAGCACCACCCGTAGGGCATAGCTTTGTGTATAATGTGAATTCGCGAACCTCACACTCCGGTATGAACCAGAAACGGGAGAAGGACCTCAGGGAGGGCATGCGTTTCTTTCTAGCTAGGGTTGTGTCAGTGACCTACCAGCCCTGACATTTATATACTTTTCACCTGTGTGGTTGTTGCTATTGCGAGGCGCCTTGGTTAGATCGGACGATCCGGGTCCGATGGAGTCATTCGTTGGCTCGTTTACGCCCCAAAGCGCAGGGAAACGGATTGTTCAGGCATTTTAATCCACATCGGTGGACCGGCCCTGACGATCCAAAGGCTTGACTGAGTACTTGCCTGTGGCTCAGGCTAGAGAGTCACGAATTCGGTAAGGACTATCTTTTGTCTTGGTTCATGACGGAAATCCAATTTTCCAAATACGACATCATGCGGTTTTGATTGTATACCTATATATGACGACATAGTGGTATGGGGCATTAATGCCGTCTATGATTGATAGTTATGATTTGAAATTGTTTTTTTTAAAACATATACACACTAGCAATAATATCAAATGCCTTTGTTTTATTCGTATCAAGCATATTTTGGCCATTGTAAGGTAAAACTCTATCCTCCGGTTTGCGTTGCATTGTATGATGGGAACTGAGTCTTATAATGGCTTCATTTTTATAAAAAGCATTGCGATGGTTAAAAGGATGATTTGTTTTAAAGCACTGGCAATCCAATGGAGTAAACCCGTTCCACGAAAGTGGCGTGGTCCTGTGATTAGCCATATTATATATGTGTTGAGTAGATTTCTCATACCAGTCCCATGACTGACTTGTAGTTTGTTTCACTTTCAAACTCGGGTGCCCTTTTTTCCTACACGGGCACCTTGTATTCAGGTTTAGCTGGTTCTTTCTGGATAGTTGGAGCTGAAGATGGATTCTATCATTTATCTCTTTTTATGCTGTTCAGCTCCTATTGTACATATTATGTTTGTTTTCCGCTGTAGACATTTATGTATAGCTGAACTGTATTTTCACTAAGTATGATCCTGTATACTGTGTAACTCTGATGATTACTTTTATCCAGTATATTCTATTGTTCATTATCTGGTGTATTTATTTAATTTTGTTCTACTATTATCTGTTTCTGTGTTATATTCCTAAGATAACCCTTGCCACCGTCCGTACGGGGTTTGGGGTCGTCTCACACACCCCGACCTGTAAGGGGATTCCGATCCGAACCGAGGAGCTGATGACCACAACGTGAAGCAAGGTGAAGTGAAGAAATGAAGACCGATCTGGAGAAGAAGGTGACGACCAAAACCTGAGATGCAAAGGTAGTCCAAGTGGGAAGTTTGTACTCAGGATCCAATTGGGAACCAAAGAGTTAACTTTATGAGTTGGACTTTGCTGCGGGACATGTGCAAAGGGGTTGTCGATGTCTGTAACTTTGAATCACTATGTGTAGGGAGTACGTGAACAGATTCAGGGCAACAGTGGCCTAGGTATGATTAAAGAGCTATAGACCAATGAGGTGGGGCCATTTGTAAAGGTTTGGTCATGACTCCATGGGGTAAGCTTGGTAGTAGCAGTAGTTGTACAAGTCGAACTCCATTACTACTTCGATGGGTCTAGTTATTGACAGTGGTGGACATCATATGCTTTACGCACTGAGTGAGAGATGTGAGGATGGTTGCTATATTTGATTTGTTTGCCATCATTGTGACATGCACACCCCCTCTAACGACCTAGGGATTTTCGGCCTTGAAAATCGACATAAATACCTTTACCGTACCCCATGCCGATCCTCCAAGCACCGAAAACACTGGATAGTTATTAGAAAGAATTTAGAGGGTGAGATAAGAAAGAAAGAAATATTAGAATAGAATAAAGAAGAAGAACACCACATCAGAATCTCACATCGGAACAAATAAAATATAATATCAAATCTCTTTATAAGATTTTTATAAAGAGATTTGATATTATATTTTATCTGTTCCGCTGTGAGATTCTGATGTGGTGTTCTTCTTCTTTCTTCTATTCTAATATTTCTTTCTTTCTTATCTCACCCTCTAAATTCTTTCTAATAACTATCCAGTGTTTCACGTGCTTGGAGGATCGGCATGGGGTACGGTAAATGTATTTATTTCGATTTTCAGGGCCGAAAATCCCTGGGTCGTTATACCACCACCCCCGTACTCTTCACACCATATATTAGTGGCACCTTAGAGTATTGTATGGTATGTAGTGCTAACTCTTTGGTTGCAGGTCCAGGTTCAGGTATGGTTTAGTATACCTGTTATTGTTTTGTTTAGCTGATTATCGCTCATACCAGACTTTTATGTCTCTTCTTATTACTCTGGGTGCTCTCACGAGCAGACTAGAGACAGGTTAGGTGGTATGCACGAGTGGCTGTACCGGAGACGAGCAGGAGGCTTCCGCGTTTGATACATATATATAGATATTTTCCCTGTGTTGCTGCGGTCACTACTTTGGGCATTAGTGGTGTACCTTTCTTTCTTTTGTTTCGAGACAGAAAATTGGAAAGTTGTAATAAGCTGTATTTGGATTTCCGCTACTCTGATGATGATGTTGATGTTGCTTTTAGTTATTAGCTTATGCACTGTCTCGCCTATTTTATGTCAAGTATATTATTATTATTATATTTTTTTCCATGCGCATTGAGACATTCTACACTGTTTTCGATTAGCTCATTCCCTTCTTTCCTTTCTTTGGCGACTATCCCATGCTAGTCGGGCATACATACAGCACACCTTCGGAGGTAATGCCGGCTGGTGCGGGGCAGGCCGTCATAGTCTATGATTGATACATTTATATTCGAAGTTATTTTTGATACTATACACTTATAGTAGTATCAAATTATTTGGTTAAACGTACCAAACATGTTTGGCTATTATAAGGTAAAACCCTATCCTCCGGCTTGTGTTGCATTGTGTGATGGGACCTGGGTCTTATAATAGCTTCATTTTTCTTTATTTAGCATTGCGCTGTTTGTTTTATGCACTGGTATTCTTAGGAGGAAACCCGTTCCGTGTTATACAGCGTGGTCCCTTGATTTACCTAACTTTAAAAATAAAGATTAATAACTGTTTTTAGTTCTCACACCAGTCGCATGACTGACCCGGAGTTTATTGTTTTAACCTAAACTCTAGGTGCCCCTATTTTCCACACGACCAGCTAGAAGTTTTGGTTTCGCAGATTTATATTCACAGGATCCTGGTATACAGCTGGAACGATACTCGGAAAGCTCTGTATCCGTGTATTTCTTTCAGTTGTGCTTTGTATTATTTTCCCGCTGCTATGTATTTAAATGTAATTTAAATCTATGATATTTATCAAATGTGTAATATTTATTCATACTTTGTATATTCTTGTATTCTGATGGAATTGTTGAAATAAACAGTGAAATGTTCTTTTGTTTGTGTTTTGATTCGTCTTGTCCTCACGGTAATTCGTTCTTTCTCTTCTCTTCGGAGACCGGGGAAGTTCGGGTCGCCACAGTTGGTATCGGAGCTTTGGTTTACAGAGCTCGAGAACAAGGCACATTAGAACCGAACGAAAGAATTCATCAGAGATTGGATTAGCAATATCCAATAAGAATAACTCGTTAGAGATGGGATCAGTAGTATCCTAGAACGAGTGTAAAGAGTGAAAATTTTGAAATATAAAATTGAAAACAAATTTTGTTTTGAAAGTTAAATTCAAGTATACGTATTTGAATATTTTATTTGTATTAATTTGGATAATCGAGTATATAAAGATTTTGCATATACGCGTCATGAACGTATATTCGAAGTTTTAATATACTGGATAGATATAGAATCATACTCTAGTCGCCCGGGGAAAATTCTGATGATGATTGCAACATCATCAGTATTTGTGTTCGAGTTTCGAAAGTGGGATTTCTATATATTTGCATTGACTGGTGTGAGAACCAAAACTAAACAGGGTTTATTGTTGTGATTTGGCATCAAAAACACGATTTTCTGTATATATATATATCAAAATTATGAATTTGAAACGATAATCCACTAATTAATTGATGGTTGTGTTGTTTGATTGTTGGTTTGATTAATTAAAATTTTGAACCATTATGCCAAATTGAACCGAATATTGAACTGTATTGAAAATGATTACAATTGCATGCATATACATGTATATCCATTGAACAGGTCATAGCAAGGAGGCTAGAGCAGAGGAATAAAATTATTTGCCCGACAAATAGGGATATGCTTATTGTATTTCATAGGTATTTGATGATTATATGAGCCGATTTGCTAGCGGCTTGGCTTTTTCCTTTTCTTTTGGATTGATGAGGGCCATGGGAGGCTATTTGCAATATCCTGAAGCTCCCGATGCAGGGGAGGTTGCGGCAAAAAATTTCAGAAATTTAGGGTGTTAGCCAAATTTTTGAAAAATTTGAAAAGTTCTTAGAAACTTAAAAGCTAAAGAACTTAAGCCGTAAAGAAAACAATGAAAGTTGAGTTGGTTTGTTAAACAACTTTCATCTTCGTTCCTTTTCGGGGACGAAAAGTTTTAAGTGGGGGAGATTGTAACAACCCGGAAATTCTGAGCCAATTTAATTTTTTTTATTTTGGCAACTTTAATGAATTTTGAATATTTAAAATGAATTATTTTAAATAATAACAACGAGAAATTTATTTTGAATAGAATTAGAACGTATATATTTATATAGATCGTCGTTAGAATATAAATATTTTATTTTAATTATAAAATGAATTGAAAATGGCGCGGTAGTTCGAAATTTCGATTTAGAATTTCAAATAAATGTACATGATTCAAAATAAACCGTATTTTAGCGAAACCAAAAATATTTGAATCTATTTGAGAATATATTTCCAACGAATCAGAAAAATTAAAATTCCGTAGCGGGAATCAAAAGTTATGCCCAATTGAAAATTCAGAATTGTCGCTATGGAATTCTGGACCTTAAAATTGGAAATTTTGAAAACGACCTCGGTTTTCGACGAAACCACTTTTGTTGGAACCGAAATGTCAAGTTATTGCTAAATTCCAAAATTCGTAATTTTCTGAATCAATACGTGAGGGTGGCGAAGTTAAACGTGTTTTGACAGTTTAAGTCAATTTCGAGCGACCAGAAAATGGCCATTTTTCAAACGGTCTCAGAATTCAATGAAATTAGTTTTATTTGGACCATATCGTCCATACAAAGCTAAAAATATTTTTTTGGAATTTTTAAAGTTCGTATGTGGCCCGGTAAATTGAAATGCGCGTTCAAATTCGATATATTGATTTATATTTTGATTTTGACGAAAACCGATCGAAACCGCCGAATTGGCTTATGAAACATATCCCATTGTGCTCGGAATGGGGGTAGTTAGCTAGGGACGACAGTCGTTGGGTCCCGTTTCGAGTTCGAATAAAAAGTCAACTTTTTATGGAAAATTAAATTAAATTAATTAATTATAAAACTCCCCTTTACCCTTCCTCCCCTTTCCTTCTACCGTCGATTTCAGTTAAAAGAAAAAAAAGAAGCGCCATCGCGTTGAGCGCGACAGCCCACCACCGCCGTCCAAGCATCCCTCCTCCCCCGCGCCACCTTCCCCCTTCCTCCACCGCCCCTTCTCTTCCTTCTCCCTCCTCCTCCGAACCCAAACAGCCATCCACACCCCTTTCTCCACTCAAATCGGCCAGCGCCTGCCACCTCCGGCCCCACCACGCCCTGCGCTACCCGCTACCTCAACCAGCATGCCCTAGCGCCGCCACCCGCCACCTCATTCCGGCCGTAGACCCTCCTTCCACATAAAAACCTGATTTTTAATAATTCCAGCCCTGAAACCACCATTTCTTCGCTGCTCCGGCCAATGAGGCACCGCCACCGACCGTCAGTGGCTCTCTCGAGCCTCCTTCACCACCTAACAAGGTCCGATGAGCATTAAATTTCATTTTTAGTTGCTTACATAATTAAAAATGCGATTTTTAATTGTGAATCTCATGTATGAAAATGTGATTTTCAGTTATATGATAGTAGCGATCAACATATGATTTGTAACGTAGTAAAGATAGGATTTTTATTCGCTTAAAGAGAGTAAGAATATATATTATATGCGAACAAAGATTTGATTTTTATTTGTGTAGACAAGACTTGATTTTCATGCGATAAAACTATGGTTTTGAACACAGTGAAAATATGATTTTTTTATATAGAAAAGTTAAGGTTTTTAATATATGAAAGGTTAAATTTTTATGATATGAAAGATGGAATTTATATATGTTGAAAGATTATATTTTTATATGTTGAAAGGTTATATTTTTATGAGAGAAGATATGATGTTCGATATAAAAAGGATATGATTTTTAATCGTAAAATGATTAGAAAGATTTGATTTTTCATATTAAAAAGATTCGATCTTTATAAATAAAAATATAATTTTTATATATGAAGTAGCGAGATAAAAATAAATTTTTATCAATATGAAGTAGCGATAAAAATTCGATCTTTATATAGGAAGTAGCATTGCTAAAAATATAATTTTTAACATATACCGCGTGAAACAGATCTCGTTGGAAACACGACGAAGATTTTCTACATATGAAGAGTCGCAGTGTTTGGTTTAGCTAATCGGTGAGAACTTCTCACTTTAATTCTTGTTGTCTAGTTAAAATTATATACTAGGATGCAGATGGTGCTTAGCAGCACCCGACACCCGTCGTCCACAGACCATGGACGACTTGTTTGATTTTGTTGTGTGGTGAAAAATTGATTGTGATGTGGAATGAATGAAAATAAATAATCATGTGTTGAAATAAATATTATATAGTTAAAAATATAATTTTTAACGTGAATGTGAATAAATAAATATTCATTTATAAATCGAACGATTTACTTATGTACACCCATTTGAAGGATATTGATTGGGACGATAAATTTTACACTCGCCCAACTGCACAAATAATATTCAGTGTTTGTGGATTGAAACCCCACATGGGTGTTGGGATGATATTTGACGTATACCAATCCCAATTGTTTAGTGGTATGTCGATCGTTTGATTGACAGATATTTAATGCTTATGCAGTTGTGTGGTGCACTCTGTATGATGGTTGATTATTTATCATTGCTATTATATACATGTGTTGTATGGAATCCATATAATTAACATTATATGGTAACTGAGTTGGTCTCATTCCAATTTAGAAAATAAATTATATTCATGTGTTGAATAAACAAAATAGTCATGTGTTGACAATACTCATGTGTTAAGAATATTCATGTGTTGAACGAAATATTTATACAATAAAATTCACATTTTTATTGTAAGTAAGAATTAATAAATATTCATGTGTTGAATAAAGTATATATGCATGTGTTGAAGAAAATATTCATTTGTTGAATAGAATAACGAAGTTATTGAAATATATAAAGCCGTGTTGATTAGATATGCGCCATTTTGACGCGAACGATATTTATATCGATTATATTCGTTTTTATAATGAATATAGAAAAGGAAGTGATTTCAAAATATAACATTTTGAAAATATTATCATTTATATGTTAATGATATGGAATATTCTATTTTGATTTAAAATTGAATATGAAGTTGAAATAATTTTAAAATGAATTTAAAACGATTTATAAAATACGTTTAGAATGGAAATCGATGAAGTATATATAATATATATAGTAAATGGCCTGAATAGAATGCGCCGCGCCGCAGCGGTTCGCGAATTTCGACCATTGACTTCGAATTGACGTTGCGGGAGAGTCGACCGTCGGATTCTCCTAAAACCTGAACCATTGTGTTCGTATCGAAAAGAGATTTCCAATGAATATTTGAAATTTGAAATCTAATGGTTGAATTTGGAATTATGTCCAAATCAAATTTGGAAAAGGTCGCTGTAAGTGCAATTCGGTGGCTGTTATTGAAAACCGACTGTACGGGCCTTGATAAAATAATTAAAAATATTAATAATTTGTGTAAAATCATAATATATGAGTTGGAAATAACTGGGATGAAAAATTCCACATTTGAAAAGATAAAAATATATTTTTATCGAAATGCACTAGTTTTGAACTAGATTTGAAGTGGTTTTAAAAATAATCCGAATTTCCAATATACGAATTGGAATGGATTTGAATCGAAATTATCTTTGGAGTATTTCGATGTTGGATTTCGTGATTATACAGATATGGTTGTGGAAATTTGAAAGATATATTTATATCGTTATTTCCAATACGATATTTGTTGATTTTAGAATTTGATATTGAATACAAGCCGATATATTTTCTATTCAGAGCCTTGTATTTAATATCAAATGGGATTTTGGGTTCGTCGTGAATGGTGTCTTAAATAACACTGTTCTTGGACCCAGTTTAGAAAAGAATAAATATTTTAATTAAGATTTAGTGAAATTTGTCCAGTTAATTAGTATTTAATTGGAATTGAATTTAAATTGGTTTTTGGGTTTATCGTGAGCGGTGTTTTGAATAATACCTGTTCTTTAATCCGATTAACAATGGGAAGTGATTTTTGGTTTATCGTGAACAGTGTTTTAGATGACATTGGATCTTTAACCCAGTTAAAGACAGGATATTGATTTTTGGGAGGATTAAAACTAAGTGGAGTTTTAATGAATCTTTAATTAGATTAAAGTGATCGAGAATGGAGTATCACCAGTTTTGCTCAAAGCGATAGTTAAATCTTTAATTAGATTTGAACGTGAAATGGTAATTACTATTTACTGATAACAACGTGGTGTTAGATATGGAGTATTACTAGTTTTGCTCCATGGGATGAATAGGTTGGGATTGGGAAATAAAATAAATGATTACTTTCGTGTGGCTCGCTAATCCCGACTAGTTTGGAAAACCTTAACATGGGTTGATTTGATATCAAAAGGAAGATTAAAGAATACATTTAAAAGAATTTATCTTTGATAAAATTAATGGGAACCTTTCCCTAAGAAATTGAATATTTGAATAAAAGAATATTCTGAATTGGATAAGGCGTATGTTGTGTTTGTGTAACACTTGTTTATTATATACGCGGGTTATTCGAAAAGGCCAGGTTTATACCCATTCTGAATAACCGATTCGACGATAAGTCGAAGATGAAGACGGTGGTTGAAGACCAGAGGTCTTTACATCGTTTGGATGATTATTGATGATCTTGGTTGGGCTGTACACCCAAGAGGAGGGAATCAGTTGGTGATCGTCCAGATGTAGTTGGAGATCGATGGATATGCGAGGAATAAGGTTCCTCCAGTTTCTTTCAGACCCAGAACGAACTTATAAATGGACTATGTGTCTGACACTGGATTTTCTTCTGTGTGATTGATTTCTATTAAATATATATGTTGAATCACGCTGTATAGCGTTTTGATTATGACAACTATACATGTACACATATATTATTATAATCTAATTTTGTTTTGTAGGAAGAAACTCAACAACAGATTCAAGAGCTCAAACTAAATATTATATGCGTTTAAAGTCTGTTAGTATTAGTATTTAATTGTTAAAATCTTCCTTGGTGATACACACACATGCACGTTTTCAATTTATAAGATTTTATACAAGACATACACAAGGCATAGGCATGAAGCAGAAAACAGACGTCTAAATTTTTAAATCAGACGTCTGTCTGCTGAAAGAAAAATAATCTTATCACAATATTCAGACATCTGAATTAAAATATTCAGACATCTGAATATTGGCTAAAATAGCCTATTTCTTTGCTGTTTGAGTTTTGTTCAAAAACAGACATCTGAATTTTTAATTCAGACATCTGAATTTAATTTAGACATCTGAATTAAAAAATTCAGACATCTGAATCTGAACCGAAATACACTATTTCCTTTCTGACTTGATTTTTAAAATAAACAGACATCTGAATTTTATTTTCAGACATCTGAATTCCGAAGAGTTGCATCCTTTAAGAAGAGACACAACTATTTAATCCATTTCTCTTCATCAAAACTCTTCACAATCAGTTGTATCTTTTTATATATTATAAATAGAGAATTGCTTAGATGATCTAATAACCGAATTTTATTCTAATTCTCTCTATCTTATTCAAAGCTCTCTAGGTTCTAAAAAGCTATCTACTTTCATATTTGAGACTTTTAAACTTCCATACTCCTTCACGCACTTCACGATTATCATCAAGGAAAGGTTATAGGAAGGGTGTACTTAATATTCGACAATCCGTGTTATCAAGAACACAAAAGAGTCAACAATTATTCTGTATTAGTGAAGACCTCTTCAGTGGTTGAGGCAAGAAATCCCGTTCAATGGTTCGGATAATTGTGAACCTATTCCTCCGGGTGAAGTGAGGGTTTTAGTGTTAGTGAAATTCCAGAAGTGAGTCTTGGACTGGACGTAGGACAGTGGTCCGAACCAGTATAAATCGACTGTGTGATTTACTGCTTACTATTCTATTATATACTCTACATCATATTCTCCATACTACACGATCCTATACCGCTGCTAGCTTCTTTCAATTGGTATCAGAGCTTGGTATTCTAGAGATCGTAATAACATCCTAGAATAAATGGCAATAAAGAAATCTAGTAAAGGCATTAGAAAGTGGAAGAACAACAAAGCAGAAGCAACGGAGCAAGAGAGTAAATGTTTAATGGCTAAAGTAAGATCACAATCAGTATGTGAGAATTCATTATATAAAGATCTTTTATTAGACCACGAAAAATTATTAAAAGATTTTAAAAGTTTAAGTAAACTTAATACAATTATTTTAGCCAAGTCTAAAAATTGTGAGCAAGAAAATTCCAAATTAAAAGAAGAAAACAATTTTTTAGTCAAACAAGCCAAATGTTTTGAAAATACCCTAGAAGAGCTTGTTTTTCAAAAAGATTTCCTACAAAAAGAAAATGAGCGACTAGAAGATAAAAACAATGTTCTTTTAAAGGAAATTGATCTCTTGAAAAATAGAAATGAATCATTAGAAGATTCTTTGAATAATTCTAATTCTTTAGTTTCGTCTCTTGAAATGGAGAATGGAGCTTTAACCGAAAAGAATTTAGAATTATCTAAAGAATATGAGTTTTTAAAGGTTAATAATAATACTTTGCAAAATGAAACGTCTGATTCAAAAGAAAATTTTGAAAAATTACACTCTTCTTTAGTTAATTCAGGATCTCAAATTTGTCGTCTCGAAAATGAGAATAGTACTTTAAAAAGGGAGAATTCTGAATTAAATAAGAAAATTGGTTTAAAAGATTGCAAGACTTCTTTTGAATATTTCAATCGCGACTTTGGAATCAAATTTGAAAAATGTACAAATAAGTTCGCAAAATTTAATAAAGGTCAAAATGATTTAAATGATATTTTATCTTGCTCTAGACCTTTACACGATAGAAGTGGCTTAGGGTATAATAAAACTAATCATAGAACTAGTACTAGATATGCTTTCATGTATAACAAAAGTTTAACTGCTAGTACTAAAGCACGTGTAACTCGAAGATCAAATTTCTATAGAAATTCAAATGCTTCTATGACTAGAAACATTTATAATAGAAGTACAAAAGGAAATATTAATAGAAATTATCTAAGTATTTGGGTTCCTGTAAATTGGAAAAACAGAGAAAGATATATCGATAATTATTTTAATTCTGTAGTCAATAATGAAAATTTTATTTTTAAAGTTTCCATTAAACCCTCTTGGGTATGGTTACCTTATATTTAACCCCTGGACCTTGACAAAGAAAGTGGGTACCAAAGGATTTATCATATTTTTGCAGGTACACCACAACAATGAGAAGGTTATTCCAATATTTCTGAAATATTTGGAAACAGAGCTCAGAATAAATTAAAAACTCTAGTAATCTTATATATTTTATCATATTTCATTTGTTTAAATGTTCATGGCATCAAAACTTTGTTCCATAATTCAATCGTCTGAATGCGCTTAAAATGATTATCATCTGTCTGATTGTTTGTAAATACTTGTGCTTATGTTGTATGTTTGTGTGTTATGCATATTCATGTGTATTATTTACATATATGATAATATATGCATATTGATAGGGGGAGTTACATATATAGTTGTCATTATCAAAAAGGGGGAGAATGTTGAATCACGTTGTATAGCGTTTTGATTATGACAACTATACATGTACACATATATTATTATAAACTAATTTTGTTTTGCAGGAAGAAACTCTACAACAGATTCAAGAGCTCAAACTAAATATTATATGTGTTTAAAGTCTGTTAGTATTAGTATTTAATTGTTAAAATCTTCCTTGGTGATACACACACATGCACGTTTTCAATTTATAAGATTTTATACAAGACATACACAAGGCATAGGCATGAAGCAGAAAACAGACGTCTAAAATTTTAAATCAGACGTTTGTCTGCTGAAAGAAAAATAAACTTATCACAATATTCAGACATCTGAATATTTTAGTTCAGACATCTGAATATTTTAATTCAGATATCTGAATTAAAATATTCAGACATCTGAATATTGGCTAAAATAGCCTATTTCTTTGCTGTTTGAGTTTTGTTCAAAAACAAACATCTGAATTTTTAATTCAGACATCTGAATTTAATTTAGACATCTGAATTAAAAAATTCAGACATCTGAATCTGAACCGAAATACACTATTTCCTTTCTGACTTGATTTTTAAAATAAACAGACATCTGAATTTTATTTTCAAACATCTAAATTCTGAAGAGTTGCATCCTTTAAGAAGAGACACAACTATTTAATCCATTTCTCTTCATCAAAACTCTTCACGATCAGTTGTATCTTTTTATATATTATAAATAGAGAATTGCTTAGATGATCTAATAACCGAATTTTATTCTAATTCTCTCTATCTTATTCAAAGCTCTCTAAGTTCTAAAAAGCTATCTACTTTCATATTTGAGGCTTTTAAACTTCCATATTCATTCACGCACTTCACGATTATCATCAAGGAAAGGTTATAGGAAGGGTGTACTTAATATTCGACAATCCGTGTTATCAAGAACACAAAAGAGTCAACAATTATTCTGTATTAGTGAAGACCTCTTCAGTGGTTGAGGCAAGAAATCCCGTTCAGTCGTTCGGGTAATTGTGAACCTATTCCTCCGGGTGAAGTGAGGGTTTTAGTGTTAGTGAAATTCCAGAAGTGAGTCTGGGATTGGACGTAGGACAGTGGTCCGAACAAGTATAAATCGACTGTGTGACTTACTGCTTACTATTCTATTATATACTCTACATCATATTCTCCATACTACACGATCCTATACCGCTGCATAGCTTCTTTCAATACATCTGTTTGGCGGCGGAGAATTTATTCTCTTGCTTAACGCCCTTCTCTGAGACATACGAGCTTAGAGGTTATATATCGATAGATATCAATCGCATGGCATGAATTTCCTGTGTGGCATGCCTAAGTGGCAAATGATCAGGGTTTCTGTTGAAAAGCAAAGTCTTGTGGGTGATGATCAAAGCACGACCTATGTGGCACAACTTTGTGTATAACGTTGATTTGTGAGGCTCACACCTCGGTATGAGTCAAAAACGGGATAGTGACCGTTGGGAGAACATGACGTTTCTTTCTAGATATGGGTGATTTCAGTGACCTACCAGCCCTGACATTTATATACTTTTTACCTATGTGGTTGTTGGATACGAGGCGCCTTGGATATAGGTCTGATAGGACTGGGAAACGTGTGTTTAAGAATAACTAATCCTCAAAAGTAAGAGAGGACCAGCCCAACCGATTCCAAGGATCGCTGAGTGTGGTCCTGAGACATTTGCTAGAGGGTCTCGAACGGAGAGGAGCTTGCCCCTTGCCTCGACTCATGATGGAATCCAATTTCGAATACATGACATTCGGTTTTATTTGTAAAGCCTAGTATGGCGACATAGTAGCATAGGATACTATGTTGTCTATGATTGATACATTTATATTCGAAGTTGTTTTTGACACTATACACTTATAGTAGTATCAAATGATTTGTTTAAACGTACCAAACATGTTTGGCTATTATAAGGTAAAACCCTATCCTTCGGCTTGCGTTGCATTGTGTGATGGGACCTGGGTCTTATAATAGCTTCATTTTTCTTTATTTAGCATTGCGCTGTTTGTTTTATGCACTGGTATTCTTAGGAGGAAACCCGTTCTGTGTAATACGACGTGGTCCCTTGATTTACCTAACTTTAAAAATAAAGATTAATAACTGTTTTTAGTTCTCACACCGGTCACATGACTGACCTGGAGTTTATTGTTTTAACCTAACTCTGGGTGTCCCTATTTTCTACACGGGAAGCTAGTAGTTTTGGTTTCGCAGATTTATATTCACAAGATCCCGGTATACAGCTGGAACGATACTCGGAAAGCTCTATGTCCGTGTATTTCTTTCAGTTGTGCTTTGTATTATTTTTCTGCTGCTATGTATTTAAATGTAATTTAAATCTCTGATATTTAGCAAATGTGTAATATTTATTCATACTCTGTATATTCTTGTATTCTGATGGAATTGTTGTAATAAACAATGAAATGTTCTTCTGTTTGTGTTCTGATTCGTCTTGTCCTCACGGTAATTCGTTCTTTCTCTTCTCTTCAGAGACCGGGGAAGTTCGGGTCGCCACATAAGGACAATGGATGCCAGTGTTTGATGGTTGAGTGGATGGAAGATTGGGTGGTAGGATATACATTCTTCTTGACTTGAAGATTTCGGGGACGAAATCCATTAAGGAGGGAAGAATGTAACACCATGTATTTTCTATGTTTATTAAAGTAACGAATTTAAGAATACTAAATTGTAAAATTGAAAATTAAGGGAAACGGGTTACGCCATTGCATTAGTCTCGGAATTCTTCTTGAGATAGAGTCCGAGTTTGCCTGAATCGGACTCCGTATAAAGAAGTTATGGAGTTCAGAAGATTTCATGTTCAAACAGAAAATTTAATAATTTAATAAACAAAACAGTTCGAATTTCAAAATCATGTGAATCAGCTAGGCAGGAAAATTCCCGCCCATGGCGGTTGACTCCCCCAGGGGGGGTCGACATAGTTTTCGACCCCACAAGAGTGGTGTCGACTGGGGTGTCGACCCCCCTATAGGGGTCGATCCCCTCGCCCAGATAAGAACAGTGACGATTTTCTGACTTGTTGCTGAGTCACTAGGGCATAGGTGGCAATCTATGGATAGCTCTATCTAGTCTGGACGGTTCTGATTGCTCTTAGGTTGATCTAACGGCTCACATAAATCTAAACCTCTATAAAAGCAACCCCAACCATCAACCCTAAATCACACAATTTCATTCCAAGGAGCCACAATGCTTTCCATGGTTAACCTAGCATAGCCACCATTCTTCCCCAACTAGGAAGCAAACTAGAAAGAAAGTTAGAAGCTAAGAATCAAACCTAAATTAGAGAATCGATAGTCTATGTCAAGGGATAGCTTTTCTGTAACACCTCGTAATTTTATAACACTAAGATTCACAACTCAAGGCAGAATTAAATTTTAAAATCAAAATCAAGGGAAACGGGTTGCGCCATTGCGTTCGTCTCGAAATTTTTCTTAGAAACGAGTTCGAGTTTGCAAGAATCGGAGTCCGTATGAGGGAGATATGACCCTTCGAAGTTTCAGGAATTCTCAGAATCGAAAACAGCTCGAAATTCGAATTCAAAACCCAGAAGCAGGCTGGGCGGGAAAATTCCCGCCCAGGACCCAAGTCGACTGGGGTGTCGACTGGGTAGTCGACCCCCCTGACCAGGTCGACTGGGCAGTCGACCTGGGGGTCGACCTAGGTGTAAACCCCACTTTTGGGCCTGGGTGCATTCTGATGTACCTGGTCTCGTTTTCTGCCTTGATTCGTCTGCCTAATTCTATATAAACAGCCCCTAGTCTCCTTCACTATTCACAATTCTTCTCTAACCTTATGCTGCAAAGATTCTTGGTGGAAATGGCTTCTTCTCCTCCTCTAAAATTAAATAATAAATAAAATAATATGTAAAATAAATCAAGACGAGGAAATGCTTCTCAAGACTTTCAAGAGGAGATTCAAAACAAGCTAGGATTCAAGTGAAGATTCAAACGACTTCAACGACTGTTTTTCTACGAATCTAATATAATCTCTGTAAGTCGGTTGCTTTTTAGATTTGAACGTTTTCTCTATTCGTGACATGAAATTAAAGGAATAAAAGAATATGCCAAATCTTTCTATTCGAATCAGTGCTTATATCTTTGGACCTAATTAAGAACTATTATGATTCGATGACCAATAAGACTGTGACTATGAAACTATGGACCTTAAAACCATATGCCTTTTTGACTATGAACATTGCCTATTAACATTGCCTATGACTGTGACTCATGACCGTGAGAATTATTTTCCTTTGACTATGAACATCGCCTATGACCGTGATTCATTAACTGTGAGGATTTATTGCCTATGACTATGGATATAAGATTATTATTTATGCCCATGACACTGTAGTTACAAAACCATGTTGTACCCCAAACTGGCATTATATTGGATCTAGGCTTGACTTTCTATTTCAGTTTATTCTTAGTTATCCTTGGATCTTGATCTTGGGAATTTACCTATTAAGTTAGGTCTACCTATGTTCTTGAACCTATACTATTCAACCCTTTTCATGTCGTAATATTACCAGATCTGTATGCCTGTGAATTATCATCTTATGCCAGCTATTATGTCTATTCTTTCATGGCATTTTGATTCATTCCCTTTTATCCACGAATTTAGATTTATTTATAATCTAGGTTGAATCACGATAATACGAACGATGGGAATACGTTTTGGGAAAAACATGAAATTGACTAAACTTGGAAATTGGCATAATTTGGGAACATGCTTTATAGCATGACTATTAAGATGAAAATTAGAATAAAAAGTCTAGTTTTGACATGAACTGAAATTAGAATATTAAATCAGAATTGGGTGGCTGAATTAAGCATGATGAGTATATTAGCATAATTGTGAATAATTTACATACATTGGGCGTAAATGGTTAAATGGGCCACAAAGTAGGTAGTTGGTATGCAAATTAAGTTTTGGGCATAAAGTGTAAACTAGAATATAAAATCTAGTTTTGGCATGAACTGTAAATGAGGATGTTGGATCTAAATTGCTATAAACTGCAGGATAGGCAAATCAAGATTTGGGCCTAGAATATAAGTCCATTAGTGGGCATGGAAAATGTATATGGTATAGGCCAAATTTATTTAAAAAGGGAAAATGGGCTTTGAGGATAAATTGTTAACAGTTTATATGTATACAAAAGAAAGGTTTATTAATGACATCTCTTTAAATAATACATACACCAGAAAGTTCTAGGGTGACAGAGAGGATAGTGTCTAGGCTTGGGTTTGGAAAATACAAGTTTCCTGCTCTCCCTAGCTATCCCTAACTGATCCGATGGGCGGGATGGTTACTTTCAAAACCTGATTTGAAAATTAATCAAAACCCTTTGAACTTAGAAAACACGAATATGCCTAACTCGAGGTTAGACTGAGTTGGGATGTAAACCTGCCCGGAACCAACCGGCACATCCAGTAATCGTAACAATATCTATCTAATGTGAGTGGTCGTGGCTTTAATTTATTTAGTTAAAGCTAGAACAAGAATGGTAGGGTTAAGACCATAGGAACACTTAACCAACTTAACACAATTAAGCTAGAAAGGGAGGGTTAAGTCCATAGGAACACTTAACCAAACTTAGTATCGTAACAAGACAAAATTTGTAGGGGTTAAGTAACTAAGAAAACACTTATCCAAATTAACATGTTAACTAGACTAGAGGTCTGGGTTAAGTAAAATTTAATACACTTAGCCAATTTGATATGTTAGCTGGACTAGACCATAGGGTTAAGTAAACTTGAACACTTAACCGTCAGATTGTGAGAAATGAATAGGGTTATAAAACATGAAGGGATAATACTTAACCATTAATAAAATGTTAGTTAAAACAGATGGGCAAGGTTAAGTTAAAAAGGAACACTTAACCAATACAGGATAAATGAATAGGGTTAAGTAATAAGAAATACTTAACCAATATAACTTGGTTTGTAGTAGGGTTAAGTCAACATGAATTACTGATAACACATAACCAGTTTAACAGGATAAATGAAGAGGGTTAAGTTAGCTTGAATTGACTAATGACACATAACCAATCCAAATTGACGAGAAAGAGAACTAAGTAGTAAACCTTAGTTAAAAGGAGCTAAGTAGTAAACCTTAGTTAAGAAAACAACGATTCTGGAAACTAAGTAGTAAACCTTAGTTAAAAGGAGCTAACTAGTAAACCTTAGTTAAGAAAACAATGATTCTGGAAACTAAGTGGTAAACCTTAGTTAGCAAAACTAAGTAGTAATTCTTAGTATAACACGGGAAGGAGCGAACGCCCGTCTGATTAAAAAGAAGGCTCCAACGAATTGGGTTACGAAGCCCGAGGCTTCGAGGGGACGTGAGGGTACTCTTGGTATCCCTCTGTGAGTTGGCAGATGATCCTCCTGGGCTCACAGAGGTTAAGGTCTGCGGTAGAAGAACCAAGGGTATGCCTTGGTTGCAATACAAGGCAACCTAAAGACTAGGATGGATCAGCGTGATTCGGCGAGACCAGTAGCCCTGTGATAGCAACTCGTCGTCTACCTACCATCTTTAGTCAATCGTTGTACGTATGCGGAAAGGCAGAGAACTCCCAACAGACCATATACTTGCTATCAAGTTATGGGTGAGGCTGGCCAATAGGAAAGTAGGTCATAGAGTGGCAAAAGTACAATTCTCGCGCTTGATTTTCTTGGATTGCCTTTCATTTGTTGTGGGAGGGGTCACGTGGGACCATAACCACTGGTAGAAAAACAGACCTTAGCATCTGCACCGGTTGATATCTGAAAAGCTCCCGATCGAGTTCCGTGTTTCTAGAGTAGCCCTGCCACGGGACTCAGGTCGCACATTTCAGGACATGTGCATCTAGACAGGGATAAACGATTCGCGACACATACGTGGGGAAAGTCTAGGAACATATACCACTCTAGGTAGTGTGTCCTAGACTAGGGGCATCGTTCGACAGGTAGCGTAATCCCTAGTGGACCTAGGTGTCATAAACCCTGAATCTGTAAAGCATTAGACAAGTCACGTAAACCCTAGTTGAATCTAGGAAGCACTCAATAGAAAACCCTAAATTAGATCTAGGTAATAGATAATAAATGTATGCCTGAAGGCAACCGAAATTACTAGGATTGGGATCATGTTATCATTACTAGTTGGGACACTAGTTAGGTGGTGCAGAGATATAGAAACCGGTATAACAAGGAAATAGCGAAGCGGCGAAAGTATTAGAGCATATCCAGTCTATCTTGTCTTATCATATCTTGTGTTAATCTTGTCTAATTTTGTTGACTGTAATGACCCGGATCCTTATGGGTTAATTTTTGAATATTTAATATTTAATTTAAATATTTAACTGATAAAATAAATGGAAATTGATATTAAGTTATCAATTTAAAAATCGAACACGATTTAATTTAAATTATCGAATTCAAAGTTAATTAAATTCAGATTTAATTCTGAATTAAATTACAGTTCTGATGATCAAAACAAATGTCGGTTTGAATTGGAATAATAATATTAATTTATTGTCGAAGAAATAAGTTGTTTTAAATTTATATTGATTTAAATTTATATCATCTCCAGTTGATCGAATAGGGGTTTGAAACCCGTACCAATGTGTTTAGCATAATGGTTTAACCCTAGGCGGACTTATTTTTGTGTTCGAATAGAAGTTTGAAATCAACAGAATAATTTAATTTATTTAATCATATCGGTTAATTAAAATTAAAAAAATATATAAATAAATTAAAGAAAATTCCTTTTCTTTTGTGTGGACCAAAACCAAACAACAAGGAGGAAAATAATGGCCGGACAAATCAAAAGAGGGAAAGAAGAACACGTCCTTCTCTGTATCTCCACAAGCCATGGCCTCGCTATCTAAAATATAACCACACCGCTCCTGTTAAAATCGCAACCACCCCTCTTCTATTATAAAGTCGTTCCTTTTTCCCATCTCCCCTTTTTTATTTACTCTTTCGTTCATTCTGAGAATCCACGAAATCAAAAGCCGACCCTCGATTTATTTCTTCCATTTCGAAATATTCAAATCTGTTGATGGGAGCTTCAGCCCGACGACATGTGGAGTTGGTGCGCACGAGGTTCGAGATCGAAAGGGGGACTCGCGTATGGGTCGAAGGGGACCAACTCTTGCAATTTTAAGCTGGGTACTGATGAGGTTTGGTCTTCGATGTGGGGGTGTTGTTGAAGATCGCGATGCTCTTCTGAAGGGTCGCGAGGGATGTTTGGGGGGGGGGGGGCGAAGTGAAAGTCGCGATGCAGGCGAAAGGGTAGGCATCGATTTTGGTTTTACTGAGGTTGTAGTTTCCATTAACGCGGTGGAAGGGAAGGCTCGATCTCGAGCAGATGGATGAACTAAGTGCGACTAGAGGTTGGTCGGAGGTCTGTTGAAAGCGGTGTCCACATTAGGCCATTAACGAGTTCAGAAATCAATGTAGACAAGGGGTATGAAAGTGCTGTTTGATTTGTACAGCAATGTTCGAATGGATGGACTGTCATTTGAGGAATGTCTGGACAGTGGTGTTGATGGTGGCCGGGTCTAGGTGGTTCAAAGCAATAAATGGTAAAGACAGATGCCGATTTGCTAAGACTTGTGGCAGCCGGATTGTTGATCTCTATAGTATAGAAGAAGAATTTAAAACAAGGACAAGGTAAATTTTATTTTTTTAGATTTAATTAATGTCTTTATATTAAAATAAAATAGTTTAAATTTATTTAGTAAGTAGTTAATTTAAATAAAATGTTAATCGATAAATAAATAATCGTAGGTATAAACATATTTATTGGAAATGATTCGATGAAGAAAATATGGAAATAACCGGATCAGACTGCAATTAAAAACCCTGGTGAGTAAATCTCACCGTTTATTTAGAAATTTATTTTTATATAGTTAAAAATAATTGTTATGCTTGTTTGAATGCTGTCTGATTGTTTTAAAATATATATAGTTATTTAGGATTGGTTGACTATTATATATATATATATATTGGGTTGATGATTGGTTGGATTCCCGCAGTCACATTAGCGGATGCCCGCAGTTCCACTAGCGGATGATTACCCTATACGCCCCACGCTATGATTAGTGGATGACCTTCTATACTGCGATATCCTGCCTCAAAGCAGGATGGGTATTACTATGTTGACTAACGTCTGTGGATGCAGGAAAACAGGTTGGAGGAATCCAACTGGATTCCTCAAAAATATATATTATCTGTTTGTTGGTTTGATTTCATATATATTCATATATGATGTGTTAAAAATCAAATGATTTGAAAATTGGTTGATTTGATTGTTTAAATTTTCACTAGGGCTGGGAATATTGATGTATCAAATACCCTAAAAGGGTATTTGAGATTTAGAAAGGGAATTCTATTTTTTTATAAATAGAATTTAAATTTTTAAACAAAACAATAGAAAACATTAACTTGTTTGAAGGTACATAAAACAAGTAATCGAATTTATAAACTTTGTTTATAAATGGAAAGATGGGATTTGAATTGAATTTATAAACTTTGTTTATAAATCGAAAGGTAGGATTTGAATTGAATTTATAAACTTTGTTTATAAATGGAAAGGTGGGATTTGAGTTGAATTTATAAACTATGTTTATAAATGGAAGGGTGGGATTTGAATTGAAGTTATAAACGTTGTTTATAAATAATGCAGAGAATTCAAATAGACTTTGAATATAGAATTCAAATGGACTTTAAACAATAGAATTTGAAATAGAATTCAAATGAAGTTAACTATAGAGTTTGAAAATAGAATTTCAAATGGAGTTTAACTATAGAGCTTGAAAATAGAATTTCAAATGGAGTTTAAATATAGGGATTCTAATAGAATTTAAATGAAGTTTAAATAAAGAGAATTCAAAAAGAATTGAATCGGAATTTGAATAGAGAAGTCGATAAGGAAACGAGAGTATGAGTATAATTAGGGTTTGTTAATATGCAAGTTAAATTATATTTGAACATGTCATGTTCAAATATGAAGGTGAAGTAGACTAAGAAGTTAATTAACAGATTTAATTAACAAATTGAGTTAAAACGATTGGTATAGTTAAAATAGATTGGACGGGTATAGATACAGGAGACAGGTGTAACACCCCACGCCCGCTAGGGTCACTCACAAAGGGAATGCCGTAGCATCGGTGGAGTATTTTAGTGAATATAGAACAGAAAAATTACAACAAGACAGATATAAATAGTACTTGAAATTTTAAAACATCATCTCATAACAGCGGAAATAAACATGTCTGGTTACATCATAAAACCACTATAAAAGTCAAGTACAATATCCATCAAAATAAAGAAGTACATAATCCCACTCTCTCATACAATAGCCATAACAAAAGAAAAGATAACTGGATAACTGGAGCTTTACATCTACCCAAGCTCCTAAAGACTGGAACAGCAATCCGATCAAGCTCTACTACCGCTAGGATCCACCGTAGGACCTGAGGGTTGGGAAAAAGATAAAAAAACAACGGGGTCAGACATAAGTCTGAGTGAGTCCTATAACTTTAACAATACAATCATTAAAGTAACCAGAGAAGACATAAACTTGACCTACGGTAATATCTGGGGATGAATGGCTACACTAAGCAGCTTGGTAGACTTAGGATAAACTAAGATAACCGTCAGGACGCATCTACCCACCCAAGGATAATTACTAACTGCACCACACCAGTCCTTCCTACTTAAAGGTTGATCCCTTCCAAAGACTTAGAAAATTTTCCCAGTAGTTTCATGTACCCCTAGCCCACTACATAGGTGCCGTCTGCCCCTATCTCCACTAGGTGTACCCGGTAATACTTACCCAGTAGTTTCTTGTACCCCTACATAGGTGCCGTCTGCCCCTATTTTCATTAGGTGTACCCATTACTCCCCAAGCGATCGGCTCCCTACCGTAGATACCCGTGCCGGTCCCACAGTGGGGTGTATCACTCCCCTAAAGTGGCTACCCAATACTAACGTTGCACGGCTTTATATCTACACGATGCAACAACGGCTTATCTACCAGCCCGGGCCCACACACGCATATGAAACCCGTTGGACTTGCGTTGCCACCGCTAACCCGTTTTGGCCTCTTATAATCAAGCCCAATATGCGTGTCCCGTCACTCGACTTGGGTCGAGCCCACAAAGATACGTTTGGGATATTGGTTGAAATGGGCCCCCACAAGCTACCCACTTAAGCTTGTCAAATATATAGTGTATCCCACTTAACCCTTTAATCATGTTTAATTACATGTTTCCACTTGGTTAAGTATTCTAATCGTATTTTCTATTGCCACCCAAGGCAACCCACTAGATTCCACATGCCACCCAAGGCAACCACCAAATTTCCTCATGCCACCCAAGGCACCCACTTAACCCCTCATGTCCCACTACATGCTACTATGGTTAAGTGTTTCTTAATTAATTAAGACCGTGATCCCCCATAAAGACCTCCCACATTAGACTGGCTGTTATGACCGCCTGGTTAAGCCGGTAGAATCCGGGCAGTCTTACGTCATAACAGAGTCTAACCTCGTGTCTTTATCTTAATCACGTATTTAATTTATGGCTAAGACCTCTCACATTGGGCTGACACTTGTAGCAACTGGTTAGGCCGGTCGGGTCCGGGCAGTTTTACACTACAAATGAGTCCAACCTCGTGTCTTAGTCGATTAATTACACCTAATTAATCACGCCCATATTAATTATCCCTAATTAATATCAAGTTTTCCATAACATGGGTAGACCTAACTCAATAGGTAAATTCCCATGGGGTAGACCTAACTCAATAGGTAAATTCCCACTTATGGTAATTTATTTTTATGGTATGCTTAATCATACCCAAACATTCATTTATTATTAATATATTTACCAACCCCATCGTTCCCCACGTAAATCGTTCTCGTTACATGACATAATAAGGGGAAGATCATCACAAATATCATGGGTTTAGCATACAACTTTGTCATGGGTTAAGAGGATGTCAACTTGCATATATGAGCATATATTAACCCAACTACATACAACCAAAACTTGCATATTATCATACACATGATTTGCATAACATGTTGCATATGAGCTTGCATATTATCATACACATATCTTGCATAACATGTTAAACTTGCATGTAGGCATTCTCAATCTTGCATAACATGTTAAACATGCATTTAAGCATACACATAACTTGCATAAGCATTCACATACTTGCATAGGCATTCACATACTTGCATAGGCATTCACATACTTGCATAACTTGCATATCATGTCATTTAAGCATATACCTATCTTGCATAAGTATTCATATACTCGCATAAGCATGCATAACTTGCATATCACATAAATCTTGCATTTAAACATATACATGACTTGCATAAGCTTCCATACACTTGCATAAGCATGCATAACTTGCATATCACTTTCAACTTGCATTTAAACATACACTTAACTTGCATATCACTTTCAACTTGCATTTAATCATATACTTAACTTGCATATCTCACTTTGATAAACATGCATAATTCCACTTATTAAACATGCATATATCAACTTGTTAAACATGCATAAATCAACTTATTAAGCATGCATAAACCAACTTATCAAATATGCATAAACATAGAACAACATAGAGTAACATATCATTATGCATGATTCATACTCACTAATCCGCATTTAAGACCATAAGTCTCATTACACCCAATCTACTTACTTTAACAATTGATGTTAAAGTGATAGAAACTCACCAAACTCAAGATTAACCAACTTGCGAAGAGAGATTAGTTGCTAATTATGATGATGGAGATGATTAGAGAATGATATGAGAGGGATTAGCTTGAAACTTCCTTCTTAGATTAATGGAGACTCCTTTTTAGGATTTGATTTGGCGGCATGAGGCCATTATTTCTATTTTCGGTGAGGATTAAGGTAGGTTTAGGGTGTATTTATAGATTAAGAGAGTGTTTTAGGCCCTTGGATTAACCCTAGATTAATTTAGGTCCATTAGATTTAGGAAACCTCTAGAACCAGACCCAGCCCTAACCAGAAAACCAGATCTGGTGCACCCAAGCACCCTGGCTCGACACACCATGTCGACAGGCAAGTCGACAGGCATGTCGACACCCCTGTCGACAGGCCTATCGATAGCCCTGTCGACATGCTTAGGCGGGAATCCTCCCGCCTGGCCCCGCTGGTTCTAAATTTAAATTTAAATTTAAACTCCTAATTCTGTTTTAAGCTCTAATTTTTCTGCAAACTTCTCTGGGCCATAACCGGGCCATACGGACTCCGATTTTCGAAAACTCGGACTCTATTTCACGTATTTTTCCGAGACGAACGCAATAACGCAGCCCGTTACCCCTAATTCCCACGTCTGAGATTATTTATCCTATAATTATTGAATTTTAGTATTAACTAAAATTCGGGGTGTTACATTCTCCCCTCCTTAAAGGATTTCGTCCCCGAAATCTCTAGGCTAAGGAGAATGCATATCCTACCATCCAAACAACCATCTACTCAAATCATCAACCACAGGCATCCATTGTCCTTAAACAGTTTCTAATGATGTATGAGCATATGCAAAAAGTGTGTGTATATGTTCCCTATCTAATGTATGAACATATGCAAACCATGACAGTGCCATGCATCCATTATGTATGCGAGAGAACCCTATCGACACATACAATATCTACATGAGTGCACAATCATTCACCAAAATGCATCATCCATGTGATAACACAACCATTATACATCCATAAATATATTATCCTACACACAATTTTATGCAATATGCAATATGAAGTGATTGAGCCGATCTAGTGCCTAGAGTGTGTGTATATGCATCCACGAGCAACCACTAGCAAACACTTGCATCCACTTGCATCCATCAACCATAACATGTCTCAAACACATGTTTCAACCATAGGTTTACCCTATCTAAAGGTCAATGGTACTAACGAGAGGACATACCAAAGATAAGATAAGTACTAGTCAAGCGATAAAGGAGAAAGTAAGGACATACCCTCAAAAAGAAATGGGTACAATGAACGCATCTTCGCTTCCGTCTCCCAAGTCGCGTTGCTCTCATCCTCTCCCCATTGCACTTTGACTAGCTGAACCTCTCGATTCCTCAATTTCCTAGTTTCTGACCCAAGGATGCGAGTGGGAGCTCGTCGAATCGTCGCATCACGCTCAACCTCTACATCTCTAAGTAAGCTTGGCTCTACCACCTCTGCGGTCTCATGTAAGCACTTCCTCAGATGTGATACATGGAATACATCATGGACACCACTAAGTCTGTCAGGCAACTCCACTCTATATGCCATCCGTCCAATCCTTTCCTTAATAGGAAACGGCCCAACAAACCTTGGTGCTAACTTCCCAACGGATCCGAAGCGAACTACATTTCTCAACGGAGATACCTTAACAAAAACCATGTCCCCAACCTCAAACTCAAGATCCGTCCTTCTCTTGTCCGCATAAGATTTTTGCCTATCCTGCGCTGCTTTCATCCTTCTTCGAATCAAGTCAATCTTCTCTGAAGTTTCCCTAACCATATCAGGCCCAAGCAAGATCTTATCCGTAGACTCCCACCAACATGTAGGTGATCGACAAGGCCTTCCATAGAGAGCTTCGAAAGGAGCCATACCAATACTGGACTGAAAGCTGTTATTATATGCGAACTCCACTAGTGGAAGATGCTCTTCCCATGTACCTCCAAAATCTAAGATACAAAGCCTCAAAAGGTCTTCTAGAACACGATTCACCCTCTCAGTCTGGCCATCTGTCTGAGGATGATATGCGGTGCTCAGACACAATTGAGTCCCCACTGCTTCTTGCAAACTTCTCCAGAACTCGCTAGTGAAGATAGGATCTCGATCACTAACTATGCTAGAGGGTAGCCCATGCAATCGAACTATCTCTCGAAGATATACAGAAGCTAGCCATGGAGCGGTCCTCTTGCTCTTCACATGTATGAAATGGGCACTCTTAGTAAGTCTATCTACCACCACCCAAATTCCTGTATTACCCTTTCTCGACTTGGGTAACCCGTCAATAAAATCCATCGAGACGCTATCCCACTTCCATTTCGGAACCTCCAATGGGTGAAGCAACCCACCCGGTTTCCTTTGCTCCGCCTTCACTTGCTGGCACACCAAACATCGAGCGACATACTCGGCCACATCTTTCTTCGTACCGGCCCAGAAGAAAACCCTCTTCATGTCTTGGTACATCTTATCCCCACCGGGATGAATGGTCATCCTAGAACGGTGTGCGTCATCAAGAATAACCTTCCTCAAACCCTCGTCTTGCGGTACACAAAGTCTACCGTCTCTACGCAAGCACCCCCTATCGTCTAGGGTGTACCTACTCAAATGGCTGGACGATTCCCCCCTTATGAGCTTCTCTACTAACTCAACCAACTGTGGGTCGTCCCTCTGGGTTTCCCCAATCCGGCCCAAAAGAGTAGGTCTAACTTCCAAAGAAGCTAGCAAACCGGGTACATAGTCAACGGAAGGTCTGAAGTCAAACATCGAGATAAACTCCAAGTTTCGTCGTTCCATGAACAATGGACTCAAGGACAACCTCTTCCTACTCAAGGCGTCCGCCACCACGTTACCCTTGCCAGGGGTATACGCTATCTCGAAATCATAGGATGCTAAAAACTCCATCCACCTTTGCTGTCTTAAGTTTAGATCTTTCTGAGAGAACAAGTACTTCAAAGATTTATGGTCAGTGAACAACTCGAATCTCTCACCAAGAAGATAATGGCGCCAAATCTTAAGCGCAAAAACAATAGCGGCCAGCTCTAGATCATGGGTAGGGTAATTTTTCTCATGTGCCCTCAACTGCCTTCCACCATAGGCTATTACCCTCCCTTCTTGCATTAAGACTGCGCCGAGTCCTGTCCCACAGGCATCGGTATAGACCACAAATGGCTTGCTCCCATCTGGCAACACTAAAACTGGAGCGGTGGTTAAAGCTCTCTTTAACTGTCGGAATGCATCATCACAATCTACGTCCCACGTGAAAACAAGATTCTTCTTTGTTAAGCGGGTTAATGGGGCTGATATCTTCGCGAAGTCTTTAATAAACTTCCTATAATAACCCGCCAACCCCAAGAAACTTCTTACTTCGGTAACATTCTTCGGAACCTTCCAATCCTGAATTGATACTACCTTCGCGGGATCCACAGCTATCCCTTCCTTGGAGACCACGTGCCCCAAGAATCGTACTTCCTTCCTCCAGAAGTGACATTTAGAGAATTTAGCCTTAAGGCTATGCGCTCGAAGAGTCTTCAACACTTCCCCAAGATGTAGGGCATGCTCTTCTTCACTCTTAGAAAATACTAAGATATCATCCACAAAGACCACCACGAATTTATTAAGGAACTCCCTGAACACCCTACTCATCAAATCAACAAAGTATGCAGGGGCGTTCGTCAACCCAAATGGCATCACCAGCCACTCATAGAAACCATCCGGAGTCCTAAAGGCAGTCTTGTCTATGCTATCCTCAGCCACCCTCAACTGATGAAACCCCGTGGCCAAGTCCAACTGAGAAAATACTGAAGCGCCAACCAACTGATCGAAAAGATCATCTATCCTCGGCAATGGGTGTCTATTCTTCTTTGTGAGCTTGTTGAGTTCTCTATAGTCTACACAAAGTCTGAGGGACCCATCCGCCTTCGTAGCAAATACTACTGGAGCACCCCACTCCGATATGCTCCGTCTTATGAACCCCTTCTCAAGCAACTCCCCTATTTGCTTATGGAGTTCCCTCCTCTCACGAGGAGCCATGTGGCGCACTGGTAAAGATACCGGTTTAGCATTATCCACCAAATATATTCGGAAGTCAATCTCCCGCTTCGGAGGTAAGCCCTTCACCTCCTCAAACACATCCGGATATTCCCGGACCACTCTAATAGATTGTAAACTCTCGACCGAAGCGTCAAGCGATTCAAGATAACTTAGCATAACAGAGTCCATGGGATTACAAGAAATCTCGAGAGTGTTACCCAAGCGGGTCATCAGCCTAACAACTCTCCTTTCACAATCAAGAACGGCACCATTACTGGATAACCAGTCCATGCCTAAAATCAACCCATAGCCCGTGAAGCCCAATACAAAAGCATCACATCTAAACTCAATGCTAAGTATAGAAATCTTCAAACCCAAACATATCATGGACAAATAAGTGGAGCCCCCAATTGGGTTTGAAACAACCAAGGGATCATCTACCAGACTGGTGTCTAGGTGCAGTGACTCAACTAATGATGATGAAATAAACGAATGCGATGCGCCTGAATCAAACAATGTACGGACAGGATGATCAAATAGAAAAACCAGACTTTCAACGGAGATAGTTCTACCTCTCTCCTGAATCGGTGGAACCGCGAGAGCCTGTACTTGCCCCCTAGCCTGAGTCGGTGCCATAAGAGCTTGCACCTGTCCTCCCGAGGTAGATCCCGTCCTTTGCCCCTTCTTAGGGCAATCCTTCACTAAGTGCCCTGCTTCACCACAGTGGAAGCAGCCGGTCTTCTTCTTCTTGCGACAATCCTTGCTTAGGTGGCCAGGTGTCCCACAATTGAAACATTTCTTCTTCTTGCTCTTGCCACCATTGCCTTTCCCACCTTTGCCTTGCTGTTGTTGAGGTCTCTTTTGATCTCCCTTCTTCTCGGGTGCCTTATTAGCATTAGGACCCCTCTCTTCCTCATACATGAGTGCCATGTCAACTAGCTTCTCAAAGGTGGCCCCCATAGGGATGTGAGTCATAGCCAACCCATACATCGGTTCATTCAAGCCTTTCACGAACCTCAAAGCCTTCTTCTCCGGTGTATTCACCATGTCTAGGCCAAACCTTGCCAATTGATTAAACTTGTTAACATATTCCTTCACCGAAAGATTTCCTTGCTTTAGAGTCAAGAATCTTTCCATATACAAGTTTTCCTCCGCCCTTGAGAGAAACTTTGCCACAAATCTTTGCCTAAAATCCGCCCAAGAGTCAACGGGGCATTCTCCATTAGTGACCTCCCACCAGAATGAGGCCTCTCCCTTCATTAACCAAGCAGCCAACTTGACTTTCTTCCCTTCTTCCATCTCAAAGATATCTATCAACTCTTCCACCTCTTTAAGCCAATCTCTAGCCTCCACAAAGGTTTCAGATCCTTGAAAAGGTTTCCCTCCCATAGCTTTAAATTCCTTGCAAGTCTTAGCAAAAGTATCCGTGCGAGGAGGAGGGGGAGGAGGAAGATCGGGTGCTACGGTTGGTGGAGGAATACTTGCTGGACCCGCAGTGGTGGCCCTAGCCTCCATCAATCTCCTATACCATACTGGTACCGTCACACCCTCCGGAAGATTAAGATTCTCGGCCATGCTGAAACGAAAAAGGAAAGATTCAAAACGGAGAATTCGAAGGATATAGATATGGCTATTGGGGATTATGCTTTTCTTTCAAAAACTTTTCTCTTAAAAGACATGTTTTTGAAAATATCTTTTCCAAAAATGTTTTAGAAAAATAGTTTTCTAAAAATTTCATCTGTTCCGGTAACCTTTGCTCTGATACCACGTGTAACACCCCACGCCCGCTAGGGTCACTCACAAAGGGAATGCCGTAGCATCGGTGGAGTATTTTAGTGAATATAGAACAGAAAAATTACAACAAGACAGATATAAATAGTACTTGAAATTTTAAAACATCATCTCATAACAGCGGAAATAAACATGTCTGGTTACATCATAAAACCACTATAAAAGTCAAGTACAATATCCATCAAAATAAAGAAGTACATAATCCCACTCTCTCATACAATAGCCATAACAAAAGAAAAGATAACTGGATAACTGGAGCTTTACATCTACCCAAGCTCCTAAAGACTGGAACAGCAATCCGATCAAGCTCTACTACCGCTATGATCCACCGTAGGACCTGAGGGTTGGGAAAAAGATAAAAAAACAACGGGGTCAGACATAAGTCTGAGTGAGTCCTATAACTTTAACAATACAATCATTAAAGTAACCAGAGAAGACATAAACTTGACCTACGGTAATATCTGGGGATGAATGGCTACACTAAGCAGCTTGGTAGACTTAGGATAAACTAAGATAACCGTCAGGACGCATCTACCCACCCAAGGATAATTACTAACTGCACCACACCAGTCCTTCCTACTTAAAGGTTGATCCCTTCCAAAGACTTAGAAAATTTTCCCAGTAGTTTCATGTACCCCTAGCCCACTACATAGGTGCCGTCTGCCCCTATCTCCACTAGGTGTACCCGGTAATACTTACCCAGTAGTTTCTTGTACCCCTACATAGGTGCCGTCTGCCCCTATTTTCATTAGGTGTACCCACTACTCCCCAAGCGATCGGCTCCCTACCGTAGATACCCGTGCTGGTCCCACAGTGGGGTGTATCACTCCCCTAAAGTGGCTACCCAATACTAACGGTGCACGGCTTTATATCTACACGATGCAACAACGGCTTATCTACCAGCCCGGGCCCACACACGCATATGAAACCCGTTGGACTTGCGTTGCCACCGCTAACCCGTTTTGGCCTCTTATAATCAAGCCCAATATGCGTGTCCCGTCACTCGACTTGGGTCGAGCCCACAAAGATACGTTTGGGATATTGGTTGAAATGGGCCCCCACAAGCTACCCACTTAAGCTTGTCAAATATCTAGTGTATCCCACTTAACCCTTTAATCATGTTTAATTACATGTTTCCACTTGGTTAAGTATTCTAATCGTATTTTCTATTGCCACCCAAGGCAACCCACTAGATTCCACATGCCACCCAAGGCAACCACCAAATTTCCTCATGCCACCCAAGGCACCCACTTAACCCCTCATGTCCCACTACATGCTACTATGGTTAAGAATTTCTTAATTAATTAAGACCGTGATCCCCCATAAAGACCTCCCACATTAGACTGGCTGTTATGACCGCCTGGTTAAGCCGGTAGAATCCGGGCAGTCTTACGTCATAACAGAGTCTAACCTCGTGTCTTTATCTTAATCACGTATTTAATTTATGGCTAAGACCTCTCACATTGGGCTGACACTTGTAGCAACTGGTTAGGCCGGTCGGGTCCGGGCAGTTTTACACTACAAATGAGTCCAACCTCGTGTCTTAGTCGATTAATTACACCTAATTAATCACGCCCATATTAATTATCCCTAATTAATATCACGTTTTCCATAACATGGGTAGACCTAACTCAATAGGTAAATTCCCATGGGGTAGACCTAACTCAATAGGTAAATTCCCACTTATGGTAATTTATTTTTATGGTATGCTTAATCATACCCAAACATTCATTTATTATTAATATATTTACCAACCCCATCGTTCCCCACGTAAATCGTTCTCGTTACATGACATAATAAGGGGAAGATCATCACAAATATCATGGGTTTAGCATACAACTTTGTCATGGGTTAAGAGGATGTCAACTTGCATATATGAGCATATATTAACCCAACTACATACAACCCAAACTTGCATATTATCATACACATGATTTGCATAACATGTTGCATATGAGCTTGCATATTATCATACACATATCTTGCATAACATGTTAAACTTGCATGTAGGCATTCTCAATCTTGCATAACATGTTAAACATGCATTTAAGCATACACATAACTTGCATAAGCATTCACATACTTGCATAGGCATTCACATACTTGCATAGGCATTCACATACTTGCATAACTTGCATATCATGTCATTTAAGCATATACCTATCTTGCATAAGTATTCATATACTCGCATAAGCATGCATAACTTGCATATCACATAAATCTTGCATTTAAACATATACATGACTTGCATAAGCTTCCATACACTTGCATAAGCATGCATAACTTGCATATCACTTTCAACTTGCATTTAAACATACACTTAACTTGCATATCACTTTCAACTTGCATTTAATCATATACTTAACTTGCATATCTCACTTTGATAAACATGCATAATTCCACTTATTAAACATGCATATATCAACTTGTTAAACATGCATAAATCAACTTATTAAGCATGCATAAACCAACTTATCAAATATGCATAAACATAGAACAACATAGAGTAACATATCATTATGCATGATTCATACTCACTAATCCGCATTTAAGACCATAAGTCTCATTACACCCAATCTACTTACTTTAACAATTGATGTTAAAGTGATAGAAACTCACCAAACTCAAGATTAACCAACTTGCGAAGAGAGATTAGTTGCTAATTATGATGATGGAGATGATTAGAGAATGATATGAGAGGGATTAGCTTGAAACTTCCTTCTTAGATTAATGGAGACTCCTTTTTAGGATTTGATTTGGCGGCATGAGGCCATTATTTCTATTTTCGGTGAGGATTAAGGTAGGTTTAGGGTGTATTTATAGATTAAGAGAGTGTTTTAGGCCCTTGGATTAACCCTAGATTAATTTAGGTCCATTAGATTTAGGAAACCTCTAGAACCAGACCCAGCCCTAACCAGAAAACCAGATCTGGTGCACCCAAGCACCCTGGCTCGACACACCATGTCGACAGGCAAGTCGACAGGCATGTCGACACCCCTGTCGACAGGCCTGTCGACAGCCCTGTCGACATGCTTAGGCGGGAATCCTCCCGCCTGGCCCCGCTGGTTCTAAATTTAAATTTAAATTTAAACTCCTAATTCTGTTTTAAGCTCTAATTTTTCTGCAAACTTCTCTGGGCCATAACCGGGCCATACGGACTCCGATTTTCGAAAACTCGGACTCTATTTCACGTATTTTTCCGAGACGAACGCAATAACGCATCCCGTTACCCCTAATTCCCACGTATGAGATTATTTATCCTATAATTATTGAATTTTAGTATTAACTAAAATTCGGGGTGTTACAACAGGTTTGGAATAAAGTGTTAGAAGGTATATAAATAGAATGCCCGACAAAAAGGTACGTATTTAATTTCCATATGAGATTTTATGCGCCGTATCGGCTAGCCGCTTGGCTTTTTCTTTTTCTTTTTGAGATGAGAAGGACCGGGAAAGCTATTTGAAATTTCCCGATGCTCCCGGTACAAAAGAGGTTATGGCGAATTTTTCCGGGAATTTAAGGAGATAGAATATTTTTAAGATAATTTGATAGTTAGAAATCGACGTATCAATATATATAGTAGTTGATAAGGAAACGAACTTAGAAATAAATAGTATAATAAAAAAGGAGGTCTAGAATAAAATCTAGTGGGAATAGAAAGAGAAAGAATATTTGTGTTTAAAAGTGAAGAAGTAGTTATATGGTATTGATTATTCGAGTAAGTAGTCATATCTGTTTTGACGTTATAAATGTTATTCAGTCAAGGTCTGAGAGGTAGTTATAACCCAACTTGATTGATTTCATTATTAGCAAATGAATAGTAAGATTTCAGGCTCGAAGATCAATGTTGAATAAGATTTAGTTGAATGTAGTATTTGGGTTGTCGTAACGATGTTTTACACAACATCTGTTTTAACCCAAATAAAGTGTAAACTTGGAAATAGAATAATGAATATTTCCTAGTTTAGAAAATAAAGGAAGTCGATATTCGGAAATGTTTTCCAAATAACGTTAAAGGGCCAATATGGTTATTGAAAATATTTGGTTAACAAATATTGATAAAGAAATAGAGAAATGATTTAATTAATGAAATGTTAATTAAAGGTTCGGTGATTGTTGGATGTTTGGATGAACACTTGTTTTATTCAATAGTTAAATCATCGACTATCGAAACACTTGTTTTTATTCGATAGTTAAATCACAGACTATCGAAGTTTTGACCATCGTTGTCGATATGGAGAGACCGGTTGGATTATTATCCGAAGAACCACTCCGTATTGGCAGTAGCGTGAAAATCAGATTATATAAAGATAATCGAAGACGGAGTAGAGTGCAAAGACTTTTTCTATTAATAGAAATAGTACCTTTGATTCATCCTGTTCCTGGGTGACGTGTATGGATGAATGTCTGACAGAGTATTTTTAGAAAGGTCACGTACATTGATTTCTTCAACCATACCAAGAGTGGAAGCGGAGAAGGAAACTTCTTTTAGCTAACACGTAATGTACTGTTGAGGACGTCAATCCGTGATTTGATGGATTTGGCGATGTGGCATTCGAAGTGAATCTGGTGTGATGATAAAGCGTAGCTTCTAGCCTCATCATCCGGTAAATGACAGAAATCGGGCAAGCAACATGGCTATGTAGGTCGCACCTATTAGGCTGTATAATCACCTGATTTAGAGTTTCATTTACTTCTAAAAATCTATTGTCGATGCTGTCCCATTCGGGAAACGGTTGCTGATCCCAATCGTTGGTGATATATATTCGATACACTCAAGCAAAATGAGTAGTCAGTCATGTGTGGCTGAGTTGCAAGATGTTCTTGTTGAACTCGGTATATCCTCCTCTAGAGATATACCAGCGGAAGGTGGTTCCATACCTTGTCATAGTTGGAAATCAAATACCCAATACGTGCTTGCGGTTTATGATTGTATATTACATATGTGGAATGTGAGATGCAAACGTTCCACTAGATTGTATTTACTTGATTTAGACACTATTATAATATCAAAGGAGTTTTGATATAAAGTTATCATTCCTTTCAAAGGGATTTTGAAAGTTAAATAAAGCGTTTGGATTCTCATAAGGGAAAAATCCGTTCCGTGTTATACGGCGTGGTCTTATGAGATATCATTTAGTTTTCTGAAACTGTTTTAAACTATTTACTCATACCAGTCCCATGACTGACCCGGAGTTTATTTTGTTTTGTTCTACCTAAACTCTTGGGTGCCTAAATTTGTACGGGCAGTCAAGTAATTCAGGATTTTTTAGATATATCTAAAGGAGCTTGGAGCAGGAGGCTTCAGCGTTATCTAGTTATAGTGGTTCCGTTGTGTTGTAAGTGTTGTATTCTGATAAGTGTATGTTATACAGTGAAGATTTTGTATTTCAAAGATATGATATATTAAATTTTGTTCTGCTGCGATGTGAGATTCTGTGTTGTTATTTCTGTTCTTCTTCTATCTCTTTCTTCTAAAAAAAAATGTTTCGTATTTTCGTGATATTTGGGTTGGACGTATGATGTATATAGTCAACTCTGATGTTATGGAAATATGGGTCATTACAGTTGGTATCAGAGCTTAGGTTGAGCTAATACCTAGGCTTGTTGGAATGTGCTCATTAGAGATAGGATCAGTAGTATCCTAGAATGAGTTGAGCGTATATATATACGAGAGAGCGTATTTGTTATTTGATATAAAAACTGCTTTATTTTGTGTTGGCTAGTTTTTTGAGTGGATTATAAATTTTGGTCGAATTGTGGGACGCCACGATGTCGATAGGAGTTTATAAACACTTGAACTGGAGATTGGACACGATATTGTTTTTAATAGTTAAGTTGATTGTTAGGATTATAATCAAATTAGATTAAAACAGAAATAGTTATATATATATAACCAATGGTATTTGTATATGAAATCAAATATACAAATGAGTTAATTGAAATTGAATTCAAACCAGAATTAAGAATTTAAAATCCTGGGAGCTTGGAAAATATTTTTCTGAATGGATTTTGAAAGAAATAAAGCACTGAACTCGTTCAGTAGCTGGGAAATAATTCTGATGATGGTCGCAACATCATCAGTGTTCATTTTCGAGTTTCTAAGTGAGGAATTGCTGCCTTAGAAAAGTTTTCGATGGAAATTTGTTTGAAAAGAAACAAGTTATTTGAAAATTCAAATGTTTTGAATTTGAGATAGATAAATATACGTATATATTTATATTACTTCAAAGGAATTTTGAAATGAGAATTGGAATATAGATTTCAAATAGAAGTAAAATAAAAGGATTTGAATATATATATATATATATATATATATATATTTCAAATAGAAGTGAAACAGAATTTGAATTCAAAGGAATTCAAATGAGTTTGAATAAAGAAAATTCAAATAGAAATTGTATAAGAAAAATTGAAATGGAATTTGAATTCAAAGGAATTCAAATGGATTTGAATAAAGAAAAGTCAAATGGAGATTTGAATATTAGAATTCAAATGGAATTTGGTTAAATAGAATTTCAAAGAGAATATAAAGTGGAGGTTGAATATTAAAATTCAAAGAAAATAAAAGGAGTTTAAATAGAATTTGAATTCAAACGAGTTAAAATAGAATTTAAATTCAAAGGATTTCAAATAGGAATTTGAATAAGGAATTTAAATAGAAATTGAATAAAGGATTTCAAATGGAATTTGAATAAGGGATTTGAAATGGGTTTTGAATAAAGGATTTCAAATAGAATTTGAAGATAAGGAATTCAAATAGAATTTGAATAGAAGAAATTCAAATGGAATTTGAATTCAAAGGAAATTCAAATATAGAGTTTGAATAAAGAAATTCAAATGGAATTTGAATATTGTAAATATATAGGATTTGAATATTAGAAGTGAAATAGATCGGGAATTTTATGAAATGAATTTGATATATATTAAAAATATATATCAGAATGGAGTTGAATTTATTATAAACAAAGTTAAAACGTTTATATTTATAAATATAATTAAAACGAGCTCGCCGTAGCGCGACAGTTCGTAAATTGGCTATTCGAACTTCAATTTAGTACACAGAACTCAATTGAAGTCGGAATTCTTTGAAACAAGAATCGTCGGGACCGGTTGAATAATAGTTTTCTAATGAAAGAGAAAAATCTAGATTTCGTCGTATAGATTTTGAGTTATGTCAAAATCAAAATTTTAGAAAAGCAGCGCCAGAACCATTATAAAACCATAACGGTTTAATTAAATAAATAAAAGGATTTTTGGGAAATAAAATCCGAATTGACATTTGAAAAATCCAGACAGGAGATACAAAATAAATATGAACTCCAGTGAAGTAAGTGAAATGATTTTTAAGACAAAAATCATATTTTAAATGGTTAAATATAATTAACTAAATTGGAGAAAGGAAATTTGAATCGAAATTGGGTTTTTGGATAAGTGAAAGAGATTGAGAATTTATATTCTAAATCGAATATATAACTCGAGTTGAAAATATAATTACAGTAGTTTATAATTAAGTTGACATATATTTGAACAAGTCATATTCAAATAAAAAGGGTGAAATAGGCAAAACGGTTAATTAGCAACTAGTTAATGGGAATTTGAATGATTGAAATTAAATTTAACTTACGTAAGTTAAATGGATCGAAATAAATAAATTGAGTAAAATCAATGTAAATGAAATATGAATTGGGAAATATAAAGGAAATATATTTGTAACACAAATACAAAGGAAGTTATGTGCAAACAAATATAAGGAGAAATATTTGTAAAAACATTTACAAATAAAATTTAAAAGGGGAATATTTGTAAAACATTTACAAATAGAGTAAATGGAAATATTTATTTATAGAAAATAAATAGAATGTTATAAATGGGATATTTATTTGTTAAATAAATAGAATTTAATCAAAGGTATATTTAGAAGATGAATAGAAAATGGAAATCTGTTTTTAACAGATAAATAGAAAAGATTAATTTATAAATAACAGTTTATAAATTAAATTAAATATTTATCATTCGATAGATGGAATATATAAGTCTGAACTTATATAGAGAAGAGATATTAGTTTTTAACACCGATAGTTTTAAATAGAAGGGGTACACAACACTTGTATAAGTGAAGTAACGTTATTAAAGAGAACATTTATAAAGTGAAGAACCGTTACTAAAACTACATCTTTATAAATGAATAAACGCTATCCAATAGGAGTTATTCGAATAGGAGAAGTCGATTAGTGTTAGAATAAATCGATTAGAGTAAGAATTAACCAGTTAGAGTTAATAAGTTAGGGTTAATCCGTAGAGTTAGTTGAATATTAGTGATTCAATCAGAATTTATCGAATATTTGTTATTCAAATAAAGAGTTAACCAGATAAAGTTAATTGAACATAATTAATCGAATTAGAATTTAATTGAATGTTAGTTATTCAATTAAAGTTGATCGAATATAGTATTGAGATAGAATTAGTCAAACATAGTTACTCAGAATAAGTTGCCATTTCTTACGACTGGCGATCGGATGTTTCCTGGGGGAATCAGGCGTGACCATTGTGATCGCTGCGATCTAGAGTCAAGCGAGTGGAGTTAAATCGAATATAGTTTATTCGAAAGAAGTTATCGATTATTAGTAAATCGAAGGAGTTATCGATTATTAGTAAATCGAAGGAGTTATCGATTATTTGTTAATCGAAATGAGCTATCGATTATAGTTTAATCGAAAAGAGTTATCGATTAGTTTAATCGAAGTGAGTTATAGAATATTGGTTATTCGAAGGAGTAATCGAATTTAGTTATTCGATGGAGTTAATCGAAAAGAGTTAAATCCAATAGAGTTAATTGAATAGAGTAAATCGAATATAGTTTATTCGAAGAAAGGTTTTCGAATCTAGTTATTCGAAAGATAGATTATTGAATATAGTTATTCGAAGGGAGGAGTTATCGAATAGGGATTTATTCGACAAAGAGTTACGTATTGAAGTTTGAAATGTTGAGTATCAACATAAATAAGTTCTGAAAAGTTAATGGGTTTGTAGCACTTTTTCTACCTTAGCAATTTCGAGGACGAAATTATTTTAAGTGGGGAAGATTGTAATGACCCGGATCCTTATGGGTTAATTTTTGAATATTTAATATTTAATTTAAATATTTAACTGATAAAATAAATGGAAATTTATATTAAGTTATCAATTTAAAAATCGAACACGATTTAATTTAAATTATCGAATTCAAAGTTAATTAAATTCAGATTTAATTCTGAATTAAATTACAGTTCAGATGATCAATACAAATGTCGGTTTGAATTGGAATAATAATATTAATTTATTGTCGAAGAAATAAGTTGTTTTAAATTTATATTGATTTAAATTTATATCATCTCCAGTTGATCGAATAGGGGTTTGAAACCCGTACCAGTGTGTTTAGCATAATGGTTTAACCCTAGGCGGACTTATTTTTGTGTTCAAATAGAAGTTTGAAATCAACAGAATAATTTAATTTATTTAATCATATCGGTTAAATAAAATTAAAAAATATATAAATAAATTAAAGAAAATTCCTTTTCTTTTGTGTGGACCAAAACCAAATAACAAGGAGGAAAATAATGGCCGGACAAATCAAAAGAGGGAAAGAAGAACACGTCCTTCTCTGTATCTCCACAAGCCATGGCCTCGCTGTCTAAAATATAACCACACCGCTCCTGTTAAAATCGCAACCACCCCTCTTCTATTATAAAGTCATTCCTTTTTCCCATCTCCCCTTTTTTATTTACTCTTTCGTTCATTCTGAGAATCCACGAAATCAAAAGCCGACCCTCGATTTATTTCTTCCATTTCGAAATCTTCAAATCTGTTGATGGGAGCTTCAGCCCGACGACATGGGGAGTTGGTGCGCACGAGGTTCGAGATCAAATGGGGGACTCGCGTATGGGTCGAAGGGGACCAACTCTTGCAATTTTAAGCTGGGTACTGATGAGGTTTGGTCTTCGATGTGGGGGTGTTGTTGAAGATCGCGATGCTCTTCTGAAGGGTCGCGAGGGATGTTTGGGGGGCAAAGTGAAAGTCGCGATGCAGGCGAAAGGGTAGGCATCGATTTTGGTTTTACTGAGGTTGTAGTTTCCATTAACGCAGTGGAAGGGAAGGCTCGATCTCGAGCAGATGGATGAACTAAGTGCGCCTAGAGGTTGGTCGGAGGTCTGTTGAAAGCGGTGTCCACATTAGGCCATTAACGAGTTCAGAAATCAATGCAGACAAGGGGTATGAAAGTGCTGTTTGATTTGTATAGCAGTGTTCGAATGGATGGACTGTCATTTGAGGAATGTCTGGACAGTGGTGTTGATGGTGGCCGGGTCTAGGTGGTTCAAAGCAATAAATGGTAAAGGGAGATGCCGATTTGCTAAGACTTGTGGCAGCCGGATTTTTGATCTCTATAGTATAGAAGAAGAATTTAAAACAAGGATAAGGTAAATTTTATTTTTTTAGATTTAATTAATGTATTTATATTAAAATAAAATAGTTTAAATTTATTTATTAAGTAGTTAATTTAAATAAAATGTTAATCGATAAATAAATAATCGTAGGTATAAACATATTTATTGGAAATGATTCGATGAAGAAAATATGGAAATAACCGGATCAGACTGCAATTAAAAACCCTGGTGAGTAAATCTCACCCTTTAATTAGAAATTTATCTTTATATAGTTAAAAATAATTGTTATGCTTGTTTGAATGCTGTCTGATTGTTTTAAAATATATATAGTTATTTAGGATTGGTTGACTATTATATATATATATTGGGTTGATGATTGGTTGGATTCCCGCAGTCTCATTAGCGGATGCCCGCAGTTTCATTAGCGGATGATTACCCTATACGCCCCACGTTATGATTAGTGGATGACCTTCTATACCGCGATATCCTGCCTCGAAGCAGGATGGGTATTACTATGTTGACTAACGTCTGTGGATGCAGGAAAACAGGTTTGAGGAATCCATCTGGATTCCTCAAAAATATATATTATCTGTTTGTTGGTTTGATTTCATATATATTCATATATGATGTGTTAAAAATCAAATGATTTGAAAATTGGTTGATTTGATTGTTTAAATTTTCACTAGGGCTGGGAATATTGATGTATCAAATACCCTGAAAGGTTATTTGAGATTTAGAAAGGGAATTCTATTTTTTATAAATAGAATTTAAATTTTTAAACAAAACTATAGAAAACATTAACTTGTTTGAAGGTATATAAAACAAGTAATCGAATTTATAAACTTTGTTTATAAATGGAAAGGTGGGATTTGAATTGAATTTATAAACTTTGTTTATAAATGGAAAGGTGGGATTTTAATTGAGTTTATAAACTTTGTTTACAAATGGAAAGGTGGGATTTGAATTGAATTTATAAACTTTGTTTATAAATGGAAAGGTGGGATTTGAATTGAAGTTATAAACGTTGTTTATAAATAATGCAGAGAATTTAAATAGACTTTGAATATAGAATTTGAATATAGAATTCAAATGGACTTTAAACTATAGAATTTGAAATAGAATTCAAATGAAGTTAACTGTAGAGTTTGAAAATAGAATTTCAAATGGAGTTTAACTATAGAGCTTGAAAATAGAATTTCAAATGGAGTTTAAATATAGGGATTCTAATAGAATTTAAATGAAGTTTAAATAAAGAGAATTCGAATAGAATTGAATTGGAATTTGAATAGAGAAGTCGATAAGGAAACGAGAGTATGAGTATAATTAGGGTTTGTTAATATGCAAGTTAAATTATATTTGAACATGTCATGTTCAAATATGAAGGTGAAGTAGACTAAGAAGTTGATTAACAGATTTAATTAACAAATTGAGTTAAAACGATTGATATAGTTAAAATAGATTGGACGGGTATAGATACAGGAGACAGGTTTGGAATAAAGTGTTAGAAGGTATATAAATAGAATGACCAACAAAAAGGTACGTATTTAATTTCCATATGAGATTTTATGCGCCGTATCGGCTAGCCGCTTGGCTTTTTCTTTTTCTTTTTTGAGATGAGAAGGACCGGAAAAGCTATTTGAAATTTCCCGATGTTCTCGGTACAAAGGAGGTTATGGCGAATTTTTCCGGGAATTTAAGGAGATAGAATATTTTTAAGATAATTTGATAGATAGAAATCAACGTATCAATATATATAGTAGTCGATAAGGAAACGAACTTAGAAATAGAATAGTATAATCAAAAAGGAAGTCTAGAATAAAATCTAGTGAGAATAGAAAGAGAAAGTATATATGTGTTTAAAAGTGAAGAAGTAGTTATATGGTATTGATTATTCGAGTAAGTAGTCATATCTGTTTTGACGTTATAAATGTTATTCAGTCAAGGTCTGAGAGGTAGTTATACCCCAACTTGATTGATTTCATTATTAACAAATGAATAGTAAGATTTCAGGCTCGAAGATCAATGTTGAATAAGATTTAGTTGAATGTAGTATTTGGGTTGTCGTAACTATGTTTTACACAACATCCGTTTTAACCCAAATAAAGTGTAAACTTGGAAATAGAATAATGAATATTTCCTAGTTTAGAAAATAAAGGAAGGCGATATTCGGAAATGTTTTCCAAATAACGTAAAAGGGCCAATATGGTTATTGAAAATATTTGGTTAACAAATATTGATAAAGAAATAGAGAAATGATTTAATTAATGAAATATTAATTAAAGGTTCGGTGATTGTTGGATGTTTGGATGAACACTTGTTTTATTCGATAGTTAAATCATCGACTATCGAAACACTTGTTTTTATTCGATAGTTAAATCACAGACTATCGAAGTTTTGACCATCATTGTCGATATGGAGAGACCGGTTGGATTATTATCCGAAGAACCACTCCGTATTGCCAGTAGCGTGCGAATCAGATTATATAAAGATAATCGAAGACGGAGTAGAGTGCAAGGACTTTTTCTATTAATAGAAATAGTACCTTCGATTCATCCTGTTCCTGGGTGACGTGTATGGATGAATGTCTAACAGAGTATTTCCAGAAACGTCACGTACATTGATTTCTTCAACCGTACCAAGAGTGGAAGCGGAGAAGGAAACTTCTTTTAGCTAACATGTAATGTACTGTTGAGGACGTCAATCCGTGATTTGATGGATTTGGCGATGTGGCATTCGAAGTGAATCTGGTGTGATGATAAAGCGTAGCTTCTAGCCTCATCATCCGGTAAATGACAGAAATCGGGCAAGCAGCATGGCTATGTAGGTCGCACCTATTAGGCTATATAATCACCTGATCTAGAGTTTCATTTACTTCTAAAAATCTATTGTCGATGCTGTCCAATTCGGGAAACGGTTGCTGATCCCAATCGTTGGTGATATATATTCGATACACTCAAGCGAAATGAGTGGTCGGTCATGTGTGGCTAAGTTGCAAGATGTTCTTGTTGAACTCGGTATATCCTCCTCTAGAGATATACCAGCGGAAGGTGGTTCCATACCTTGTCATAGTTGGAAATCAAATACCCAATATGTGCTTGCAGTTTATGATTGTATATTACATATGTGGAACGTGAGATGCAAACGTTCCACTAGATTGTATTTACTTGATTTAGACACTATTATAATATCAAAGGAGTTTTGATATAAAGTTATCATTCCTTTCAAAGGGATTTTGAAAGTTAAATCAAGCGTTTGGATTCTCATAAGGGAAAAACCCGTTCCGTGTTATACGGCGTGGTCCTATGAGATATCATTTAGTTTTCTGAAACTGTTTTAAACTGTTTACTCATACCAGTCCCATGACTGACCCGGAGTTTATTTTGTTTTGTTCTACCTAAACTCTTGGGTGCCTAAATTTGTATGGGCAGTCAAGTAGTTCAGGATTTTTCAGATATATCTAAAGGAGCTTGGAGCAGGAGGCTTCAGCATTATCTAGTTATAGTGGTTCCGTTGTGTTGTAAGTGTTGTATTCTGATAAGTGTATGTTATACATTGAAGATTTTGTATTTCAAAGATATGATATATTATATTTTGTTCCGCTACGATGTGAGATTCTGTGTTGTTATTTCTATTCTTCTTCTATCTCTTTCTTCTAAAAAAAATGTTTCGTATTTTCGTGCTATATGGGTTGGACGTATGATGTATATAGTCAACTCTGATGTTACGGAAATCTGGGTCATTACATTGACCCTATCATCATGTGTTATCTTGTATTCAGTTAATTCATGTCATTTTGTTTTTCCATGTTCAAATGCTAGAAGTAACTGAACTTACTCGGGCTTTATGTCTGACTCTGTTTTTCTTTCGTCTTTTTTTCTTCCGTTTCTCCCCCCCCCCGGGTAGTAAAGGAGGGAATAGTATAGCTCAGGTTAAGTTGGACTGTCACTCTTTCCTAGCTTGAAGATTTGTCGAAGTTTTGCTTGGATTCTCTTTTCAGATGCTATGGCTCTTGCTACATTGGTGGATATAAATGTTGTTTTATGCTTCTTTATTTTGTTGGACAGATGATACTCTGATATTGTAAAGAAATCGTTGTACAAACTATTTTATCAATAAAGAAAAGTTTTATTTTCCGCTGTTTTAATTTTTGTCTGTCTTGTAATTTATCTGCATCTTTTACTTTAAAATGCTCCACAGAACTTAGTGCATTCCCTTTGTGAGTGACACTAATGGATGTGGGGTGTTACATGTGGTATCAGAGCTGAAGGTTACCAGATCAGATAAAGGATTTGAAAAATTATTTTCAAAACGGTTTTAAAAGAAGCATTTTCAAGAGAAAAGATTTGTTTAAAAGGCATATTCCCCAAAGCCATATGCGCTATCTTCTCTTCCTCTATGTAATTCTTGTCTCATTCTTTCTTGAGTCTCTGGGGCTCCTGGCTTTCTGGGAGATAACCTCATCGATGGGCGAAGTAGTGCCTGGCTTCCATCCATAGCCGTAGTTGTTTCACCTACGGCCAGTTTTCTTTCAAGCTTATAGGGTTTTCTGTACGATGGAAGCAGCTTTCGAGAGATTTGTCAACATGACTACACACGGAAGAGGATGAGGAATTCATGGATGTAGATTTAGCTCACAAAGGAGGAAGGAATTATAAAACCTAAGACAAGAGGAAGTATCTTTACTATGGTGTAATAGGGCATGTAATTAAGGGAAAAGGAAAAGATTTTCAGAAGGGAAAGTACCTACTTTCGCCCCCAAGCGTACCTAGGAGAAAGGTAGTAAAGTTCTGTTGGAAGAGTCTAGTTTTGTTGTTCGTAATCTTTCCTTTGGTTTTAGCGCTTCGCATTTGTTCATATCCACTTCCATAGTTGAGTCTCTGCACCATAGTACTTTTATAGTAGAAAGATCCCACTAGAGTCTCAAATCCAATTGGTGGTCCGGCCAGTTTATTTTTGGTTAGTAGGGATTTGAGAATAGCTATCGAGTTTGCTTATATCATCTCACGTAGATCGTCTAAATTCGGAGGAGATATTCTTTGGGTGCTTGTCTGATATTGGTTTAGGCCTTTGGGGCTTGTACTTGAGGAATGTCGAGTTCGACTAAGATGGTTTGCATGAGAGATGAATAGTTGTGGCAGGCACTCTAAAAAGCACGTAGTGACCTTTCGACCCTTATAGTTATGGCATGGTGGATAAGAGGGAGACCTCTAATCATCTTAGTACATACACTTGGTACCGTGATTGACATCCGTTTATTTTGGAAATGGAGGTCAGAAACTTCACAATCGTGAAGTTAAATTAGTCAAGATACAGTGGAGTAAAGCTCAAGAAGGCTAGATACTAGCTTCATACCCTTTTCCTTATGGGTGCATCCTTGATTTCTTTTTTTTTTTTTTTGTAGAAGATTTACGCATAATTGTTTCTCTCTTTCCAATGTATATCCTCTAGGTCGTATCTTCGATCCTTAGGTAGAAACTCTTTTGGATGTAAACATGTATTTGAAACATGTTATGGTTGATGGTTGCGAGTGGTTGCTAATGGTTGCTCGTGAAAGATCATACATACGTATTAGGCACTAGATCAGTTCGTACGCTTTCATATTGCTTTACAGATATGTATTTGTTTGTAAGTTGAACTTGATATGTTATCATATGGATGTTGCATATAGATGAATGGCGATGCACAGATGTAGTATTTACATAACTAGGGATGCTTGCATACATGATTGGACGCATGGCACTGACATAATTCGCATTAAGGAGGTCAACTGGATCAGTAGACCGCCTGATTTTGCATTAGATAAAGACATATACACAAACTATGCATATGAACATGAAAACATTAGAAATCCTTTTAAGGACAATGAATGCTTGTGATTGAATGGTTGATTAGATGGATGATGGGATGGTAGGACACATTCTTCCTAACTTAAAGATTTCGAGGACGAAATCCTTTTAAGAGGGGGAGAATGTAACTCCTCGTAATTTTATAACACTAAGATTCACAAATCAAGGCAGAATTAAATTTTAAAATCAAAATCAAGGGAAATGGGTTGCGCCATTGCGTTCGTCTTGAAATTCTGCTTGGAAACGAGTCCGAGTTTGCGAGAATCGGAGTCCGTATGAGGGAATACGACCCTCTGAAGTTTCAGGAATTTTCAGAATCGAAAACAGCTCGAAATTCGAATTCGAAGTTCGAATTCAAAACCCAGAAGCAGGTTGGGAGGGAAAATTCCCGCCCAGGACCAAGGTCGACTGGGTAGTCAACCCCCCTGACCAGGTCGACTGGGCGGTCGACCTGGGTGCAAAACCCACTTTTGGGCCTGGGTGTATTCTGATGTACCTGGTCTCGTTTTCTGCCTTGATTTGTCCGCCTAATTCTATATAAACAGCCCCTAGTCTCCTTCACTATTCACAATTCTTCTCTAACCTTATGCTGCAAAGATTCTTGGTGGACATGGCTTCTTCTCCTCCTCTTAAATTAAATAATAAATAAAATAATATGTAAAATAAATCAAGACGAGGAAATGCTGCTCAAGACTTTCAAGAGGAGATTCAAAACAAGCTAGGATTCAAGTGTAGATTCAAACGACTTCAACGACTGTTTTTCTATGAATCTAATGTAATCTCTGTAAGTCGGTTACTTTTTAGATTTGAACGTTTTCTCTATTCGTGACATGAAATTAAAGGAATAAAAGAATATGCCAAATCTTTCTATTCGAATCAGTGCTTATATTTTTGGACCTAATTAAGAACTGTTATGATTCGATGACCAATAAGACTGTGACTATGAAACTATGGACCTTAAAACCATATGGCTTTTTGACTATGAACATTGCCTATTAACATTGCCTATGACTGTGACTCATGACTATGAGAATTATTTTCCTTTGACTATGAACATCGCCTATGACTGTGATTCATTAACTGTAGGATTTATTGCCTATGACTGTGGATATAAGATTATTATTTATGCCCATGACACTGTAGTTACAAAACCATGTTGTACCCCAAACTGGCATTATATTGGATCTAGGCTTGACTTTCTATTTCAGTTTATTCTTAGTTATCCTTGGATCTTGATCTTGAGAATTTACTTATTAAGTTAGGTCTACCCATGTTCTTGAACCTATACTATTCAACCCTTTTCATGTCGTAATATTACCAGATCTGTATGCCTGTGAATTATCATCTTATGCCAGCTATTATGTCTATTCTTTCATGGCATTTTGATTCATTCCCTTTTATCCACGAATTTAGATTTATTTATAATCTAGGTTGAATCACAATTATACGAACGATGGGAATACGTTTTGGGAAAAACATGAAATTGACTAAACTTGGAAATTGGCATAATTTGGGAACATGCTTTATAGCATGACTATTAAGATGAAAATTAGCATAACAAGTCTAGTTTTGACATGAACTGAAATTAGAATATTAAATTAGAATTGGGTGGCGAAATTAAGCATGATGAGTATATTAGCATAATTGTGAATAATTTACATACATTAGGCGTAAATGGTAAATGGTTAAATCAGCCACAAAGTAGGCAGTTGGTTTGCAAATTAAGTTTTGGGCATAAACTGTAAACTAGAATATAAAATCTAGTTTTGGCATGAACTGTAAATGAGGATGTTGGATCTAAATTGCTACAAACTGTAAGACAGGCAAATCAAGATTTGGGCCTAGAATATAAGTCCATTAGTGGGCATGGCAAATGTATATGGTATAGGCCAAATTTATTTAAAAAGGGAAAATGGGCTTTGAGGATAAATGGTTAAACTTTGAGGATAAATTGTTAACAATTTATATATATACAAAAGAAAGGTTTATTAATGACATCTCTTTCAATAATACATACACCAGAAAGTTCTAGGGTGACAGAGAGGATAGTGTCTAGGCTTGGGTTTGGAAAATACAAGTTTCCTGCTCTCCCTGGCTATCCCTAACTGTTTCGACGGACGAGATGGTTACTTTCAAAACCTGATTTGAAAATTAATCAAAACCCTTTGAACTTAGAAAACACGAATATGCCTAACCCGAGGTTAGACTGAGTTGCGATGTAAACCTGCCCGGAACCAACCGGCACATCCAGTAATAGTAACAATATCTGTCTAATGTGAGTGGTCGCGGCTTTAATTTATTTAGTTAAAGCTAGAACAAGAATGGTAGGGTTAAGTCCATAGGAACACATAATCAACTTAACATAGTTAAGCTAGAATAGGAGGGTTAAGTCCATAGGAACACTTAACCAAACTTAGTATCGTAACAAGACAAGATTTGTAGGGGTTAAGTAACTAAGAAAACACTTATCCAAATTAACATGTTAACTAGACTAGATGTAACACCCCACCTCCACTAGGGTCACTCACAAAGGGAATGCCCTAGTTTTGGAGAGGTATTATCGAGATAACATCACAGAATTATCACAAGACAGAACATAAATAAATAATTAAGTAAACAGCGGAAGAATTTCTGAGCAAAACAGAACTTCATTTCATTCCAAATTAAACCATGTCTTTTACAAACATTTCAAGTAACCTCATTACAACTGTCTTGTAATAATAGCCAAAGAAGCAGTAATTTAAAAACAGTAAAACAGCTTATTCCCCAAGTGCAGTCAAAAGAAGCAGCCATAGCAAACCGTACATGCTGAGCCAAAGCAAGTGATATCCAAGCTAAGAGCTAGTTATTCCTCCCTGAGAACCTGGGGGGGGGGGGAACGAAAGAAAAAGAGGCGAAAGGAAAAGGGTCAGTCATAAAGACTGAGTAAGTTCTAGTGACTTTCAGTGTAAAAACGGTTAAAAAAACCTGTCATGTATGAACTGGAACTAGACTTAAGAATAGTGTCAAGGTGAACAAGATAGACTAAGGTGATCAGGATAAGTCAAGACAAGTCAAGACAAGTCAAGTAAAGCATCACATGTTCGAGATCCGTTGCATCGACTTCACTAGTATACTAAGCCCGTGTCACAAGTTAATCACGAAATAAATCCCACGGCCCAATATCATGAAATGACCCTGAAACGGGGTCTGACCCAAGTACGGGGTCCTACGGAGCGACTATCTAGTCGATCGGCTCCCTACAAGTTCTAGCTCGTCAAGTGTCCGTGTCATACGGCTAATCACGAATGTGGTCACCTGTGCTGGGTCCACCTTCGGGTGTATCAGCCCTAAGGTGTCAACCCCTGACACGATTCAAGATGCACAGATAAATCTACGGATACCCAGTGTCTGCCCCGAATACGTGCACGATCGTAGTCCGCCGAACCTACACTGGCGTACCCCACTGTCGCCGTTCACCTCTTACAATCAGCCCAGTAATCGTGCCCCCACCCGGCCTAGCCCCAGGGTACCTTGATACATCTAGAGGGTTACTGCTGAAAGGGGTCGTGTCAAAGGTTTCGCCTAATAGATTAGGTCATGTAATTCGTGACACAGCCCGCCTAACAGATTAAGTCATGTAATTCGTGACTCAATCCTTTTCTAGTCTAGTCATGTCAAGATGGTTAAGCATGTCATTTCAGTTCGCGACTTAACCCGCCTACGTGTCATGTCAAGTTGGCTAAGTGTCGTCGTTTTCAAGTCCACGACTTAGCCCTTCAAATCGTGTTCAAGTTGGTTAAGTTGTCTTTTCATGTTCATGACTTAACCCTACTTGGCATTAATTGATTCGTTAATGCACCGAACCACTCACATTGGATCATGTTGTTCGTAGCCACTGGATTTGCCGGGCGGTTCCGGGCAGGTTTACACTACGAACTCAACCCAACCTCGGGTTTCAAGCGCGATGTGACCAACTACCCACATTGGATCCTATTGTTTGTAGCAACTGGATTTGCCGGGCGGTTCCGGGCAGATTTACACTACAAACTCAACCCAACCTCGAGTTGGCCACTTTCTTGTTTTCTAAAGTCATGCCCATGTTCTTATCAGATTTTGATATCATGTTCATATGTCAACCTCGTGCCCAACTAAGGCATGTTTAAAGTCAAGTTATGGCATGTTCAAGTCAAGTTTTTCGTGCCATATTTCATGTTCTACTTATGCCAAATTTCATAGTTTATGCTTATAATTAATTCAAGTTTTGCCTATTCTACCCAATCGTATCCCCAACGTATATAAACGTACTTCGTTCACAAGTATAAACAGTTCAAGAGATAAAGGGGAATAATACCAAACATGTGATAGGCATATGTGACAGTTATAACATTACTTGCATAATAAACAGGCTATAACATATCACGTAGTTGCAATACTAGTATGGTGATAACTTGGCATAGTGATGATTCCAACTTAATTTAACATGATGTTTTCAACTTTGCATCATAGGCATAATAATCATTGCGGCATCATAAAATTTTTATTATAAACATGAAACATTAAAGGCATAGTAATCCTAATGGGCATAGTGGATTCCAATTTAGCATTTTTAACATAATGATTCTCATAGACATAATAATTCCAATTTATCATAATGATTCTCATCTAATATTATAAACATAATGGTTCCAACTTAGCATTATTAACATAATGATTCTCAACTAACATGATAGACATAATGATCCCAATTTAGCGTTTTTAACATAATTAACATGATAGACATAATGATTCCAATTTAGCGTTTTTAACATAATTAACATGATAGACATAATGATTCCAACTTAGCGTTTTTAACATATCTAACATTATAACAATTTCAACTTTTCATCATAGCCTAGCAATACCCTATTTTTCATAAATCATGATGGGTATAATAACACCACAGGCATAATTCCATCAATATTCATAGCCATGGTCTAATTAGCATCATAGGCATGGTTTAATCAACATAAATATTTCAATAAACATAGCGATTTCATGGACATGTATTAGTCCAACTTGCCAAACAATTAAGCCCAAGTGATTCATAACAACATCAAAATCATGACAAGTTTAACTTGCAACGTTGCCATAGCAATATCCCCAAATTATAATTCAACGATAAATAATATAAACAATGGATTAGCAATAGTTCATAAATTCGGTTTCAATTCATCGCATGTCCATATTGTTTTAGCGTTTTTGCCTAAAAAGTAACATAGAACTTACAATATGAAGCAATTAAAAATCCCAAATCAATTAGTCTCGAATTCGTTGTCTAAAGCGTCGTAGTTGTTGTAGCTTCTAGTTGTAGCCTTCAAGAATCGTCCTCCATCTTCTATAATTTTATTCTTTATATTTTTAATTCAGAGCTCTAGGTTTAATGGCGGCGGCCTGAGGCTAAAATGAAATAGTATGATTTAGGCTAGGTCTTAGGTCCTTTTTATAATGTTTGTGAGTTGTTTTAGACCGTCGATGGAGCTTGATTCAACAATAGCCGTTCAGTCAGGATAGAGTTATCCTATTGACTCAGCCATGAGTCAGAAATGACTCAGCATTGACTCAGCGATGAGTCAGAAATGACTCAGCGTATTAAATGTTCACCAATTCAAACGTAAATACGTATTTAATAGATACATTTTCCCCTTTACCGTATTAATTACCCATATATAAATATTTATTTATATATGAATAAATATTTTCTTACCTTTAATTTGTTATAATTAAAAATTGGAGAAGGCCAAAAAAAGAAAAAAAAAACCATCCTTGACAACCAAAAATGCGCAACGTACGCTACATGATGCGTACACGTCATATATATATATATATATGCGTATATGTATATATATATTATATATATATTCATTTTTTTCTCTATCTTCCCAATTACCCATTTTCACACTAAACCACTTTTTGAACTGCGTTCACACTAGGCTATTTTAAGCCATTCCCCTAAAACAAAAATAGGGCGCTGGCGGGGATCGAACTCTGTACCTCTTGTATGCAAGTCATGTGTTCCAACCAAATGAGCTACTAAGTCTTTTGCTTACAAACCCTAGAACAATGCTAAACATTATTCGTTTCCCATTCTTCTTCTTTTTTTTTTCATGTTTTGCTGCGATATTTAAATTAAAGATATCTTCTTCACACGTTATCCGTTTTGCGTAAACTCGGACTCTATCTTAAGCAGAATTTCGAGGCGAATGCAATGGCGTAACCCGTTTCCCTTAATTCTTTGATTTGAAATTAATTATACTTTAATTTGTGAATCTCACTGTTATAGAATACACGGGGTGTTACATTCTCCCCCACTTAAAAGGATTTCGTCCCCGAAATCTTCAAGTTAGGAGGAATGTATATCCTAACATTCAAACATCCATCTACTCATCCATCAAACACGAGTATCCATTGTCCTTAAAAGACTTCTAATGCTTTATGATCATATGCGAAGTGTGTGTATATGTTCCTTAGCTAATGCTAATGATCAGGCCTGATTGATCTTCTAAATGCAAAATATGTTTAGTGAAATGAATCCAATATGTATGCAAATTTTTCCTACTATAATTCACAATTTCTACATGAGTGCTCAAACATTCAATCATATGCAACGACCAAATGATAGCACAACCAAGTTTCCAAAATAAACACTCATGCATATGCAATATGTAAATGTGCCTGAGCCGATCTAGTGCCTAATGTGTATTCATGCATCCACGAGCAACCACTTGCAACCATTTCGCAATCATAACATGTTTCAATTACATGTTTACATCCAAAAAGATTCTACCTATGGTTATCAAGATAGGATCAAAGAGATAACAAAACAAACATGGATAGCAAGAGAAATGTATGTAAACCTATAGGAAAAATAGATCTAGAATGTACCCTAAAAAGAAATGGGTATAGCGCGCTTAGCTTTTCTTAAATTTCCCAAGTTGCGTCTTCTAGGGCTTCACCCCACTGTATTTTAACTAGCTTGACTTCTTGATTCCTCAGCTCCTAGATCTCCGTTCCTAAGACACGAATCAGAACTCGCCTCAATGTTTCCACTTTTACGCCTTCAAGGATGCTTGGCTCAATCACTCCGGAAGACTCATCCGCCTTATCTTTATCCTTATCACTCATACCTATCCTATATAACATGTTAACAAGCCTCACGAAAATTATCTCCATCATACGGGAAAACCCTCTACGAAGCTAGAAAGAAGATTAGCCGCAGGTAAAGCTACAGTGACTACAGATGGAGAAAAGAAAGGGAAAGAGATTCAAACAAGGAAACAAAGGATAGTGCTAATGGCTTTTGGGGAATAGCCTTTAAAAACTTTTTCTTGGAAAATGCTTCTTTGTAAATGGTTTTGAAAAAAAAATTCAAAAGGTTTTCAAAACTTTTGCCCAGTCTTGGTAACCTTCTGCTCTGATACCAAGTGTAACACCCCACCTCCGCTAGGGTCACTCACAAAGGGAATGCCCTAGTTTTGGAGAGGTATTATCGAGATAACATCACAGAATTATCACAAGACAGAACATAAATAAATAATTAAGTAAACAGCGGAAGAATTTCTGAGCAAAACAGAACTTCATTTCATTCCAAATTAAACCATGTCTTTTACAAACATTTCAAGCAACCTCATTACAACTGTCTTGTAATAATAGCCAAAGAAGCAGTAATTTAAAAACAGTAAAACAGCTTATTCCCCAAGTGCAGTCAAAAGAAGCAGCCATAGCAAACCGTACATGTTGAGCCAAAGCAAGTGATATCCAAGCTAAGAGCTAGTTATTCCTCCCTGAGAACCTGGGGGGGGGGGGGGAACGAAAGAAAAAGAGGCAAAAGGAAAAGGGTCAGTCATAAAGACTGAGTAAGTTCTAGTGACTTTCAGTGTAAAAACAGTTAAAACAACCTGTCATGTATGAACTGGAACTAGACTTAAGAATAGTGTCAAGGTGAACAAGATAGACTAAGGTGATCAGGATAAGTCAAGACAAGTCAAGACAAGTCAAGTAAAGCATCACATGTTCGAGATCCGTTGCATCGACTTCACTAGTATACTAAGCCCGTGTCACAAGTTAATCACGAAATAAATCCCACGGCCCAATATCATGAAATGACCCTGAAACGGGGTCTGACCCAAGTACGGGGTCCTATGGAGCGATTATCTAGTCGATCGGCTCCCTACAAGTTCTAGCTCGTCAAGTGTCCGTGTCATACGGCTAATCATGAATGTAGTCACCTGTGCTGGGTCCACCTTCGGGTGTATCAGCCCTAAGGTGTCAACCCCTGACACGATTCAAGATGCACAGATAAATCTACGGATACCCAGTGTCTGCCCCGAATACGTGCACGATCGTAGTCCGCCGAACCTACACTGGCGTACCCCACTGCCGCCGTTCACCTCTTACAATCAGCCCAGTAATCATGCCCCCACCCGGCCTAGCCCCAGGGTACCTTGATACATCTAGAGGGTTACTGCTGAAAGGGGTCGTGTCTAGGGTTTCGCCTAATAGATTAGGTCATGTAATTCGTGACCCAACCCGCCTAACAGATTAAGTCATGTAATTCGTGACTCAATCCTTTTCTAGTCTACTCATGTCAAGATGGTTAAGCATGTCATTTCAGTTCGCGACTTAACCCGCCTACGTGCCATGTCAAGTTGGCTAAGTGTCGTCGTTTTCAAGTCCATGACTTAGCCCTTCAAATCGTGTTCAAGTTGGTTAAGTTGTCTTTTCATGTTCATGACTTAACCCTACTTGGCATTAATTGATTCGTTAATGCACCGAACCACTCACATTGGATCATGTTGTTCGTAGCCACTGGATTTGCCGGGCGGTTCCGGGCAGGTTTACACTACGAACTCAACCCAACCTCGGGTTTCAAGCGCGATGTGACCAACTACCCACATTGGATCCTATTGTTTGTAGCAACTGGATTTGTCGGGCGGTTCCGGGCAGATTTACACTACAAACTCAACCCAACCTCGAGTTGGCCACTTTCTTGTTTTCTAAAGTCATGCCCATGTTCTTATCAGATTTTGATATCATGTTCATATGTCAACCTCGTGCCCAACTAAGGCATGTTTAAAGTCAAGTTATGGCATGTTCAAGTCAAGTTTTTCGTGCCATATTTCATGTTCTACTTATGCCAAATTTCATAGTTTATGCTTATAATTAATTCAAGTTTTGCCTATTCTACCCAATCGTATCCCCAACGTATATAAACGTACTTCGTTCACAAGTATAAACAGTTCAAGAGATAAAGGGGAATAATACCAAACATGTGATAGGCATATGTGATAGTTATAACATTACTTGCATAATAAACAGGCTATAACATATCACGTAGTTGCAATACTAGTATGGTGATAACTTGGCATAGTGATGATTCCAACTTAATTTAACATGATGTTTTCAACTTTGCATCATAGGCATAATAATCATTGCGGCATCATAAAAATTTTATTATAAACATGAAACATTAAAGGCATAGTAATCCTAATGGGCATAGTGGATTCCAATTTACCATTTTTAACATAATGATTCTCATAGACATAATAATTCCAATTTATCATAATGATTCTCATCTAATATTATAAACATAATGGTTCCAACTTAGCATTATTAACATAATGATTCTCAACTAACATGATAGACATAATGATCCCAATTTAGCGTTTTTAACATAAATAACATGATAGACATAATGATTCCAATTTAGCGTTTTTAACATAATTAACATGATAGACATAATGATTCCAACTTAGCGTTTTTAACATATCTAACATTATAACAATTTCAACTTTTCATCATAGCCTAGCAATACCCTATTTTTCATAAATCATGATGGGTATAATAACACCACAGGCATAATTCCATCAATATTCATAACCATGGTCTAATTAGCATCATAGGCATGGTTTAATCAACATAAATATTTCAATAAACATAGCGATTTCATGGACATGTATTAGTCCAACTTGCCAAACAATTAAGCCCAAGTGATTCATAACAACATCAAAATCATGACAAGTTTAACTTGCAACGTTGCCATAGCAATATCCCCAAATTATAATTCAACGATAAATAATATAAACAATGGATTAGCAATAGTTCATAAATTCGGTTTCAATTCATCGCATGTCCATATTGTTTTAGCGTTTTTGCCTAAAAAGTAACATAGAATTTACAATATGAAGCAATTAAAAATCCCAAATCAATTAGTCTCGAATTCGTTGTCTAAAGCGTCGTAGTTGTTGTAGCTTCTAGTTGTAGCCTTCAAGAATCGTCCTCCATCTTCTATAATTTTATTCTTTATATTTTTAATTCAGAGCTCTAGGTTTAATGGCGGCGGCCTGAGGCTAAAATGAAATAGTATGATTTAGGCTAGGTCTTAGGTCCTTTTTATAATGTTTGTGAGTTGTTTTAGACCGTCGATGGAGCTTGATTCAACAATAGCCGTTCAGTCATGATAGAGTTATCCTATTGACTCAGCCATGAGTCAGAAATGACTCAGCATTGACTCAGCGATGAGTCAGAAATGACTCAGCGTATTAAATGTTCACCAATTCAAACGTAAATACGTATTTAATAGATACATTTTCCCCTTTACCGTATTAATTACCCATATATAAATATTTATTTATATATGAATAAATATTTTCTTACCTTTAATTTGTTATAATTAAAAATTGGAGAAGGCCAAAAAAAGAAAAAAAAACCATCCTTGACAACCAAAAATGCGCAACGTACGCTACATGATGCGTACACGTCATATATATATATATATATATATATATATATATATATATGCGTATATGTATATATATATTATATATATATTCATTTTTTTCTCTATCTTCCCAATTACCCATTTTCACACTAAACCACTTTTTGAACTGCGTTCACACTAGGCTATTTTAAGCCATTCCCCTAAAACAAAAATAGGGCGCTGGCGGGGATCGAACTCTGTACCTCTTGTATGCAAGTAATGTGTTCCAACCAAATGAGCTACTAAGTCTTTTGCTTACAAACCCTAGAACAATGCTAAACATTATTCGTTTCCCATTCTTCTTTTTTTTCATGTTTTGCTGCGATATTTAAATTAAAGATATCTTCTTCACACGTTATCCGTTTTGCGTAAACTCGGACTCTATCTTAAGCAGAATTTCGAGGCGAATGCAATGGCGTAACCCGTTTCCCTTAATTCTTTGATTTGAAATTAATTATACTTTAATTTGTGAATCTCACTGTTATAGAATACACGGGGTGTTACATTAGAGGTTGGGGTTAAGTAAAATTTAATACACTTAGCCAATTTGATATGTTAGCTGGACTAGACCGTAGGGTTAAGTAAACTTGAACACTTAACCGTCAGATTGTGATAAATGAATGGGGTTAAGTCTAAAACATGAAGGGATAATAATTAACCATTAATAAAATGTTAGTTAAAACAGATGGGCAAGGTTAAGTTAAAAAGGAACACTTAACCAATACAGGATGAATGAATAGGGTTAAGTAATAAGAAATACTTAACCAATATAACTTGGTTTGTAGTAGGGTTAAGTCAACATGAATTACTGATAACACTTAACCAGTTTAACAGGATAAATGAAGAGGGTTAAGTTAGCTTGAATTGACTAATGACACTTAACCAATCCAAATTGACGAGAAAGAGAACTAAGTAGTAAACCTTAGTTAAAAGGAGCTAAGTAGTAAACCTTAGTTAAGAAAACAACGATTCTGGAAACTAAGTAGTAAACCTTAGTTAAAAGGAGCTAAGTAGTAAACCTTAGTTAAGAAAACAACGATTCTGGAATCTAAGTGGTAAACCTTAGTTAGCAAAACTAAGTAGTAATTCTTAGTATAACACGGGAAGGAGCGAACGTCCGTCTGATTAAAAAGAAGGCTCCAATGAATTGGGTTACGAAGCCCGAGGCTTCGAGGGGACGTGAGGGTACTCTTGGTATCCCTCTGTTATGTGGCAGATGATCCTCCTGGGCTCACAGAGGTTAAGGTCTGCGGTAGAAGAACCAAGGGTATGCCTTGGTTGCAATATAAGGCAACCTAAAGACTAGGATGGACCAGCGTGATTCGGCGAGACCAGTAGCCCTGTGATAGCAACTCGTCGTCTACCTACCATCTTTAGTCAATCGTTGTACGTATGCGGAAAGGCAGAGAACTCCCAACAGACCATATACTTGCTATCTAGTTATGGGTGAGGCTGGCCAATAGGAAAGTAGGGCATAGGGTGGCAAAAGTACAGTTCTCGCGCTTGATTTTCTTGGATTGCCTTTCATTAGTTGAGGGAGGGGTCACGTGGGACCATAACCACTGGTAGAAAAACAGACCTTAGCATCTGCACCGGCAGATATCTGAAAAGCTCCCGACCGAGTTCCGTGTTTCTAGAGTAGCCCTGCCACGGGACTCGGGTCGCAAATTTCAGGACATGTGCATCTAGACAGCGATAAACGATTCACGACACATATGTGGGGAAAGTCTAGGAACATATACCACTCTAGGTAGTGTGTCCTAGACTAGGGGCATCGTTCGACAGATAACATAATCCCTAGTGGACCTAGGTGGCATAAACCCTGAATCTGTAAAGCATTAGACAAGTCGCGTAAACCCTAGTTGAATCTAGGAAGCACTCAATAGAAAACCCTAGATTAGATCTAGGTAATAGATAATAAATGTATGCCTGAAGGCAACCGAAATTACCGGGATTGGGATCACGTTATCTTTACTAGTTGGGACATTAGTTAGGTGGTGCAGAGATATAGAAACCAGTATAACAAGGAAATAGCGAAGCGGCGAAAGTATTAGAGCATATCCAGTCTATCTTGTCTTAGCATATCTTGTGTTAATCTTGTATAATCTTGCTGACCCTATCATCATGGTGTTATCTTGTATTCGGTTAATTCATGTCGTTTTATTTTTCCATGTTCACATGCTAGAAGTAACTGAACTTACTCTGGCTTTATGTCTGACTCTGTTTTTCTTTCGTCTTCTTTTCTTCCGTTTCCCCCCCAGGTAGTAAAGGAGGGAATAGTATAGCTCAGGTTAAGTTGGACTGTCACTCTTTCCCAACTTGAGGATTTGTCGAAGTTTTTCTTGGATTCTCTTTTCGGATGCTATGGCTCTTGCTACATTGGGGAATATAAATGTTGTTTTATGCTTCTTTATTTTGTAGGACAGATGATACTCTGATATTGTAAAGAAATTGTTGTACAAACTATTTTATCAATAAAGCAAAGTTTTATTTTCCGCTGTTTTAATTTTTGTCTGTCTTGTAATTCATCTGCATCTTTTACCTTAAAATGCTCCACAGAACTTAGTGCATTCCCTTTGTGAGTGACACTAACGGATGTGGGGTGTTACATTTTCAGTTTCAGAAAACAGATCCCAGAAAACAAGATTTTTCTTTTATTTGTAAGTCGTGTTATTCCTTTGATGTGAACGATTAGAAGTCATGATTTGTAATAAAGTGAAAACTAGAATTGTGCCTAGTTGTAAGATAATGGTGATGCTGATTCATGTCTATCCTTGTGATGATTCTATCATATATGCGTATAAGACTATTGTGGTTTATTGGACTTATCATGTTGTATGCTAAACCAATCGTGTATTATATAAATTTGGTGACTCTTTCATGTTTTGTTACATGCAAGTTTTAGGCTAAGTCATATATAGGTTTAGATCTACATTCTCATATGTTTAGATCTATGTTAATTGGATCCAAAATGCAAGTTCACGTTTACATGCCTAATTGGATTTGTGTAATTTTATGTAAGTCCCCGTTCATATGCTTAAGATTCATGTTAATTGGATCCAAAATGCAATTTCACATTTACATGCCTAATTGGATTTGTGTAATTCTATATAAGTCCCCAATCATATGCTTAAGATTCATGTTGATTGGATCCAAAATGCAAGTTCATTGTTTTATGCCAAATTTATGTGACACATGTTTAGTTAATCCTTATTATTTTATGTTGTGGGAATGGTACATGCTCCTTACTTTTCCCTTTTGTTTATAAGTTAGGATAAGTTGCGAGCCTAACATTCTATGTGAATTTTGCGAAAGTATAACGGGGGTAACTTTGGGAAAAACCTTAAGTTTCATATTATTGTCATATTTTGGCCCGTAATCATATAAATGATTAGTGGCATAAAATGGTATAATTTATATACCTAAAAATTATGTACACGATTTAAAGGGTAAATGGGGCATGACTTGAATGGAAATAATTGTGGATAATTTACATATAAATACGAAGGGTAAATATGTAAATTAAGTAAGACGAATATGCCTAACCCGAGGTTAGATTGAGTTACGGTGTAAGACTGCCCGGAACCGCCCGGCACATCCAACAACCGTAACAATATAGATCTAATGTGAGAGGTAAGCGCATCAAGCCCAAAAGAACCCGAGTTTAGATTGAGTTGCAGTGTAAGTCTGCCCGGAACATACCGGCACATCCAGCGACCGTAACAATACATATCTAATGTGAGTGGTTGGTGCTTTAATGAATGAATTAAAGTTAAGACAGGAATGGTAGGGTTAAGTTAATTAAGGCAACACTTAACCAATAAAACATGTTAACTAAACTGATGGGTGGGGTTAAGTTAATTTTTGAACACTTAACCATTTTAACATGTTGATTAGGTAACCCTAGTGATGGGGACCCATTTCAGCAGTAACCCACATAGATGTATCATGGTACCCTGAACTAGGCAGGGTGAGGCACGATTACTGGGTTGATTATAAGCGGTCAAAACAACGGTGGTTGGTGCGTCAGTGTAGGTTCCGATGGAGTGCGGGCGTGCACGTACTCCGGAGTGGAAAAAGCAGGCACTGGGCATCAGTAGTTATATACTGTGCATCTTGAATTGTGTCGGGTTGCCACCATAGGATTTGATACACCCCATGGTGGGACCAACACAGGTATCTACAATCAAGCAGGGCCAAATGACACAAGTAGTGAATATATACGAGTAGGAGCCGATCAATAAAGGGGATCATTTATCTTGAACACATGGTGCTAGTTGAAACATTTGTAAGTGGGTGTAGAGAAATGGTAATGAGTGCGATAGCAAATTTAGTTCTATTATCTTATTTCTAGGGTGTTGTCCTAGGTTCAGTTTATTCATGTCATGATCCTTTTTCCTGTTTACATAATAGATAATAACTGGACTTACCAGACTCATGTCTGACCCGTTTTTCTTTCGTCTTCTTTTCTTCCATTCCCCCCCCCCAAAAGGTCCGCAGGGAGGGAATACTTCAGCTTAGTTCGGACCATTTCCAGCTTGAAGAGAGTAGATGTATTGCTTGGATTCTCTTTACTTGGGCTATGGGTTTGGATACACTCTTATTGGGGATTTATGCTACCTTATTGTTATTTTATGCTTCTTTATGTTTTAATCAAGATAGAGATTTTGTTGTAATGATTTGGAAGTTGGTTTGAGACAGTTGTTGTAGTGTTTTGACTGAACCACGTACTTATGAAATAAATTTAGTTTTTCTGCTGTTTATATGTCTGTCTTGTAAATTATCTGTATCTTTTACCTATAATGCTCCATCGATGTTAAGACATTCCCCTTGTGAGTGACCTTAACGGAGGTTGGGTGTTTCAATTCCCCTATTTGAAAATTTGCTGAGGGGAAGATTAGAAGTATACCATCTTCTAGGGTAGATGATGCACTGAAATCTTGCTTATGATTCTTTCTAGGTCTGACCATATTCAACGACTATTGAAAGTATCTCTCTATAAACTAATTTCTCCAAAGCTTAATCCAACCCAAGACGAAACAGCAAGATTAGAAGCGTGGAAAGGTTACCACAGGATTAAAGGTAGAAATAGGGATCAGAGGTTCAGGCCCTCCTTCTAGAGCCAAAATGTTGACGATATTTTTGATCAACATAGGAGATAGGTCTAAGGAGATGGACCTAAGGGAAAAAATAGGGTTATTTGACTTCTCCCAGCTCGAGCTAGTTCGCCGCTTCCTTGGGAGAAGGGCTTCTTCATGAGGAAGAGCTTCAGGTTGCTAAAAACATAACGGCTTATACAAGGACATTCTGGTGATCCAATATCATAGCAAAATGTATCCAGAAATGCATTCAAGAACAAATATGGTATGCTGAAAAAATAAAACACACAATTTATAGTGGTTCGGTTTGACTTGAACCTACATCCACTTCAAGGGGCTTTGATGATTTTATTCATGGAGGAGGTTACATAAGAAATCCCCTGATTGATTTACAAATTAGGGTTTTTTTCTCTTTAGGATATGAGAGAAAGAAGGAAGGATCAGAGTTCGCCTTCCTCTCTACCAAAGAATGAAGGAGAATCCCTGGGGTCTTATTTATAGGCATATTGGCCCCCTTCTATTGTGACTCGGCAGAAGACCTTCTTGAATGCGGAAACAGGGTTTCGACTGTTCTTGTGAACTCCAGTTCCGGCTGAAAGGTTTCGACCGCCTTTCTTCCCATTAAATGTCTTCATGGATGCTTCTTTGTCTTTGCAATATCAATCTGGGGCTCTCGAGAGTGGTCTCGATACTATACCTTCCAATAGTTTGGTCTTGGAATTTGAGAGCTTGACGACTTTCGGTTTCTGGACCTCTAGTCTCGGTCTGTCTTTATACCTCTCGGTTTAAGCAATGGGTTATGGAATCTTTGATGGCAGTAGAGGGGGCCAGCTTTGGCTTCTGGCATATGTATTCATCTTTAGTAATGAAGGTAGGATTTCGAAATACCTCCCGGTGATACTGAAGATGCTTCTTGATGCCGGTGTTGGTACCAAATAGGTATCAGTAGGCTCTTTCCTTCTCCTGCTTATGTTTCAGATTACATGTTCTTGGTAATCCTCTCGTCGTCAGCTTCCGATATCAGGTTAATGCTTCCATAATTGTTACTTTGTTCCCCTTCAATGTCGGCATTACCCTCTTAGTATCTTCCTTTTCATATTGACCTTGATCTTTCCCCTATCATGACCTTTCGGAATCTTCAATACTACTTTCTGTCTCCAGCCGTCGGTATTGGATCGGTATTGTTATAATCTGATTCTTCTTGGTTGCCGGTGTCTGCTATTGGCTTTTCCCTTCTTGCCCTATGGCTTTGTTGTTGGCTCTCCGATTTTGCTTTCGGTGAATCCTCGGATTTGTCTTTTCCCCACGAACCTAGTTTCGCCGTCAGATACCCCTTTTACCATTTTGTTTTTAAAGCTTTCGCTTCTTCATATTTGATTGGTACAAAATTTTGTGCTAACATAACTTATTTTTTGTTGTTTGATTAATATTCATGGTTTTCTACTGTTTGATTACTCAAAAGATAAATACATTTATCGTTTAAAGCATCATGTGTCCAATTGTTGTTTTCTACTGTAAGAAATCTTGTACTTATCCATTTTAACACAGTAAAGTATTCATAAATGGATTTTGTAGCAAAAATAGCTGATTAAACCATGTTCAACGCAAAAAAAAAATGCGCAAGGTAAAAAAACATACAACTTACGTATATGAAAAAGAAGAAAAACCAATAGATTTGGACACTGTCACCATTCCTGAGAGGAATAAAAAGGAAAGTAAAATAAAAATTGAAGATTGTCAGCTTCTGAAACATTTGCTCGATGAAGAAGTTAAGATTATAAAAAACTTTTTCAAAATAACTGGTGACAACAAGTAAATATATATATTTGTCCTATTTGTTAAATTATATACATAAATTTAGTCTAAACTTGTTTTATTCTATTTTATTTCAGATTTATAAAAGATAATTGTTTCTATCTTTTCAAAACTGAACTTCAGATTTATAAAAGACAATTGAATATATATGTCATGTGTTAATTGTTAGTTGCAAACATGCAATGTTAATGATAAAACTGAACTTTTAATTACAAAATTTCATGTTTGTAAGTAACAATTTTAAATGTTTAGTAGAATATCTTATTTTATTTCAGATTTAAAAAAGATAGTTGTATCTATCTTTTCAAAATTGAACTTCAGATTTAAAAAAGATAATTGAATATATATGTCATGTGTTAATTGTTATTTACAAATATACAATATTAAAGATTAAACTAAACTTTTAATTACAAAATTTCAATTTTGTAATTAAAAATTTTAAAATGTTTAGTAGAATATCTTATTTTATTTCAGATTTAGAAAAGATAGTTGTATCTATCTTTTCAAAATTAAACTTTAGATTTGAAAAAGATAATTGAATATATATGTCATGTGTTAATTGTTAGTTGCAAATATGCGATGTTAATGATAAAAATGAACTTTTATTTACAAAATTTCATTTTTGTAATTAACGATTTTTAAATGTTTAGTGGAATATCCTATTTATTTTAGGTTTAGAAAAGATAGTTACATCTATCTTTTCAAAACTGAATTTTAGATTTAAAGAAGATAATTGAATATATATGTCATGTGTTAATTGTTAGTTGCAAATATACAATGTTAATGATAAAACTGAACTTTTACTTACAAAATTTCAATTTTGCAATTAACAATTTTAAAATATTTAGTAGAATATCTTATTTTATTTCAGATTTAGAAAAGATAGTTGAATCTATCTTTTCTAAACTGAATTTCAGATTTAAAAAAGATAATTGAATATATATGTCATGTGTTAATTGTTAGTTGCAAATATGCAATGTTAATCATAAAACTGAACTTTTAATTACAAAATTTCATTTTTGTAATTAACAATTTTTAAATGTTTAGTATAATATCTTATTTTATTTCATATTTAAAAAAGGTAATTTCATCCATCTTTAAAAAAAAAATGTTTTATGTTTGATATATCTACTAAATTTCACAAGTTGGTATTGTTGTGTTTTATGTTACTATTATTGTTAGTTTTATGTTACTATTAAATGTTAACTTTTTTTTCTGTTTACAACAGATATGACTGTTAAATGTATGTCATCATGAACTTGAGAAATTTTACGCATGGAAGACCTTTGATAGCAAGCATTTCTCATGAACATATGGACAAATTAAGAGTTAATTTTGCGTCTAGTATACTGCAAGATGAACAATACAGCTGGATGATTGAAAATTTCGATGCCTTAGTTTGAAAGATTTGAAAAAAAAAATTAGATAATTATACATGTAGCGTAGATAATTTGAGTACTGTTAATTGAAGGGATCTATACGTTTGGAGCTATGTATTGAAATAATGTTGTCTTGAACAATTTTGTTTATTTGTAGTTTCATGTTCATTGCTTGTACTTGCCAAGCACTTTATTTATCTATGTGGGGTTGAGATTCACATCAACAATTGATACCTTCTACTTGCAGTATCATTTTTTGCAAACTGAAAAAAGATATATGCATTTATCTTTGTCACAAAACAGATGGTAGTATATACTATTGTATATGATCAGGAATTTAAATAACATGAATGAGATGAGCTTAAATAAAAACCAGCAAACAACAAATTTAAATGAAAATGACATTGTATTCAGATTAATAACACAAAATGGCTAGTGAATTGCACTTGTAATCTCAGCACAGAGCAAATCATTTTAATAAAAGATAAATTCTTTTATCTTTTTCAGACATTACGTTAAAAAGTAATTAGTCACATAATATTCTGTGGGGCTTGAATCCACCCATATACATAAAACTGAAACTACAGCAAAATACACTATAAAAGTGGCAATATATACATCATAATATAAGTCTACACTTATAATCAAAAGATAATGATAACTTGTAGTGTTATTTTGTATAAAAGACAAGTTATTTTATCTTTTCATATATAATGAAAATGCTGCCGACATAAAGATGGCCTGGTTCTAGTGCAACTCCATTTAATTTTTTGCCACAACTTCTAATTGTATCCAGCTCCACTACCTGTCACACCAAAAGATTGCTTCGAGTCTTCACATCAAACAATATAGTTCTAGCAATGTTCTGAACACAAGCCCAGCACTAAAGAATATCATCGGCTATTGCAATTATTGTTTGCTTTCCGTTTGCCACACCGAAAGGTAAATTACCATTTACACAACCATTACACATGAATCACACCTTCAATTAAAGATGTAAACAAATAAATGCGTTTATAAAATGTTTTACAGTATCTAATCTTAAATAGCAACTAATTACATAAAATAGTACGTAATAGGTCCATTTTTACCCACTTTACAAAAGAAGATATAAATGTATATCTTTTCCGGAATTCAAAAGTTGGAAAAATAATGCAACAACTTAAATCCTATGTGGATCATGAAAAAAATATGGCTACTACTTGTGTGAAAACATATATTTGATTCACTTGAGAAAAGATAAACAAAAAGATATATTTATCTTCTTTACTTTGAATATATATATTCACTTGAGAAATAATTAAAAAGATAATTGAATATATGTCATGTGTTATAACTAAACATTTATGTCACACAATAAGTAGAGCTAAACATCTAATTATCTTTTTTAAATCTGAAGTTCAGTTTTTAAAAGATAGATGCAACTATCTTTATTAAATCCTATCTCTTCAAACAATTAATTGTTAATTCTGTTTTAAATATAATAATTAACACATGACATATATATATTCGACTATCTTTTTTAAATCTAAAGTTCTGTGTGATGAAAAGGAATTTCGCTCGATCCGAATCAGTCGCTAAACCAATCAAGACCGTTCGAAACCTTTAATCGCTTTGAGAACACGACAGAATAGAACGCAGACGGAAGAACATTTCATTGTATATTACAACAATTCCATCAGAATATAAGAATATACAGAGTATAAACAAATAAAATACATTTACCAAATATCAGAGATTACAGTAAATTACAAAGCAGCGGAAAATAATACAAGATACAACTAAAGGAGATATATGGATACAAAGCTTTCCGGATATCGTTCCAGCTGTAAACCAGGATCTTGTGAATATAAATCTGCAAAACCAAAACTACTAGCTGCCCGCGTCAAAATAAGGGCACCCAGAGTTTAGGTTAAAACAATAAACTCCAGGTCAGTCATGGGACTGGTGTGAGAACTACAACAGTTGTTAATCTTTATTTTAATGTTCGGTAAATCAAAGGACCACGCCGTATAACACGGAACGGGTTTCCTCCCAAGAACACCAGCGCATAAAACAACAGCACAATGCTAAATAAAGAAAAATGAAGTTATTATAAGACCCAGGTCCTATCACACAATGCAACACAAGCCGGGGGATAGGGTTTTGCCTTATAATAGCCAAAGAATGCTTGATACGTGAAATTTCATGTTTTATTATTACTATAAGTGCATAGTGTCAAAACAATTTCAAATCATAAATATCAATCGTAGATGGCATGGGTACCATATATCATGTCGCCATACTAGTTTAACAATTAAAACCGTAAAGTCACATATTTGGAAATTGGATTTCCGTCTGCGAACTGAGGCTAGGGATCCTCCTCTACCGATTCGAGACAATCAAGCCCTTGTCACAGGAAAGTACTCAGTCAAGCCTTTGGATCGTCAGGGCCGGTCCACCAATGTGGATTAAAATCCTGAACACTGCGTTTCCACACCCTATGGAGCATAAATGAGCCAACGAATGACTCCACCGAACCCGGATCGTCCGATCTAACCAAGGCGCCTCGCAACAGCAACAACCACATAAGTCAAACTCGTCAGGGCGTGTAAAACCACTGACGCCACTTCTAGCTAGAAGAAAACGCATTTCCTCCCTGAGGTCCGTCTCCCGTTTTTGGTTCACACCAGGGTGTGAGGCTCGCGAATCTACGCTACACAAAGCTACGCCACAAAGGTCGTGCTTTGATCATCAACCACAAGACTTTGCTTTTCAACAAAAGCCTTGATCATTTGCATCTTAGCATGCCACACAGGCAAACCACTCCATCCAACCGATATCCATCAATCACATAGAATGATATCCTATGTCAAACACACAGTCCATTTACAAGTTCGCTCTGGGTCTGAACGAAACCGGAGGCTCCTAGTACCCCGCATATCCATCGATCTCCAAGTACGTCTGGACGATCACAGACTAATTCCCTCCTCTTGGGTGTACGTCCCAATCAAGATCATCAGTAATTATCCAAACGACGTGAAGACCTCCGGTCTTCAACCACCGTCTTCATCTTCGACACCACGTCGAATCAGTTATTCAGAATGGGATAAACCCGGTCTTTCTGAACAACTCGCGTATATAGTAAACATGTGTTACACAAACACAACATACACCTCCTTCCAATTCAGAATATTCTTTTATTCAAATATTCTTATACTTTGGGAAAGGTTCCCATTAATTTTATCAAAGATAAATTCTTTAAATTTATTCTTTAATCTTCTTTGAATATCAATTCAAACTAGTCGGGATTAACGAACCACGCCGGAGTAATCATTTATTTTATTTCCCAATCCCCACCTATTCATCCCATGAAGTAAAACTGGTCATACTTCATATCTAACACCACAGTGTTATCGGTAAATTCAATTACCATTTCACGTTCAAATCTAATTAAAGATTTAACTATCGCTTGGAGCAAAACTAGTGATACTCCCTTCTCGATCTTTTCAATCTAATTAAAGATTCATTAAAACTCCACTCAGTTTTAATCTTTAACTGGGTTAAAGAATCAGTGTCATTCAAAACACGGTTCACGATAAACCCAAAATCACATTCCATTAATTATCGGGTTAAAGAACAAGTGTTATTTAAAACACTGTTCATGATAAACCCAAAAATCAATACCATTTCAATTCCAATTAAATATTATTTAATCGGTTCACTTCAATAAATCTAAATAAAAAGATTTAACCTTTTTTCTCAACTGCGCTTAAGAACAGTGTTAATGAAGACACCATTCACGACAAACCCAAAATCCCATTTGATATTAAATACAAGGCTCTGAATAGAAAATATATCGGCTTATATTCAATATCAAATTCTACGACCAACAAATATCGTATTGGAAATAACGATATAAATATATCTTTCAAATTTCCATAACCATATCTGTATAATCACGAAATCTAACATCGAAATATTCCGAAGACAATTTCGATTCAAATCCATTCCAATGCAATTGTTGGAAACTCTGGTTATTTTCAAAACCATTTCAAATCCAATTTATTTATTTAAAAATAAATAAATTATTATTCTAGTTCAAAACTAGTTCATTTCGATAAAAATCTATTTTTATCTTTTCAAATATGGATTTTTTCATCCCAATTCTTCACAAATCATTTCTTATGATTTTACACAAATTATTGATATTTTTAATAATTTTATGAAGGCCCGTACAGTCGATTTCCATCAACGGCCATCGAACTGCACTTACAACGACCTTTTCCCAATTTAATTTGGACATAATTCCAAATCCAACCGTTAGATTTCAAATTTCTAATATTCGTTAGAAAGCTCTTTTCGACACGAACCCAACGGTTTCGGTTTTAGGAGAATCCGACAGTCGGACCTCCCGCAATGTCCATTCAAAGTTAATGGTGGAAATTCGCGAACTGCCGCGGCGCGGCGCGTTCTATTCAGGCCATTATATTATATATATTATATATAATATATACTTCGTCGATTTCCTTTCAAAACGAATTTTATAAATCGTTTTAAATTCGTTTTCGAAACGAATTCAATTTCATATTCAATTTCTAATAAAAATTGAATATTCCAATATAAATTTGTTTTAATTCCATTTCAAAACGATTTCAATTCAATTTCAATTCAATTTCAATTCAATTTCAATTTAATTCTAATTTCAATTCATTTCAATTTAATTCGAATTCATTTTTATTCAATTTCAATTCGAATTCATTTCTATTCAATTTATCAGATTTTGAAATCACTTTTGATATTCATTGAAAAATGAATAAAATCGATATAAATATCGTTCACGTCAAAATGGCGTCAATCTAATCAACATGGCTTCATATATTTCTATTTTCAAATATTCTATTTCAAATATTTCTATTTCAAATATTTCTATTCAAATATTTCTATTTCAAATATTTCTATCTCAAATATTTCTATTTCAAATATTTCTATTCAAAACTGGAATGAGGCCCAATCAATTTCCATATAATGTTAATTATATGGATTTTCTACAACACATGTATACAATAACAACGATGAATAATCAACCATCATCCAAAGTGCATTCTACACCGTATAAGAATCAAATATAAATATTTTACGCTCATAACAGTCTGTCCATCAATCGATCGACATACAGCTAATTATTGGGACTAGTGTATGTCATATATCATCCCAATACCCGTGTGGAGTTTTCAAACAATCAAACACAGATTTTATTTGTGCAGTTGGGCGATGTGTTAAATTTATCGTCCTAATCAATATCAATCAAATCAGTGTATATAAACAAATCTCCAATTTGTTTATAAATATTTATTTTAAATACACGTTAAAAATTCTATTTTTAACTATAAAATATTTTCCACTATAAAATATTTTATTTCATTTCACATCACATCACACAATCAACTACACATCAAAATCAAACAAACAAGCATACAAGCCATCCATGGTCTGTGGACGACGGGTGTCGGGTGCTACTAAACACCGTTTGCATCCTAGTATATATTTATATAACTAGAAAATAAAATTAAAAGGTGAGAAGTTCTCATAGAGGTTTCCACTCCGCCGTGCTTTGCTTCTGAATTGCTGAACCGTCTGGATCTGTTCGAAATCCCAATGCAGTTCTTATCACGTTGTTCATAATAAAAATTATATTTTTATTACTTCATTTCAATAAATAAAAATCATGTTTTTATTTATACATCATATATATTACAATGCTTCATTCTATATAAAAATTATATTTTTATATTTCAATTTCATATGTAAAGATCAAATCTTTATCTATAAAAATCTCAACTTATATTTTAAATAAAATCATTCCTTTATATTGTTAATTCGCTACAACACATATAAAGATCATATTTTTATAATCTCTACTATATAAAGATAATATTTTTATATTCTCCATTATATAAAAATAATATTTTTATTACTTCTACTTTATAAAAATTATATTTTTATTATCTACATTATATAAAAATTCGATCTTTCTACTGTTCAAAATTTGAACTTTCCTATGTTAAAGATTCAAACTTTCCTATATTAAAAATTCAAACTTTCCTATATTAAAAATTAAAACTTTAACATCATAATAATCAAATCTTCACATAATAAAAATCGAAGCTTTATGTTGTGAAAAATTAAAGCCTTTCATGCATTAAAAATCTTATCTTTATATAAAATAAAAATCTAACCTTTCCTTTATAAGAAAAATCAAACTTTTTCTATGTTAAAATCAAACCTTTACCTTTTCATTGCCTACAAAAGGAGACCCATATTTTTTTATTACCTAAATAAGTTGGAATAAAATTAAAAACTCACCTTTTATTAAGGTTTCAACGAATGGGAAGGCATGGGGTCGGAGATGGATTGAGCGGAGGCGGTGCAGGGCGCTGGAACGGGCGGAGGGCGGCTGAACTCGCTGGCGGCGGCTAGGGTTTCGGGGCGGATTGGGGCTCGCGGGTTCTAGGGGTTGGAGGAAAGAAGAAGAGGAGGGAGGCACGGAGGACCAGAGGGGAAGAAGAAGAGGAGGCGGCGACGTTGGGGAGAACTCCGGCGGGCGGCGTCGACGATTGGGGGGGAGGGTTGCGCGACAGCGCGCCCTTTTTTTTTGTTCTGAATGAAACGATGGAAGAGAGAGAGAGTTAGGGGATTATATAATATAATATATATTTTTAATTATTTTTATATTCAAAGAGCAACTTTTTATTTCAAACTCGAAATCAAACCCACCGACTTTCATTCCTAGCGTAATACCCCCATTCCGAACTCAATGGGATATGTCTGGTAAGCCAATTTGGCCATTACGATCAGTTTCCGTTGAAATTCAAATATAACTCTATATATTCAATTTTAAATGTACATTTCAATTTACTGGGGCCACATATGAAACGACCCGAACTTCCCCGGTGAGGAAAGCCCGGATTGAGTCGAGAACAAGCCACAACAGAAAGCAGACGGAAGAACATTTCATTGTATATTACAACAATTCATCAGATTACAAGAATATACAGAGTATAAATCAATATTACACATTCGATAAATATCATAGATTACAATACATTACATAGCAGCGGAAAATAATACAATACACCACTTGAAGTAATACGCGGATACAAAGCTTACCGAGTATCGCTCCAGCTGTAAATCAGGATCCTGTGAATATAAATCTGCAAAACCAAAACTACTAGCTTCCCGTGTCAAAATAAGGGCACCCAGAGTTTAGGTTAAAACAATAAACTCCAGGTCAGTCATGGGACTGGTGTGAGAACTAAAACAGTTATTAATCTTTATTTTAAAGTTCGGTAAATCAAGGGACCACGCCGTATAACATGGAACGGGTTTCCTCCCAAGAATACCAGTGCATAAAACAAACAACGCAATGCTAAATAAAGAAAAATGAAGCTATTATAAGACCCAGATCCTATCACATAATGCAACGCAAGCCGGGGGATAGGGTTTTTCCTTATAATAGCCAAACATGCTTAGTACGTTTAAAACAAATCATTTGATACTATTATAAGTGCATAGTGTATAAAACAACTTCAAATCATAAGTATCAATCATAGATGGCATGGGTACCATATCTAATGTCGCCATACTAGTTTTACAATTAAAACCGGAAAGTCACGTATTTGGAAATTGGATTTCCATCTGTGAACCGAGGCAAAAGATAGTCCTCACCGATTCGAGACAATCTAGCCCATGTCTCAGGACCCAGACTCAGGTGGGCCCTTGGATCCTCAGGGCCATTCCACCGATGTGGATTAAACTTAAACCCTGAACATGCATTTCCCCGCCCTATGGGGCGTAAATGAGCCAACGAATGACTCCATCGGACCCGGATCGTCCGATCAAACCGAGGCGCCTCGCAACAGCAACAACCACATAAGTCAAACTCGTCAGGGCATGTAAAACCACTGACGCCATTTCTAGCTAGAAGGAAACGCATGCCCTCCCTGACGTCCTCTCCCGTTTTTGGTTCACATCGGGGTGTGAGGCTCGCGAATCAACGTTACACAAAGCTACGCCACAGAGGCCGTGCTTTGATCACCAACCACAAGACTCTTCTTTTCAACAGAAGCCTTGATCATATTGCCACTTAGGCATGCCACACAGGCAATTCATTCCATGCGTTTGATATCCATCAATATATAACCCCTGAGCTCGTACGTCTCAGAGAAGGGCGTTAAGCAAGAGAATAAATTCTACGCCGCCAAACAGATATATATTTAATAGAAATCAATCATATAGACTAAAATCCAATGTCAGACACACAGTCCATTTACAAGTTCGTTCTGGGTCTGAACGAAACCGGAGGCACCTAGTACCCCGCATATCCATCGATCTCCAAGTACTTCTGGACGACCACTAACTGTTTCCATCTTCTTGGGAGTACAGCCCAATCAAGATCATCAGTAATCACCCAAACGACGTGAAGACCTCCGATCTTCAACCACCGTCTTCATCTTCGACTCATCGTCGAATCAGTTGTTCAGAATGGGATAAACCCGGTCTTTCTGAATAACTTGCGTATATAATAGACAAGTGTTACACAAACACAACATACGCCTCATTCCAATTCATCAGTCACTAACCGTAAATTAACAAGAGAATAATCCCCCAAATATTAACCCCGAAGGCCGAAACCAACATCAGATCAATATCTAGAAAACCATTCTGCTTGGCTAACCGATAGTTAGTTTCTAAATTTCACATTCTTAGGGAAAGGTTCCCATTAATTTTATCAAAGATAAATCCTTTAAATTTATTCTTTAATCTACTTTTGAATATCAATTCAAACTAGTCGGGATTAACGAACCTTACCGAAGTAATCATCTGTTTTTAATTTCCCAACCCCAACCTATTCATCCCATGAAGTAAAACTGGCCATACTTCATATCTAACACCGCGGTGTTATCGGTAAATTCAATTACCATTTCACGTTCAAATCTAATTAAAGATTTAACTATCGCCTGGAGAAAAACTGGTGATACTCCATTCTCGATCTTTTCAATCTAATTAAAGATTCATTAAAACTCCACTTAGTTTTATTCTTTAACTGGGTTAAAGAATCAGTGTCATTTAATACACAGTTCACGATAAACACCAAAATCGCATCACATTTCAATCAGTCCCTAACCATAAATTAACAAGTGAGCAATTCCCTAAGTATTAACCCCGAAGGCCGAAACCAACATCAGATCAATACCCCAGAAACCATTCAAATTAACTAATCTCCAGTTAGTTTCTGATTTTCTTAACTCCTTTGGGTCTAAGAACAATATTATTGAAGATACCGTTCACGACAACCCAAAATCACATTTCATTAATTATCGGGTCAAAGAACAAGTGTTATTTAAAACACTGTTCACGATAAACCCAAAAATCAACACCAATTCAATTCCAATTAAATATTATTTAATTGGTACATTTCATTAAATCTAAATAAAAAGATTTAATCTTTTCCTCAGCTGGGCTTAAGAACAGTGTTAATGAAGACACCATTCACGACAAACCCAAATCACATTTGATATTAAATACAAGGCTCTGAATAGAAAATATATCGACTTATATTCAATATCAAATTCTACGACCAACAAATATCGTATTGGAAATAACGATATATATATATATATATCTTTCAAATTTCCATAACAACCTCTGTATAATCACGAAATACAACATCGAAATATTCTGAAGACAATTTCGATTCAAATCCATTCCAATGCAATTATTGGAAATTCTGGTTATTTTCAAAACCATTTCAAATCCAATTTATTTATTCTAAAAATAAATAAATTATTATTCTAGTTCAAAACTAGTTCATTTCGATAAAAATCTATTTTTATCTTTTCAAATATGGAGTTTTTCATCCCAATTCCTCACAAATCATTTCTTATGATTTAACACAAATTATTGATATTTTTAATAATTTTATCAAGGCCAGTACAGTCTATTTCCATCAACGGCCATCGAACTTCACTTACAGCGACCTTTTCCGAATTTGATTTGGACATAATTCCAAATCCAACCGTTAGATTTCTAATTTCTAATATTCTTTAGAAAGCTCTTTTCGATACGAACCCAACGGTTCTGGTTTTGGGAGAATCCGACGGTCGGATCTCCCGCAACGTCAATTCGAAGTCAATGGTCGAAATTCACGAATTGCTGCAGCGCGGCGCGTTCTATTCAGGCCATTATAATATATATATAATATATACTTCGTCGATTTACTTATAAACGTATTATGTAAATCGTTTTAAATTCGTTTTCAAAACGATTTCAACTTCTGTTCAAATTCAAATCAAAATTGAATTTTTCCTTATAAATTCGATTTAAATTCATTTCAAATTGATTTCAATTCAAATCGATTTTTAATTCAATTTCAGTTCGTTTTCAATTTCATTCAATTTCAATTCGAATTCATTTCTATTCAATTTCAATTCGAATTCATTTCTATTCACTTTCAATTCGAATTCATTTCTATTCACTTTCAATTCGAATTCATTTCTATTCACTTTCAATTCGAATTCATTTTTATTTACTTTCAATTCGAATTCTAATTCTATTCACTTTCAATTCGAATTCTAATTCTTTTCAAAATATCAGATTTTGAAATCACTTTCGATATTCATTATAAAATGAATAAAATCGATATAAATATCGTTCACGTCAAAATGGCGTCAATCTAATCAACACGGCTTCATATATTTCTATTTTCAAATATTCGATTTCAAATATTTCTATTTCAAATAATTCTATTCAAATATTTCTATTTCAAATATTTCTATTCAAAACTGGAATGAGGCCCAATCAATTACCATATGATGTTAATTATATGAATTTTCTACAACACATGTATACAATAACAACGATGAATAATCAACCATCATCCTAAGTGCATTCTACACTGTATAAGCATCAAATATAAATATTTAACGTTCATAACAGTCTGTCCATCAATCGATCGACACACAGCTAATTATTGGGACTAGTGTATGTCATATATCATCCCAATACCCGTGTGGGGTTTTCAGACAATCAAACACAAATTTTATTTGTGCAGTTGGGCGATGTGTAAAATTTATCGTCCCAATCAATATCAGTCAAATCAGTGTATATAAACAAATCTCCGATTTGTTTATAAATATTTATTTTATATACACGTTAAAAATTCTAATTTTAACTATAAAATATTTTTAACTATATAAATATTTTATTTCTTTTCACATCACATCACACAATCAACTACACGTCAAAATCAAACAAATAAGCATACAAGCCGTCCATGGTCTGTAAACGACGGGTGTCAGGTGCTACTAAACACCGTCTGCATCCTAGTATATAATTTAACTAGAAAATTAAATTAAAGTTGAGAAGTTCTCACAGAGGGTTCCACTCCGCCGTGCTTTGCTTTTGAACTGCTGAACATCTGGATTTGTTTGAAGTTCCAATGCAGTTCTTTTCACGTTGTTCAAATGAAAAATATATTTTTAATATGATGTTTATTCTAAAAATCACATTTTTATAATGGCACTTCATATATAAAAATCTAATTTTTATCTTCACTTTATACATATAAAGATCGAATTTTTATCTTCTTTTTATGTATATAAAAATCGAATTTTTATCTTCACTTCATATATATAAAAGTCGAATTTTTATCTTCACTTCTATATAGATAAAAATCATATTTTTCTCTTCCTATAAATATTTCAAACATACGATAAAAAAACCATATCTTTATTTCGATGTAAACAATATAAAGATCGTATTTTTACTTCGATGAAAATAATATAAAGGTCGTATTTTTACTTCGATGTAAACAATATAAAGGTCGTATTTTTACTTCGAACAAATAATATAAAGGTCGTATTTTTACTTCGAACAAACAAAAATCTCTTCTTTATTAATTAAAAATTCAATCTTTCATATAAACAAAAATATAATATTTTCTTCGATAAAAATCCAATTTTTCTTCTTCTAAAATTATTTTTATATATAAACTATATTTATTTTCTAAAGTTATTTATATAAAAACGTATTTTTATTCTGAAATATTTTAAAAAAAAAATAAAAAAAAATAAACAAATCAAGAAAGCTCACCGATTTTCGATTTTACAGAGGAGGGAAGGGGGATTTCACTGCGCCGGGGTGCTCTAGCTCGCTGTTCGGCGGAATCCGGCCAGAGGCGATGGTGCGGTCGTCTTCTATGGCAGCCAGGGTCAATGGGTTCAGGTTTAGGGTCTTGGGGTTGTTCGATTTGGGGGTCTTGGGGTAGCTGCGGGTTCGAACGGAGGAGGGGGTGCTGGTGCGATGAAGTGGAGGCGGCCGGAGGACTGAGGGCGACGGTGAGGGTGGAGCGATGGAGCGGGTGGCGTCTCGATTCGAAGTGGAGCGGGTTTTTTTTCGTTTAGATCTGAGAAGAGACGGGGTAGGGGAGAGAGTAAAGGAATATATATATATAATATTTTTTTTATTTTTTTATTATAAAAAGCAACTTTTTTATACGAACACCAAATCGGACTCAACGACTGTCGTCCCTAGCTAATTACTCCCACTCCGAACACAATGGGATATGTTTCGCAAGCCAATTCCATCGTTTCGATCAGTTTCCATTGAAATTAAAATATAAATCTATATATTGAATTTGAACGCGCATTTCTATTTATCGCGGTCACATACGGACCCTACAAATTCCAGAAAAATATTTTCTAACTTCGTATTGACGATACGGTGCTAACAAAACTAATTTCGTCGAATTCAGAGACCGTTTGAAAAATGGCCATTTTCCAGTCGATTAAAATCAACTAAAACTGGTCAAATGCGTTTTCCTTTGCCACGCTCACATATTGATTCGTAAAATTACGAAATTTGAAACCTAGCAATAATTTTACATCACGGATCCAACTAAAGTGGTTTCGTCGAAAACCGAGGTCGTTTGCAAAATGGCTATTTTTAATGGCCGAAATTCCATAGCGACTATTCTGAAATTTCAACTGGACATATCTTTTGATTCCCGCTATGAAATTTTCATTTCCCAGTTTTGTTGGAAAGATATTCTCAATTAGATTCAAAAAATTTTGGTTTCACTAAAATCCGGTTTATTTTGAACCCGGTACATTCATTTGAATTTTGAAATCGAATTATCGAATTACCGCACCATTTTCAATTCCTTTTATATTTTAAAACAAATATTTATATTCTATCGACGATTCGAATAAATATATTCTTTCGAATTCTATTCAAATTAAATTTCTCGTCATTATTATTTAAAATATTTCATTTTAAATATTCAAAATTCGCTAAAATAGCCAAAATAAAAATTTTAAACTGGCTCAGAATTTCCGGGTTGTTACAACATACTAACTCGAAAAATTCCAAAAAAATATTTTCTAGCTTCGTATTGACGACACGTCCTAACAAAACTAGTTTCGTCAGATTCTGAGACCGTTTGAAAAATGGTCATTTTCCAGTCGATTAAAATCAACAGAAACTGGTCAAACGTGTTTTCCTTTGCCATGCTCACATACTGATTCGAAAAATTATGAATTTTAAAACTTAGCAATAACTTGACATCACGGATCCAACAAAAGTGGTTTCGTCGAAATCCGAGGTCGTTTGCAAAACGGCTCTTTTTTAGGGCCAGAATTCATTTGAAATTTGAAATCGAATTATCGAACTACCGCGCCATTTTCAATTTCTTTTATAATTTAAAATAAATTTTTATATTCTAACGACGATCTGTATAAATATATACGTTCTAATTCCATTCAAAATAAATTTCCCGTTGTTTTTATTTAAAATAATTCATTTTAAATAATCAAAATTCACTAAAATTTGCCAAAATAAAATTTTTAAATTAGCCTAGATTTCCGGGTTATTACATTCTGTTTTGAAAAGATAGATACAGCTATCTTTTTTAAATGTGAAATAAAATAACAAATTCTACTGAACATTTAAAATTGTTAATTAAAAAATTACAATTTTGTAATCAAAAGTTCAGTTTTATCATTAACATTGCATATTTGCAACTAACAATTAACACATAACATATATATTCAAATATATTTTTTTAAATCTGAAGTTCAATTTTGAATAGATAGATGCAACTATCTTTTTTAAATCTAAAATAAAATAAGATGTTGTACTAAACATTTAAAAATTGTTTTCCTTCCAGATTTGAAAAAAAAAATATTGTATATAATCAATAGGTAAAACAATATTCTCGTACATATTTATTTCATAAATGGATAGAACTAATAATATTGCTATATCATTTGAAACTGTGCAAAAGATAAATGAATTTTTCTTTACTGAATAATGGGTTAAAAAATATGTTACAAGTAACATATACAACAATTTTCTTTTGTTGAAAATATGATTCCACTATATTTGATCCAATTGCACTATATTTCAAGTAGTACTATATAACAGTAAACGAATGTTTTATACGTTTTATTACAGTTTAAAAAAGATAAAAGCAATTATCTATTTCATTCCTATAACATCTGTTGTGTTATTTGAATAAACATTATAATACTTTTCCATAATACATTTCCATGCATCACACAGTTTAAAATAAATAAAACCAATTATATTTTTTAGTCCTATAACATCCGTTATGTTATTCGAATAAACATTTCACCTACTAACACCAATACTTTGAATTGAAAATCAGACATTAATGAGTCCAGTGAGTTCCACCCTACTACACGAAACCAAAGAGATAAAGCGCTAAATTGACTGTATTAAATTAGATGAAACTCAGATAACATATATTTGGCAGACCAGGAGCAAATCCGAAATTAATTTTCAAGTGATTTGGGAATTAATATGGTAAAAAAAGGTTCGATTAAGGTTTTTACTTGCGATTTGTACTAATTTGCTAATGATGGAGTTTAAAGATGATAAATACATGTGATTATCTGCAATTTGTGGCGATTTGTGCTGATTACCTATGGCTTGCACTAATTTTTGCTGATTTGTGTTGATTAGTTGAAGCTAATACAAATTCATCTGCAGATATTAAATCGAAATTTAAAGAAGAGGCAGATCGAAGTAAAGAAATTTGATGAAGATCGATTTTTCAATTTGAGAAAGGGGCAAACGGGTTTGTGAAATAAGCAGCGTATAAATTTTTTTCCTTAAAACAAATTCCGACGAAGCCGTGTCCTTAAAACAAATTGGACTGACTAGTAAGCCCTTGACGCAAATTTCCACATTCATATATATAGACACACACACATATGCAAGATTTAAATAGAGGGAATATTACTGATGACTGTGCAGTTTAAAGATATTAGAGATTCATAATTCAGAGATGATTCAAGACTTATGAGTATTCAAGATTTCAAGAGTTCAAGACAAATATATTAACGGAGTCTAGATTATGTAAAACTCTGAATACCACTCAAGGTAAAAATCCAAATTTAAATTTAAATTCTGTTTTTCAATTTCTGATTTCAAATTCTATCTTTTCTCTCTATCTTCTTTATTTTATTTTCTTTACTTTACTTTTGATTTCAAACTAAAATATTATAAGTTTTATATATTTATACTTTTATATACTTTATATTTATATAGTTTTAACCCTATAATTTTATAAATATGTTTATATAATTTATATTTATGTTTTCATATGATTTCCTACTTTATAATATACATTTATAACACTATGTTTTAATTCAAGAATTATATATGTGTGTATATATATATATATATATATATATATCAAAACACTTGAAAAATGCTTAAAATTTAGTTTTACAAGTGTATATGTCGACATACATTTATGCCTATGTCGACATACGTTTATGACCATGTCGACATATAACTTTCATTTTTCAAAATTGACGGTTTAGAAACGTTGCAACCTTTCAAATGTTATAAATAGGAGTTGATTTCGAATTTTATTATCATTCTTCTTCTCCATCTTCTTTCACTTTCATTACACCATTATATCTTCTCATTTTTATGATTTCTATACTTATACTCTGCCAAATTCAATTCTGTTTTCAATAAACTTCTTCTTTTCTCTCTCTCTACTCATTACTCTCAGAATCAAGTGTTATTGAAGAGTTATAGGTTGTTTGTAATTGTTTGGGTTGTATATGTAATCGGTGGTATCCCTTGTAGCCGTGAAATCAAGGAAGGATAATTGGTGGTATCCTTTGTAGCCATGAATTCAAGGAGAATATACTTGATCAAGTGTGTGTGGAATCAGTGTTATCCCTTATAGCCGTGAAATCAAGAAGGGTTGTAATTGGATATTGATATAGTAGTAAAACTCCGCGCAATCCAGCGTTGCTTGGGACTGGATGTGGGAGCAATCCTAACCAGTATAAAATCTGGTGTGTTCTTTCCTTTTCTGCACTTTATTTTTGTTTATCTTTGTGCTTATGTTTGATTCTGTGTCTTTGATTGTCTCTGTAGGGTTTGATTCATATAGTAGTTCGCATAAGTTTTGGATTTTGTTTAAATTCTCAAAAACACCATTCACCCCTTTCTTTAGTGTTTGTTTTGCCTTAACAATCCACTCTGCAATCCTTAACAATTGATATCAGAGCAAGGTCTTTCAAATAGTTCATAATCTAATTTTTGGAAATTGTGATAATGGCAACTCAAAATTGACGGTTTAGAAACGTTGCAACCTTTCAAATGTTATAAATAGGAGTTGATTTCAAATTTTATTATCATTCTGCTTCTCCATCTTCATTCACTTTCATTAGACTATTATATCTTCTCATTTTTATGATTTCTACACTTATACGCTGCCAAATTCAATTCTGTTTTCAATAAACTTCTTCTTTTCTCACTCTCTACTCATTACTCTCTAAATCAAGTGATATTGAAGAGTTATAGGTTGTTTGTAATTGTTTGGGTTGTATAAGTATTGGTGGTATCCCTTGTAGCTGTGAAATCAAGGACGAGTAATTGGTGGTATCCCTTGTAGCCGTGAAATCAAGGAGAATATACTTGATCAAGTGTGTGTGGAATCGGTGGTATCCCTTATAGCCGTGAAATCAAGGAGGGTTGTAATTGGATATTGATATAGTAATAAAACTCTATGCAATCCAGCTTTGTGTAGGACTGGACGTAGGAGCAATTCGAACCAGTATAAAATCCGGTGTGTTCTTTCCTTTTCTGCACTTTATTTTTGTTTATCTTTGTGTTTGTGTTTTATTCTATGTCTGTGATTGTTTCTGTAGGGATTAGCTCATATAGTAGTTCACATAAATTTTAGATTTTGTTTAAATTCTCAAAAACACTATTCACCCCTTTCTCTAGTGTTTGTTTTGCCTTAATGATCCACTCCGCAATCCCTAACAATTGGTATCAGAGCAAGGTCTTTCAAATAGTTCATAATCTGATTTTTGAAAATTGTGATAATGGCAACCAACACTGGTAGCAATAATAGTTCTTTTGTAGAGGGTTAGTCCACTGTTAGACCACCACTGTTTAATGGTAGTAAACATTCATATTGGGCATGTAGAGTGAAAATATATTTACAATCAGTAGGACTAGACACATGGAATAGTACACAAAATGAATTTATTGAATCCACAACTGCTTCTTCACAATGGACCAATGAACAAAAGACTGTGCACGAAGCAATTCTAAAGCCATGAATATGTTATTCTGCTCATTAGATAGAAATGAGTTTAATAGAGTGTCAATAGGTAAACTGCTTATGAATTTTGGAGAACTTTACAAGTTACCCATGAAGGAACTTGTAAAGTTAAACAAACTAAAATAACAATGTTTGTTAATCAGTTTGACTTATTCAAAATGAATGAAATGAGCCTATCTCTAATATGTATTGCAGATTTCAAGAGATAGTGTATTCATTAACAGCACTTGGAAAAATTTATTCTGAAGTAGATCAAGTCAAAAAATATTGAGTTCATTGACTCCGAAATGGGATCAGAAAACTTTTGCAATTGAAGAAGCCAGTGATGTCAATGAAATGAAGATTGAAGAGTTAATCGGAAATCTGATGTCGTATGAAGTCCAATTACAAAAGAGAAAAGAAAACAAGCCTGTAACAACCCGAAATTTAACAACGTGTTAAAACAGGAATCAAGGCAGAATTAAAATATAAAATCTGAATCAGGAGAAACGGGTTACGCCGTTGCGTTCGCCTCGGAAAAATACGCGAAATAGAGTCCGAGTTTTCGAAAATCGGAGTCCGTATGACCCAGTTATGGCCCATCAAAGTTTTCAGGAAATTTCAAGTTCAAAAACAGTTCAAATTTGAATTCAGAATTCAAATTCAGCCAAGCAGAATAGGCGGGAAAAATTCCCGCTACCCCCAAGTCGACTGGGGAGTCGACTTGGGAGTCGACACACCCCAGGTGGTGTCGACTGCACAGTCGACACCCCTGTCGACTTGGGTGGTCGGCCAGTTTGGCCCAGGTGCACCTGACTTATTCCTCAAGACATGGTTGGAGGCTTGTGACAGATTTTAAAGGCTCAGATCTATCCTAGGGTTAATCTAAGGGCCTAAACTACTCCTAATCTCTATAAAAAAGACCCCTAAGCCTACCCTAAACCCTCACAAATCACTCATGCCACGAAGTGCCGCCGAAATCAATCTTGATCATGGCCTCCATCTCCAACTCTAAGGGCTTATGCATTCAAATCGGGTTCAAATCAAAAAGTGCAAGCTTTCTACATCAAATCGAGGGTAGATCAACGTTGCGATGCAAATTTCATGACGATTCTTCAACAAAGGAGCCACCTTTCTTCGTCAAGATGATTCATGCTCCTAGCCCTCTTGCCACGCTATGTAAGTTCTAGCTACTTGTAGATTCTAACGGTGGTTCTAATGTGACATGGGATAAAATGCGATGAAACATAAGTATGCTAGCCTATATGAACCTTGTCATGCCTCTTTTGCTTGAACCTATGACTTTGGGCTATGCTTAGTGACTAAATCATGCCACTTATGTTATGTTTAACCTAGTATATCTTGCAAGTTTGAATCTTTATCTATGGAATGTTAGCATGAACCTTTGGGAACCACTTGACTTGTGAAACATTGGCAAAGATTTGACTTTGGGGCTTATGCATGTAAATGAACCCAAACCCCTTATGTTATCATGCATGTTTGTGGCCAAATTCACTTATGACACTATGCATGTTTGTGGCCAAATCCCCTTATGATACTATGCATGTTTGTGGCCAAATTCCCTTATGATACTATGCATGTTTGTGGCCAAATTCCCTTATGATACTATGCATGTTTGTGGCCAATCCCTTTTTGACATCGTGCATGTTTTGAGGCCAATATGTAGCATAGTATCCTTACTATGTTGACTCGCTTTTACTTGGGTTGGAAACACGATTTGGGGTAGGTTAGACGAGCGTGATTATGACATGATAATTTGACATGGGATTTCATGAAAATATGACACTCATGATACACCTAAATGTGGACATGACATGTGGGGTAAACATGGGACTTGAAACTAGACATGTATGGGTTGTAAGTGTAATATGACACTAGACCAAACATGAAAGTGGCCAACTCGAGGTTGGGTTGAGTTTGTAGCATAAATCTACCTGGACCCGCCCGGCTTAACTAGTGGCTACAAACAATAGGACCCAATGTGAGTAGTTGGTCACATAGCACTTAAAACCCGAGGTTAGACTAGGTTGTGGTGTAAATCTACCCGGACCCGCCCGGCTTAACTAGTAACCACAACAAGGTCTAATGTGAGAGGTTAAAAGTGCATTAATTTAATTAATGCCACATGATAAGGTTAAGTAAATTTGACTAATGACACTTAACCGATATGACATGAATGGGTAGGTTAAGTTAAACCGGACTTGATTTCTTAATGACACTTAACCATATAAGACAATTAGGGGATGGGGTTAAGTAATTTACACTTAACTAATCTAAACACGGTACTTAGATGGGGTTAAGTAACCTAGACTTAACTAATCTAACACAGTAAATTCGATGGGGTAAGGGATCCATACTTAACTAATCTAACACGGTAAATTCGATGGGGTTAAGTAACCTACACTTAACTAATCTAAACACGATAATTAGATGGAGTTAAGTAACCTACACTTAACTAATCTAAACACGGTAATTAGATGAAGTTAAGTTAACCTAGACTTAACTAATCTAAACACGGGAATTCGATGGGGTAAGTTAAACACTTAACCAATCTAAACTTGATAATTCAATGAGGTTAAGTAACCAATACTTAACCAATTTAACATGAAAATTTAATGGGGTTAAGTAACTTATACTTAACCAATTACGCATGATAATCTAATGGGGCTAAGTAACCCATACTTAACCAATCCGACTCGATAATCCGATGAGGTTAAGATAATCTATGCTTAACCAATCTAACACGATAATCTGATAGGGTTAAGATAAACAAATACTTAACCAATTTGACTTGGTGATTGAATAAGGTTAATTCGTGAGCTTC